>CM047813.1:13878035-14283570 GCA_026214975.1 Gentiana macrophylla
AATGTACTTTGTGCGGGAGGGAGGACTTAGATTATTCCCACACACGGCGCCGCCACCGTCCGGCCGGCTCGGCTCATGCTCGAGCCTCGGTTCGGTTCGGGTGTTACTATTAATTTTTGGACAAAATTTCTTTATGAAATTTACCATAAATTAATTTTGGGATGTGATTGTGTCATTCGACCAATCAAAATTCATTGAATTATTCGACCAATTGGAATTCAAAGATGCGTCATCCGACCAATCAGATTGCGGATTTAATCCCACATGGCGTGAGGAATAAAGGGGCGCCTATCTTCTTTCCTTGAGGGAGAAGTCGGTCATTACTTTTCCAAGGGGAAAAGTTTGATGATGTGTCTCGGCCAATCATATTTGAGCATTGGTTCCTCCTCTCCACTATATATAAAGAACCCATGGATGAGAGTTTAATCATCGAATTTTCTTTTGTGTCTTTCCACCACAAAGAGTCGATCATATAGATCTAGATATTGAGTCGAAGAGAAGTCGAGCACTATGTAAGTTCGCCGAGCTCGGTTTTTGAAGTGCCTCTAAAACCGAGACGAAAGCCGTTGTATCTTGGGAGGCAGTTGCTACTATCGTGGGCACCAAACCGGAGCAATTTGTCTTAAGGAATGAGTAACTACTCGCCCGGTTTGTCTTAGTCCTTTATTTTGTGCACACTACCTTTATTGTCTATTGTTTGAATCGGATATGCATGATGATATTTAGTTTGTTAGATCTATACTATTCACATGATTTATTTTCTAGATTTAATATTCCGTAATTTAATCCGTAAATTACGGATCACGTTCGTAAATCACTTTACACACGATACACTATCCCCAACAAGCTTAAGACAAATTGATTGATGTGATTTACGGTACCTCTTCTGTGCCAGTTTGGTTTTTCATATGTTTCTTTTAGACGGAAGAACTTATTGTGTTATAGCTATCTTCCTATGTCGGTCCGGTGATTTGCTTGTCAAATATAATTATATTTTGAAAGATATACGCATTGCTTCTGTGAACTGCAAGTTCTTTTCTTTCACACCACGTATATGCTGGTCATCATTGATGGTGTTTAGATATTGACTAGATTTAATTATTTAAGTGAGGTTAAAGGAGGTAAAGAAAGGAAAATTAAATAATTAAATGAGCAAAAATAAAGGACATATATCCCTTTCTTCTGTATAGTTGACAACAACTTAATGCTGCGTTTTCATTGTTGTTTTTCGACTTTAGTGGAAAAATTCGTTATGAAGAGCAGTATGTACTTGTTGCTACTAATTATTTTAGTAGTTGCTAAACTGCTTGAATTATACTCTGATGCGTTATATATCATCATTATTTGACTTTTTCAAAGTAGCGATTTTGGTGTGTAATCGAACCGGTCGGCAGATTTATTGATATTTACTCGCTTATTTGAATATACTGGAAAAGAAGAAGCTGCTCTTGATCTGCTTCTTTGTTGAGAAATACTTGGAAAGTAATCCAAGTAGTCGTTGTTGGAAATATGGAATTGTTAATCAATTGATTGAATGTTTAGTTAATTGTTGCTTTGATTTTGAGTACAGAGCCGTTAAAGGCGGTACAGTTTTTTTGTTCCTTATTTTTCTTGGGTTTAACTACCTGAGTTGATATCACTTACCAGATCCAATAGCAGTGTTCCACTTTGTAGGTTTGCTGTTAAGAGAATTTACGAGTCGTTCTCAATTGGTTAATTGGTTGAAACTGTGGGAGTATAGCTTGTGATATAATTTATGTGCAGCTTACTTGTTATAAGAACAATGTGTACATTCCATATTGTTTGGTTGAATACTTGTTAGTGCCATATGAACTTTGGAATAGTTTAGGTGTGCACAATTTTTTAAAGGTATAGTAGATGCTAACTTTGGTTACTTATTCATTTCTTATATATGTGAATGAGTTACACTTAGAATTGTTGTCACATGGAAATTTTATACCTTATGTGCACAATCGGATAAGTGTGAGTAGTGCAAAAACAAACTGGATATGGCAATTTTGTCGATCTTTTGTTCGCTGAACAGAAATGAAGGATACACCGAGGTGAATCCAAATTTGACTGTGTCTTTGTGACACAAGTGTACGTGCCTATTGTATCACTAGACGTAGCACCAGTGACCGATCGATCTCATTCCTTTGGATGGAGAAGTTTGGTGGTGCAACGACCGACGCTTTGAATGGTCAAATTGGATTGATCATTATGATGTGATGGAAACTGCCTCATTGAGCACAAAAGTGATGCTCCGTAAAGAGCCAGTGAGATTGGCTTTAAGATCTGCTTACATGCTTGAGTAATCGTGCTTGTGACACTATGACTAGGACTTGTAAATTTTAAATTTGTTAGTCCATTGACGAACATGGTGTTGTTTCCAAATTTGAAGTTTGATCCTAATCACAAGTGTAGTGTCCAGTATGTGTTGAGCCATGTTGGCTAACTCACCGGTTGACCGGTAGAAAGGAACACAGAACCTCTATATTCATGTAAACTGGAGGTGATAGAAGTATCTCGCTACTTTTATTGATAATAGCACCGAATATTGTGATAATTAATGCTCATGATGCCTTGTGGGTTGTCAGAATGAAGGTGCAAATAAACATAGTAAACGGATGAGATGTATCCGTAGTGATTGTAGCGGTGTATATGATGTATTGTTTCATGAGTCTTGCTAAGGACCCGGCATCATTCATCAAACAACTACACCATACACGCCTAAATCAAGTGGTATTGCTACGTGCAAGAACCAAACTCTTTAAGAGAGGAAGAATGCTATGTTGTTAAGTTCGGTATACCTCGTAACTTGTGGGGAGCTTTGCCTCTCCATAAAATTCATTCGACCGAGATCCTTCGGTGAAGAAGGATGACACCCCGTATGAGTTGTGGAAAGGCTGTGATTTGGCTACAGATTCTTGGAAATATGGGGGTGTTTGGCTAAGGTAGAAGTACCTAGACCAAAGCGAGTGGATATAGGACCTATAACTATTGATTGTATACCCATTGGATATATTCTCAAGAGTAGTGTCTATTGGTTTCTGGTGCATAGAACCGAAATGATGATGTCATCATAGAGTGTATGAATGTTGTGTTCTTTGAAGATCTCTTTCCATATAAGGAAATAGATAAAACAAGCATGAGTAAGCGGACATATGAGTCACGAAGAAAGTGTGATCCTCAACAAATTGAGGAACTACGGGCTAAGACTATATGGTAGAAAATGAACCAGGACATATGCCGAGGCATCCGGAAGCTCGTTTCGGAAAGAGTCTATAAATAGAGAAATCCATCATGCAAAACCACACTTGGGAGTTGGTTGATTTTCCATCAGAAATAAACCACTCGGGTGCAAGTGGATTTTCGAGAGAAGAAGTTAAAGGTTGATGGATTTATTGTAAGGCGTTGTTGGTATCGAGGGTATCAATAGAAAGAAGGCCTTGGCGTTTTACTCACCGGTTGTGAGAATTAATTATATAAGGGTTCTCATCGATATCATTTGTAATCTATAACCTAGAAGTCCATCAAATGGATGGTTATGGTGAGTTGAAAGAAAAGATGTACTTGGAACAACCCGAGGGGTTCATAGTTCGAGAGACAAGAGAGTAAGGTGTGTAGACTTATGAAGTCTCTCGGTGGGCTCGAATATTAGCCGAGTAATGGCATATCGAGTTTGACAATGTTATGTTGTCAAGTGGGTAGGACATATATATGTCTACATTAAGAACACACCTATGTGATAGTATGTCTATGACATGCTAATAATCGGAAGTACTCATGAGAGTATCATGAATACAAAAGCGATGTTGACAAGGGACTTTGATGTGAAGGGCTGAGAGTTGCAGATGTGAGCACTTCACTTGACCTAAGTATGCACTTAGTCAAGGCGGTGCAGTGAACCCCGTGGATCAATTGAGGTATTCTCAAGTGATCGAAGTCCGATGTACATAACCAATTGTACACGACCAGACTTAAAATGTGCAGTGAATAAACTGAGTAGGTTCACGAGTAATTCAGACCATAATCATTGGAAAGCCTTAAATAGGTTTTGAGGTACATGAGGTACACTATGAGTCTGGGATTACGATATATGAGATATCCAGCAATGCTAGAAGGATACTGTGATGCGAATTGGATATCAGATACGAAAGATTCGAAATCCACTAATGGATACTTATTCACGATTGGTGGTGGCGCTGTGTCCTAGAAGTCTACAAGACAAACGTGCATAGCTCATTCCATAATGGAAGCTGAGTTTATAGCCTTGTATAAGGTGGAGTAGAGTATTGAATGGCTTAGGAATTTCCTTGAGGATATTCCATACTAGTGGTTGCTATCAGCATACACTGCGATAGTAAGTTGACTATAGGAAGGGCACAAAGTAGTATGTATAATGGTAAGTCTCGACACATGCGTCGTAGACACAATGCCATTAAAAAAATTGATCTCTAATGGTGTGATTTCCATCGATTGTGAAAGATCGAAGGAGAATCTTATGGATCCGCTTACAAAAGGTTTAGCTAGAGATCAGATGTCAATCTTGACAACCGGAATGGGACTGAAGCCTATTACGCATGTTTCCTTGTAGTGGAAACCCAACCATGCTGACTGAAGATCCCAAGATCATGGTTGTTTAGCACTTACCCATTCTGAGAGAATAAAAGTGCTATATGCAGAGGGTGTGAGGTTAAGCATAGCTTTTAATGATTCCTATAGCTTGATATTCAAGTGGGGTAGGGCAGAATACCCTTGATAGGAGTTCACCTATGTAAGTGCGAAGTGGGGCCGCTTCTGTGAGAATTTTGAGGCTTGAATTCTCTAAAGCACTTTCTGAAACCAAGTGTTGTCTAGGGCCGAGACGGACACAACCATGAGAACCGAAAGGTGCTAGGGGAAAAATTGTGTGAGTGCAATTGTCTTGGTTTTACACTATAGTCCAGAGCAGTTCAAGACCTAGTTCACCAGTTAGCCGAGTAAATCCGATAGTACTTCACTAAAGAAAGCGGAGTTCAAGGCGAAGCTACCTCTCACGATGCAATATTTTTCCGTCGACTTCTCTTGAGTCTACATTTGCATTTGCATTAATTTTCATTCATGTGGGAATTGTTTGAGAAAAAGCCCTTTTGAAGCGGTTGAATAGTCAACTTTAGCACGATTTATGGATAGGCTCCGATGTATGTCATCGAGTTAATGATATCACTAAATACTCCATACGGAGTAGTTGATGATGGGCTTTTGAATCGCTCGATTCGGATGTCGGGTGAATAAGAAATTAATGGCTAAAGTTGGTAGAAAATATGTAGGAGATGGGTGTTGAAGGGAGGACCTCACCCCATTCTCCCACATAGGTAACTTGAGGCTTGTGAGCTCAAGTAATAAGAGCTAGTGTATACTCTTATAGATGTGCCCCAAGGGGCAATGTACTTTTGTGCAGGAGGGAGGACTTAGATTATTCCACACGCGCGCGCGCGCCGCCGCCGCCGTCCGGCCGGCTCGGCTCGTGCTCGAGCTCGGTTCGGTTCGGTTCGGGTGTTACTATTAATTTTTTGGACAAAATTTCTTTATGAAATTTACCATAAATTAATTTTGGGATGTGATTGTGTCATTCGACCAATCAAAATTCATTGAGTCATTCGACCAATTGGAATTCAAAGATGCGTCATCCGACCAATCATATTGCGGGATTTAATCCCACATGGCGTGAGGAATAAAAGGGCGCCTAGCTTCTTTCCTTGAGGGAGAAGTAGGCCATTACTTTTCCAAGGGGAAAAGTTTGATGATGTGTCTCGGCCAATCATATTTGAGCATTGGTTCCTCCTCTCCACTATATAAAGAACCCCATGGATGAGAGTTTAATCATCGAATTTTCTCTTGTGTCTTTCCACCACAAAGAGTCAGTCATGTAGATCTAGATATTGAGTCGAAGAGAAGTCGGAGCACTATGTAAGTTCGCGGAGCTCGGGTTTTGAAGTGCCTCACAAATCGAGGAGACGAAAGCCGTTGTATCTTGGGAGGCAGTTGCTACTACCGTGGGCACCATGCGAGCAATTTGTCTTAAGGAAAGAGTAACTACTCGCCTCGGTTTGTCTTAGTCCTTTATTTTGTGCACACTACCTTTATTGTCTATTGTTTGAATCGGATATGCATGATGATATTTAGTTTGTTAGATCTATACTATTCACATGATTTATTTTCTAGATTTAATATTCCGTAAATTACAGATACATTCGTAAATCACTTTACACACGATACACTATCCCAACACATTGATATGTATATATATATATATATATATATATATATATATATATATGTGTGTGTGTGTGTGTAACTATTTGTATCTTTAAAGACACCATCGATAAAGAATAATCTTTCTAAATTACTTGGTTGGTCAGGGGCCTTCAAGCATCCGAAATACGCCGGGGTTGTAAATGACATAGCCTTCCAAGGTGATAGGTCGTGATGTGCCTTTGAGATGGCCGTCTCTCTGTCTCTCTCGCGGTGGGTGGCATGTGATGACTAGGTTGGTTGGGTGAATTACCATATATATATATATATATATATATATATATATATATATGTGTGTGTGTGTGTGTGTGTGTGTGTGTGTGTGTGTGTGTATTTATGTGTATGCATGTACACATATTAAGGTTCAAACTCATTCTTCAAGTATAATGTTTTTGGATACCCGTAATTTGTAGTTAAGAAAGCGTGTATCCGGTGAAGAATCCAACTCTTGAAAATTACAATTTGCCCCAAATACACTTCCAACGGTGTATCTGGAGTATCCGTCGAGTATCGGTATCCGTTACGTATGTGATACAACATACGCTTACAGGATGAAGTATCTGTGTATTATAGCATGGATCTTTCAAGTAAGTGAAGAGGATGGTGGAAGTGGTTGTCTGGTGGTGCTGGGTCATTGTATTTGCCGGAGGGGAGTAGCGAAATCGGTGGCGGCCAAGAGGCGATGCTGAAGAATAAAGGAGGGGGGATTAAGGTTTTGATGATGGAGGTAGAATATTTACCTTGCGTGCAGTTGAGGAAAATAGAGGGTGTAAGAGAGGATTCAAGTGGAAGATGATTGAAATGGGTTGGAGGAAATTTTTCCTCCCAAAAATAGGTGACGTGGACAAGAAGGGCCGAAATGACATGTTTTTATGCCATGTTATCGAATTTGGCGGATTTTCGTGCCTTGTTAGCAAGTTCAGCGAGACAAGACCATAATTGAAAAAAAAATAAAAAAATACCAACATATAAAACTGAGTTATCATTGGAGTAAAACGAACACTAAAGCAAAAAAACGTGCCAGTTTACAGGAAAAAAATTTGAAATATTGCCTGAGGAAACATATAGGTGCATATATTTTTATTTTTTTAAGGTATAGATGTGTGTATATATATATTAACATATGTGTTTGTATACGTGAATACATGTATGTATATGCTTTTTAATTATCTACTTATTCGAACTTGTTCACGAGTAGTCGAGTCAAATATTACATTGCTCAAGTAATGTTTGTTTAATCTTCGAGTTCGAGTTGGTCTAAACCGAATCGAGTCAAGTTCTGGTATCATAGCCAAGGAATGGGTACGAGTCAGTGGCGGATGTACATTGTATATATTGGGTCTGCGGATCCTGTTACCAAAATAATAACTCTACATTTTATCTATAAAAAAATATTTCAGACCCCATAAAATAAATGTTTTACCTTAAAAAAGTTACATCAGACCCATAATATTTTGAGTATATTTTGAAAAATAATTACGGACCCCGCTCAATAAAGTTTTCGGATCCGCCTCTGTTCGAGTTAGTGTCAGGTTGGTCGTTAGTCTGTATTCTTATTATTATTATTATTTTTATTTTATGCTATCAGAGCCGGAGCGAGGGTTGAGTGCCTTATAACAATAACGAATCCTCGCTCGACTCCTCTTTCACTTTTAGAAAGGAAAAAAAAAAATCTTCGGCATTCATTCACCCTTCCCATTCAATGTAAAAAATAGGGGGGATGAGGGAGAAGGACAGAAATATTTCATCAATTGAGTAGAAGGACAGTTTTTTGAAACTTTTGCATAAAGGACAAAACTATTTATTCATCATCGAAATTCACTTGTGTTCGAAATCAATTATTTAAATTCAAGCGTTTAAATTCACTGTCGAAATTCACTAATTTTCAAAATTCATCATTAAAATTCACTAATTTTCGATTCACATCAAAAAATTCACTATCGAAATTCAGCGATTTGGGATTCATTGAGGAGATTCACCGATTTTGGGATTCATTGTTTGTCATTCTCGCTATAAAAATTATGCAGTTGTCCTTCTCCTTATAAAAATATGTATTTATCGTATTCTTAAAAATATTTGATTGTGTCTTATCCCTAATTTTCCATAAAAATATTGCTACATATCAAATATCCTGTTCCTCTTTCCACAACTTTTAAAAGGAAGGAAAAAAAAAAAAAAAAAAAAAAAAAACAAAAAAAACAAACAAAAACAACGCGTTGTTGTTTTTTTTTTGGATGGAGGGAAAAGGATAAAAATTAATAAATTGGACACATTTCTTTTTTTAGTTGTAAAAAGGACAAAAAAAAATTTAGACGGACAAAATTACTCTTTTAATAAAAGAGACGTGCGCATATCACTGGTTTCTTCCGTTTCCGTTTCGCT
This sequence comes from Gentiana macrophylla, assembly GCA_026214975.1. Classification (NCBI taxonomy): domain Eukaryota; kingdom Viridiplantae; phylum Streptophyta; class Magnoliopsida; order Gentianales; family Gentianaceae; genus Gentiana; species Gentiana macrophylla. The sequence goes on from CM047813.1 coordinate 13,886,715, forward strand.
TCGCTTCAGCTTTTTTCGTGTTTATTGTTTTTTTTTCTTTTTCAAACACTCGTAAATTTTGATTTATAACAGGTTTGTTTAAGATGCCGTCTCACATGTGGACTGACCACACATTTTGTAATGAGGTCATCAACTTGTGCACACAAAGTATCTCTAACTAGCTTGTTAGTGGTGAGAATGGAATTCGGGATTAGTGTGATACCTTGATACATTAACTTCTCCCTTGAAATCTGAAGTTATGGAAGAGTGTAAACAATACCTTAAACACTCTAATGGTCTTCGATCAGGTCCTAATGTTTTTACAGGAGACCTGGTGAAGAAAGCGATGCTGATTCATCCCGTGAGACTAGTAGTGATGACAGTGGTTACATGGCCACTGATGGACAACAACGTTGCAGCAAGAAAATAAGACAAGGGTTGAATGGGATACAAATAACTAAGGGTCCTTTGACGGGCCTACCCGGTGATGAAAACGAGACTCCAAACCCTCCCGGTATTCTTGTATTCGAGTACATGGAGTGAGATCAGCCATATAGTCGTGTACCCTTGTCTGATAAAGCAAGCCTGTTAGTCCCTTACAATTATCAAACAAATGAGTGTTTAATTTATGTCACCCATATGATCAGAATTTGCTTTGCAACAGGTTTTGGGCCTCACATCTAAGTTTCCTGAACTTAAGGTAGATAGAAGCTGTGATCTGACATATGCAAGTTGGCTTTCCGTAGCTTGGTGAGGTCGATCAGTGCATACAGGTAATCATTTAATTTATCATCACGTCTTTCATTCACATTATGTTGAAAAAGAATAGAAAACTAGATAAAGTATGAAGTACAGCAGCATGAAGAAGATGAAGAAATTTAAAAACAGAAAGGCGGGAAAAATTCAATCACATTGATCTTGATTACATTTGCAAAAATTGAACTTCTAGATTACAATTGAGTCTATATATAGACTTCCTAATCACCTAATCACCAGCTAAGACATTTACAACGGCCTAATTAGTTACTAACAAACTTAACTGCTCTTCCACACAAGTGCTCGATGAAATGTCTAAGAGAACATTATACATATATTCATCAGCACATCAGCTTGTTCAACACTTGAACTTCAACATCCCCCCTCAAGCTGTAGTTAGGTATAAATACAGCTTGACATCGGCTTGTTCAACACTTGAACTTCATGTCTGTTGTCCTATGAGTGGAGCATAGATGTCCTTGGTAGGATATCTAGGCCATAATCTGGTAAGAACAGCCTTTTCAACTGCTTTAGTGAGAATATCAGCTAAGTTATCTTCAGTTCTGACTGGCATTGGAGTTAGAACTTTCTACTGATACTTTTCCCTCACAAAGTGACAATCAATCTCAATATGTTTAGTCCTCTCATGGAAGACAGTATTTTATACAATGTAGGTAGCACTTTGATTGTCACAAAATAGAGGAACAGGCTGAGAATGTTGTATTTTGAAGTCAGAGAGAAGATACAGTAGCCATTGAATTTCACATACTGTTAGGGCCATTGCCCTGTATTCTGCTTCTGAGCTGCTTCTACTAACTGTAGTCTATTTCTTGCTCTTCTATGATATTAAGGATTCAACAAGAAAAACTGTATAGCCACTGATTGATCTTCTGGTTTTAGTACATCCAGCCCAATCTGAGTCACTATAGGCCCTTAGGGTAGGTGTACCACTGGAAGGAAAGAACAACCCCTTGCCTTGGTCTTTGCTTTAAGGAACCTTAAAAGCTTATAAGCAGTAGCTAAATGATTTTCTGTAGGTTTATCTAGAAACAGACTTAATTGCTGCACAGAATATGCAATGTCAGGCCTGGTGTTGCTAAGGTACAAAAGTTTTCCAACTAAACTTCTGTAATAAGTGTTGTCACTGAGATGTGGTGAATCTGCTTTGCTTAATTTTATCTTAGAATCCATAGTGTACTTGAAGGCTTAGCTCCCGGATATCCAAACTCTTGAAGCAAATCTAGATGTATTTCCATTGATTCATTAGGATCTGGTTTCGATCTTGCAACCTCATAGCCTAGGAAATATCTTAATTGTCCTGAGATCTTTGATTGTGAATGCTTGATGCAACAAATTTTTGAGAATATGAATTTCTTGCAAATCAGGATCGCCACCACTATATCATCCACATAGACAATGGCTTGTCACTCTGTCATGTTACTAGATTCTCTATTGTGGCATTATAGACTTGGTCATCCTTCCAAGCAGAGATTACATGTTTTACACAAGTCTAATTTCGATATCAAACCTTGTTTAGACAATGAATGTCTTGTATGTCCCTTAGCTAAACAAAAGAAACATAGTTTTCCTCATAGTGATTCTGCTTTTCGATCAAAATTTTGATCTCTTACATGTAGACATATGGGTCCAAATAGATTTTGTACATATAATAAGAAAGTATGAAGAAACGACTTATGAAGAAGATGAAGAAATTTAAAAAGCAGAAGGCGGAAAAATTCCATCACATTGATCTTGATTAATTTTGCAAAAACTGAACTTCTAGATTACAATTGAGTCTATATATAGACTTCCTAATCACCTAATCACCAGCTAAGATGATTACAACGGCCTAATTAGTTACTAACAAACTTAACCGCTCTTCCACACAAGTGTTCGATGAAATGTCGAAGAGAACATTATACATATATTCATCAGCACATCAGCTTGTTCAACACTTGAACTTCAACACATTATTATGCTGAAATGAATTTTTTCAATGATATACAAGTACCCCATTTATAGGATACCGATGGGTCCATCTTGATAGTTTTCAATCCGGTTGTTGTCTATAAAATTGACTTAAAAAAGTGTATTATATTTTTGACATTTTGAAAGTCAAATTATTAGATTGGTGTCTTATTAGGTGTATATGATGCCACAGTAAATCGAGTGTGGTGCTTTTAATGACCTTATCTCTTTCTAATTTGACGGCAAAATTAGAAAAATTGTCATCTAAGTTGGCCTACTATGGATTAGTCCTGCTTCGGTGAGGAAAGTGGTCCTTTAAGTTGTTTTTTTTTTAAAATGGTCCTATCCGCCGGATATTGCTGACTGTGCACCGGAATCCGTTAAAATTGTTGACGTGGCTGGCACGTGGGATCCAGTGGCTGTGGGGTCCCATTTCTCCTCAATTTAGTGAAAATAAAAACTGTTGCAAATGGATTCGAACAGGCAACCTAAGTGTAAAACAACAAGCACTTTGCCATCCGAGCTATAAGTTCAATTTGTATACTATGACACATGTTATTATAAGCAATATGGTTTCCTTTGGTTTAATTTCACATTTCAAGTGCTTGACTGAATCCTCTATACAAATGTTTTTACGATTATGATTTCAAGATATGTCAAATGTCTTTGATTTAAGCCTTGATTTTCCTTTTTAATTTGATGTACAAAATTATCAAAAGAAGACAGACACCTTATAAAGACAATTTTACCCTTATTAATTATATAACCTTATTTCTCCTAAAATTCAGAATATAGAAACGTGGAAATGAAACTGAAATCATGGAGCACTCCACGTTCTTTTTTAGGATATATATATATATATATATATATATATATATATATATATATATATATATATATATATATATATATATATATATATATATTCTACCTAATTTTTAACCAGTCATATCTTTCAATTTACGTCTCCAATTATCTTAATTTTTCCATCATAATTCATATTTTTTCGTCCTCAATATTTTAATATCATATTCGATACTTCTAATTTAATTTAAGAAATCAGCATTTTATTTGACACTACTAATTGATAATCTAACACTAATGACAACAACCATTTTTAGACAATATGTCACTACACTTAAAAATGGCCTAAAAAACGTGACACTACTCTTCTAAAACATTGCTAATTTAGTGACACTACTATTTGAAAATTTCAACAGTACTGACACTACTAGTTGGAACTTCAAGAGTAGTGACACCACTCTACACAACATTGCTAATTTAGTGACACTAGTAATTGAAATTCAATGACACTATTAATTGGAACTTCAACAATAGTAACATTTGAAGTTCATTAATTAATCAGACTTGAAGTTCATTTGATCAGACTTGGCAGACACCGTGACGTGTCACTACTGTTGAAGTCTCAATTAATAGTGTCACTAAATTTATTGAAGTATCGATACTTAACAGTGTAACTTATAAGTGACAATTAGAAGTGTCACTTAAAAGTGACATTTAGCAACGTCACTTAGCAATAAACAATGACGCTAAAGAATGACAATACAGTGACCAAACGGGTGTATGAGAGGTCATTTTTCGTAATTTCCCCAATTTATAAGTAGTGTGATTCAAATTGACATTATTGATTAACACTATCGCAACAATGATAACAAGATCAAAATATAGAGACCAAAAAGTAAGAATTATTATGAAAAATATGATGATTGAAAAAATATAAAAAAAAATTATTATTAATTAAAAAAAATAAAGTAGAAGAATTTTTTTAAATGCAAACGTGGGATTTCTTTTTTATTTTTTTAATTTTTTGGTAGAAGCAATTAGCAAACATGGCAGTTGATGGGGTTGGTTTTTTTTCGTGGGATTTTTTTTTTTATTTTCTTAGGAGCATTTGTAAGAAGAGGTGTAAAATTGTCTTAATACAAGATATTTTGTCATTTTTACTAAATGTAAATGTTTATGTCCTTTTTGATAATTTCATAAAGTTTTTTGTCATTTTTCATAATTTTCCCTTTTTAAACAATAAAAATAATAATATATATCGTCCCTAAATTTATGTGGATTTAGAATTTTCATATACATTAATATAGTGATTAAATATATTTTTGAAACACAGTGATTAAATATATTAGACTATAATGTTTGGTTCTTAAAAAAGGCTATAGTGTTTGATATAAAATTTGATTATCATTAATTAATGTTATAATTATAAAATGGAAAAAGGTGACCGAATATATACAAATTAATAGTAAGATAAGAAAAAATATTATAATTATTACTCTTCTGGTAATGTAAAATCGACTTACATTAATAATAATAATAATAATAATAATAATAATGGAAAATTAGGGATAAGGACACAATCTGAAATATTATTAAGCAACAGGACAACTACATATTTTTTATAGGAGAAGGACAACCGCATAATTTTATAGCGAGAAGGACAAACAGTGAATCCCGAAAATCAGTGAATCTCCCTAGTGAATCCCGAAATCAGTGAATTTCGATAGTGAATTTTGACAGTGAATCCCGAAAATCAGTGAATCCCGACAATGAATTTTGAAAATTAGTGAATTTCGACAGTGAATTTCGGCAGTGAATTTAAACAGTGAATTTCGAACACTAGTGAATTTCGATAGTGGATAAATAGTTTTGTCCTTTATGCAAAAGTTTCAAAAGACTGTCCTTCTACTTAATTGATGAAATATTTTTGTCATTCTCCCTCATCCCCACTAATAATAATAATAAGAAGTTATAATAAATAAAAAAACTAAAAAAAAAACATTATGCGTGAGCTCTTAACTTCTCTCTCCCCCTATTGTCTACGCTCTGTCTGGTTGAACACCAGCATATCAAAATCCAAATCCTAGAGGGCTATTTTTGTCATTTATGCATCAACTTCCTTTAGTGTTTTATTACGGGTCATTTTGCACCTTTTTTTCATAACACTAATCAATGGTCAAATAATAATTGTACATAGGCATGCCTAGACACACACACACACACACACATATATATATGTGTGTATATATATATATATATATATATATATATAATTAAATGAATTTTGTAAATTAGTTTATTTAAATTTGGCACATACAAAGTTGCTAGGAATGTTGTTGTGCGTAAGTAATAACTTGTGTCATAATATGCATATTGATGTTATAGCTTGGATGGCAAAATGCTTGTTGTTTTACCATTAGTTTTCCGGTTCGAATCTCTCTTGCTTAGATGACCATTTTCCTCACCGGAGCATATGAGCAAGGCTAAAATTCATAGTAGGCCAACTTAAATGACCATTTTTCTAATTTTGCCCTAATTTGACCCACCATCTCATTTACAATTGCAAGTATTGTTTTGCATCCGTTTGTGATCTCTAGTTTCAGAGAATCTGTAGAAAACAATAAAAAGGTGGACGGAGAAAGCGCACATGATCGCTGGCTGAAGAAGGAAGTTGGTTTCACCAATTTAAAGTTGGCTCACAACGTTCTACAGGCTGCAAAAGGTACTACACTTGACACTCGATGAAAAAGGCATTGGTAGCTACCTGTAGGAAATCCTTCAATTATTCCTAGTTGCTAGTAGCTCCTTGTAGTATATTGCGTAAATTGTTTTACTATAGATGTGATAAACCGCCTGAACGTCCTACGTGGAAACGGTTTGGCTTTCATGTATTCCTGGTCTTGCGAAAGGTATTTCCAGTTTGCTGCTTCATTTGATTGATTTCTAAAACAAAAAAAACGATGAAAAATGCTGTGAACTTGGGCCACAACAGTCTCACCGACGCATGTTTGATCATTCTCAAAGGTAATTATCGTGCTTTCTTTTTTATTTGTAGTCCCTATTTTTATATTATCTGTCTTGTGTTTTGATACTAGTTTATGATTGTTAAATGGGTAGGTTCGGAAACAGAGTTGTGTTCTGATATATATATATATATATATATATATATATATATATATATATATATATATATATATATATAATAAGCAACTTTTTCTTTCTCTCTTAATCCTTCTGTATCCCAATCTTATGTGTGATTTGCTTTTGATACGATGAACACAGTGGAAGCAAGGATGGTGACGTATGTGTTGTTGACGTGAAAAAAATGGAAGTCTGCCATTGGAGCAGGAGGCTTCACTTGGGTTCTATTATCGAATCTTTGGAGTTTTGCCCTAGTCAAAGGTCGTCCTCTTTACTCACACGTTCTTATTGTTTAAATCTACAGCCACATCTCATCTTCCTGCGTTATTATTATTAAGGTTCTTCCCAGCTTGTCTGATGTGCAAGTGAGGCCACTTTTGCTGTTTATTGTCTATAGATTGGATCCCGGGTTCATTCTTTGTCTAATTCTGTAGAAATTATATCATAATATTATCTTATATTGTAACAAACATATTAATGGGACATCTTAATTCCCTAATATGTCTTTAGTCTCTCAACCACTTTCCAGCCGTTAATTCCTTAATGGTTTAGATGGTGATCATCTTGTGAACCACGGCATTTATTCTTCTTTGTCTACACAATCATTCTTTGTTATTTACTCTTCCAACCAAACGCCAAGACTCCCCAATATATCTTGTATCTATTTATACTCATATCCTTCTGTTAATAATAATAAGAAGAGTTTTTATTTTGTTTTACTTGTCTCTCTTTATCTCTTCATGGTATCGGAGCCTTAATCGATCTTCAAATTTCCTCTTCATCATGTCATCTCTTTTTGATGTAGCATCAGCAGAACCACAGAATAATCAAAATTTTGGGTTAACTGATTCATCAACTCCTATTACAAACCATCGATTAGATGGCGACAACTATCTCTTATGGTCCAGGTCTATGAAGATGCTCATCACTGGCCAAAGAATGGGATACCTCACTGGATCCAAAGTTGCACCAGATGCCAACGATGAAAAGTTCGATGCTTGGGCTATTGAAAATAACCAAGTAATGACTATCCTTCTCAGATCTATGACCAAAGATACTAGTGAAAACTTCATGTTCTATAAGACAGCCCAAGAAATCTGGACTGCTGCTCGTGATCTTTACTCAAAAAAAGACAACACTTTTGATATACATGGCGTAGAAGCTCAGATTCAAGGATACTAGCAGGGAGACCTTACTGTCACCCAGTACTTCAATCAACTCCCTATTCAGCAGGTCTATGAAAGAAGGAAAGTCAAAAACACACCCACTCTCCCTCAAGGTACGAGTGTTATACCTTCAGATGGTACTACAAATCGATTACCTCAACAATCAGGTATTATTTCTCCACCTAAAGCAGATGATAGGCCTATTGCTCTCAGGAAAGGTAAAAGGTTGTGCACTAAACACCCAATCTATACTTTCATGTCTTATGATAAGCTGTCTCGTGCATTTTGCTTGTTTACTAGAAACTTAGACTATGAGTACATACCCAGGAACATTCATGAGGCCCTCAATGACCTCAACTGGAAGAGAGCCATCCAAAATGAGATGTCTGCTCTTCTAATTAACCACACCTGGGATTTGATCACTCTCCCACCAGGAAAGAAACCTGTCAGTTGTAAATGGCTATTCAACATAAAATATAATACGGATGGCAGTATAAACAAGTACAAAGCCAGACCGGTTGCTAGAGGGTTCACACACACCTATGGCTTAGACTATAAGGAGACCTTTGCTCCTGTAGCTAAACTAAACTCTATGAGAATATTGCTATCTCTAGCTATCCATCTTGATTGGCCCTTGTTCCAACTTGACATTAAAAATGCATTTATAAATGGAGACCTTGAAGAAGAAGTCTTCATGACCATTCCTCCTGGTTTTGAGAAACTTAGTAACAAGGGGCTTGTCTGCAAACTCAGGAAATCACTCTATGGCTTAAAACAGTCCCCTAGGGCCTGGTTTGGGAGACTTACTTCTGTTGTTAAAACTGCTAGATATATCCAATGCAATTCAGACCATACTATGTTTATTAAGATCACTAATGGCAAAAGGTCTATTCTCATTGTTTATGTGGATGACATTATCCTAATAGGTGAAAATCATCTTGAAATACAGAAGTTGAAGGACCTACTGGCTAAGGTGTTTGAAGTTAAAGATCTGGGAAACTTAAAGTATTTTTTGGGCATGGATATTTCTAGGACCAGTGAAGGCATAGCTGTCTCTCAGAGAAAATACATCCTTGATCTCCTCCGAGAAACAGGCATGCTTGGATGCAAACCTGCAATTTCACCAGTTGACCCTAGTTTGAAGCTTCTTCATGGCTTGAAGTCGTAAAAAGGAAAGGTATCAAAGGTGGTGGGGAAACTTATTTATCTTTCCCACACGGCACGGACATTTCCTATCTTTGTAAGTCTTGTTAGTCAATTCCTGCATCTACCAACCAAGGATCACTCAGGGCGCATTTATTGAATTTTGAGATACCTCAAAATGACTCTAGGACAAGGCCTACATTTTAAGAAATCTGACAACAGGGTTGTGGCTGTTTATACTGATGCTGACTGGGCAGGCAGTCATACTGACAGAAGATCCACAACTAGCTATTTCTCATACATTTGGGGTAATCTAGTTACATGGAGAAGTAAAAAAGCAACCTACTGTCTCCAGAAGCAATGCAGAGGCAAAACTTAGGGCACTTGTACTTGGTGTATGTGAAGGCTTATGGATTAAACGGGTTCTCACTGAACTAAGGATTTCCATCACCCACCCTATCACTCTCTATTGTGACAACAACTCTACACTTTGCATGGCTGAAAATCCCACCCACCATGACAAAACCGAACATATGGATATTGACAGACACTTCATCAAAGAAAAGATTGAAGACAAGATCATCACTCTACAACATGTATCCTTTCAGAATTAGAATGCAGACATCCTCACAAAGGATATTCCTCCTCCGTCCTTCAGTCAACTATGTACCAAGCTAGGTTGTATCAATATCTACAATCTAGATTGAGGCGGGGTGTAGAAATTATATCATAATATTATCTTATATTGTAACAAACATATTAATAGGACATATTAATTCCCTAATATGTTTTTAGTCTCTCAACCACTTTCCAGCCGTTAATTCCTTTATGGTTTAAACGGCTGATCTTACTGGAAGACACAGCATTTATTGCTATTGTCTGCCTGTCTGCTGCTGTTATTTACTCTTCAAACCAAACCCCAAGACTCCCCAATATATCTTGTATCTATTTATACTCATATCCTTCAGTTAATAATAATAAGAAGAGTTTTTATCCTGTTTTACTTGTCTCTCTTTATCTCCTCATGGTATCAGAGCCTTAATTTCAAATTTCATCTTCATCATGTCATCTCTTTCTGATGTAACATCAGCAGAAACACAAAATAATCAAAATTCTGGGTTAACTGATTCATCAACTCCTATTACAAACCATCGATTAGAAGGCAACAACTATCTCTTATGGTCCAGGTCTATGAAGATGCTCATCACTGACCAAAGCAAATGGGATGTTAAGGATTGTGCTTAAGCTTTATCTCTTCAAATTCATATCGTGTCTTAAGCTTTATTACATTAAGGATTGTGCTTCGTTTTGAATTTTTCTTTCTGGAAGTGATTAATGGTTCAAATCGATAACTTGTTGCTACTTTTGCAGAGTCATTCTTACAACATCAAGCCAACGGGGAGTAATGACCGACAAGTTGAATGTGCCTGCTGACTGGAAAGGTCTCTCTCATTTTCTCTACCCACCGATGGGGATATCATTATAAGCCAATGGGGATATCATTATAAGGGATATCCCAACAGAGTTGTGTTCTGATTTATATTTGTTTGCCTGACTGTTAAGACCTGCTTGCTTATTGTACAACCGAGCACTTGCTTATTGTATTGGATTATGGCATGATAAAAGTGTCAAAAGTTGTAACCTTTAATATTTATTTTTTTGGCAGCTTTTCTGGGTTCAAAATTCGAATAATGTTTGGATTATGCTTTGTATGTACATGGAGCATATGTATAATAAAGGTTGGTTGCTTACATTTTTCTTTGCTTTATTCTTCTTCTTTATGTTTGAACATAATGTTTGGTTGATGACTTTTAGTGACTTGTACGTTTCTTAAATGTTATTTCCTACTTTGTTTCTATGAGTTTCTTAGATCGAAAGCTGTCTAAAATCAAGAATTAAGACGAAAGCGAATCGCCAAAATAGTGGATGAGGTACACTTTTATTATGAGCTTTCCATTCAATGAAAAAGAAATTTCCATGTTGAGTTTGTTTTGTAAGCACTCAAAAGTTTTATGTTGTTTATTGCAACTTTCCTGTGAAATCTTGAAACCATGGATGTCCTTCTTGCATACACAAAATCTCTGGAATGTTTGTTGCAGATTCTGAATAAAGAGGATGAAGAAGACGGAAGAGGCAACGACAATGAAAGGTAAATCAGATCTGAATAAACACATTCATGATAACACATTGTTATATAATTGATAACCATGATCATTTTTCCTGCTACTGTATTTTAATGTCCCAGGGTTGTTTTTCTTATGGTAAGAAATCACGATTAAAATGTGATAGGTTTGAGCAAGGTTGAACTTCTTTGATGCTTATGTTTATATGCTCAGTCAAGTTGGTAAGATCTTTATGCATGTTGTGTGACTGATACAATGTGCATTCTGCTTGGTGTGCACAATATGTGAGCGATGAAATGTGTGATCATGCAATCTATGAAGTTCTTAAATGCCTTGTTTGGTGAGTCTTGGTTTGAATATGTGCAAGTCTTTATATGACCAACATGATCTTGAATGAGCACCTGAAAGGTGTGATAGTCATTCGTATCTATTATGGAAGGAAGAATCCAGGTTGTCTAAGTCGTATATATTATGAGATTGTGCAGTAGACTGGAATTTTGCGTTTAGGTGTTCTGGCTCTTGATGCTCTGTTTGCTGGTCAGTTTTGTTTTTTTGATTCAAGTTTAGTTGCTGAAAATTTGTGAGATCTGTGTTTCGGAAACTTTTTTATTTTGCATTGTTGAACTTTGATGAAGTAGTTCCCAGTTTTTTTTATTTCTTTTATCAATAAAACTCTGCTGAACTTGCAGTTTTTTATTCAGGTATTATCTGTTAACTTTTCTCGCTGAATTCTGATTTAGTGTACTTCAGGACAAACTTTGAGATTGTGACTTTGACTACTCTAAAGTGATATATAATTCATTCAGGTAATAATTCAACTACACGGACTATTGAGTCACTTTTCAACGTATCTACTCTGCATCTATCGAGTCACTTTCAGTGTGTATCTACTTTGTAGCTATCGAGTCGCTTTTAGTGTATCAATTTCGCACATGTTAGGTCGTTTACAAAGGTTCTGAGTATGCACCTATCAGGGCGTTCGACATAGTCTTATTTAGAACATAAGAAGGCGTTCTAAAACGTCGCGATTGGTTGATTTAGCTATGGCGACATCAATACACGAGGCACTTAAAAACGCCACTACCTGACCTAAACGCCTCCATATGTTACATTTAGAGGCATTTTTCGATGCCATTGAAACTTATTGTTCTTGTAGTGTGTGAAATAATTGTTTGTCATAGATTTTCAATAAATGTTAGTCCAACTTAAAAATGATCTACTATGGTTATGGTTATTGGACTATAACGTATCGCTAGGGTGTGGACCTTTAATTTATAGAAACACGGAGGTAATTTCTTGTTTTGTGATGGGTAAAACTGGAAATGGCTAATAAATATATTTCACTATATAAGAAGGGTTGTGGTCCCTAGGTCATACACCTATCTACTCTCTTTTGACTCCCATTATCAGATTGAGAAAATACAGGGAATTCTAAAGGGTTCTTCTGAAAATTGCGAGAAGGTGTGTAGATCTAGAAGACCGATCTTACAACACCAAAGGGAGATTTCCGCTGAGGTATCAACACCAAAGGTAGTTTAATTTTGTTTTGATTATCAATAATTTAGCATAATCGATCTGGAGGTAATGTGATTGAATCACCTAAGGCTAATTTTAACATGACCATCAAATTAATGTGGGAATACAGGATCACGATACCGGACTTCCTCAACTAGTGATTGAATCACCTAAGGCTAATTTTAACATGACCATCAAATTATGTGGTCTAAAGTTCTTTCTTTGGTTAACAATTGGTCTGGATTGTGTTGTATTATGGGGGATTTTAATTCTGTCTGCTACGATTTTGAGAGGAAAGGTACTGTATTTTGCCAACACGATGCTAATATTCTGCTTGACTTTATATCTTTGGCTGGCTTGATTGATGTTAAATTGGAGGGTAGAAAGTTTACTGGCTAAATAAAAGCGGTACCAAGATGGCGGAATTGATAGATTCTTAGTGTCTCCTAATCTTTTGGATGCCTGGCCTAATATCTCCTTGGTGGCTCTAAATAGAGGTTTATCGGATCATTGTCCTTTAATGTTAAATAGCGATAAAATGGATGGTGGCCCTATCCCCTTTTAAATTTTTGACTCTTGGATGGATCACAAAGAATTTGATTCGGTTGTTTTGCAAGCTTGGAATGAGTGCACCGTTAAAGGTAGAAGCAGGCTTTAGACTTAAAGAAAAGCTAAAATCTGTTAAAGTCGCCTTAAGAAATGGAGTAAAACTACCTTGACAACTTGAAAGAAGATTTGTTAAATGCCGAAAGGAAGTTGATAAATATGATAAACTTCATGGAAATTAAAACTCTCGACGATAGCGAACTTGAAGGAAGAGTTAAAGCTTTATCTTACCTTTAGAAAAAGATAAAGGTCTTGGAGAAAATGCTTAGGCAAAAATCGAGGGCTCGATGGATAAAGGAGGGTGATGACAATTCAAAATTCTTTCATTGCCTAGTGAGAGGGCGGAATAATAGAAACAACATCTCCGGTATGGTGTTTAATGGTAAATGGTGTGAAGATCCTGGTGTTATTAAAAATGAGGCTGTCCGTTTTTTCAAAAACCAATTTCATGAATCTAACAAAAAAAGACCCTCCTTCCACTCACAACTCTTTAAAAAATTGCCAAGTGACCTGAAGGAGTATCTTGAGAGACCATTCTCGCTTGATGAAGTGAAGAAAGCAGTATGGGGATGTGGAAGTAATAAGGCACCTGGTCCGGATGGCTTTACTTTTGGTTTCTTTAAGGCGAATTGGTCTCTACTTAAAGACGATTTAATGGAATGTGTTCATGATTTTATTGCTTCGGGAAGGATAGAAAAAGGTTGCAACTCCTCATTTATTGCTCGGTCCCCAAAAAGCCAATCCGGCGTCCTTTTCTCTCGACTCTGAGACCTATTAGTCTCATTGGATCCATTTATAAAATCATCTCTAAGTTGTTAGGTGAAAGACTTAAATGTGTGGTTCATTGCACGATTAGTGATTGCCATCGCTTACTAAAAGGAAGACAAATATTGGATGGAGTTTTGATCACTAATGAGATGATAGATTATGTTAAAAGGAAGAAAATCAAATCCTTTCTCTTTAAAGCTGACTTTGCCAAAGCCTTTGATTCAGTGAATTGGAATTTCTTGGACTCTATCATGATTCAAATGAACTTTGGGGAAAAGTGGAGAAGTTGGATAAAAGAATGTTTGTCATCGGCCAAAGTGTCAATTCTTATTAATGGCAGCCCCTCCTCAGAATTCGAATTGGAAAGAGGAATCAGACAAGGTGACCCCCTTTCACCTTTTTTATTCCTTTTGGTTGCTGAATCTCTTAATGTTCTTGTACAAACCGCGGTTAATAAACAATTGTTGAAAGGAATTGAGATCGAAAACAATGAGTTAAGCGTCACTCATTTGCGAGTTTCTTTGATGATGCGATTTTCTTTGGTATTTGGGAAAAGACTAATTTCTTTGAACTTGGGTAGAATTCTAAAAATCTTTGCCGACATTTCTGGGTTGAATATAAATTTTGGAAAGAGTAGACTTTTTGGGCTGAATGTTTCTGACTTTGATTTGGCTACTGGGACTACAGATCTCAAGTGTACAGCGGGTATATTTCCATTCACTTATCTTGGCTTACCTGTTGGGATGAATATGAAAAAAAAGGCAGCTTGGCAACCTATTTTGGACAAAATTAATAACAAACTAGCAGGTTGGAAAGCTCGTCTACTCTCAATTGGAGGAAGATTGACTTTGCTTAAAGCGGTGCTTGGTAGTCTACCGGTGTTCTTTCTCTCTATTTTCCATGCTCCTAGATGTGTCATTGATACCATTGAGAGATTACGTGCTCGTTTCTTTTGGAGAGGGGATTGAGAGAAAATTAGCTTGGATCTCTTGGAATCAAATTTTGAAACACAAAAACTTTGGAGGCTTGGGGGTTGGGGGTATTAGGGAACAAAATTTGGCTTTGCTTGGAAAGTGGTGGTGGCGTTTTTAAGTCGAGGAGGAGCCCTTTGGAAAAAGTGGTGGTAGCTTTGCATGGTGAAAATGGAGGGTTCGGTGAGAGAGGGAGTAGGATGGTTAAAGGGAAAGTGTGGAGAGCCATTGTCTGTGTTGGGGGGGTTCCATTATTTACGTCGCATGTGAAGAAAATCGGGAATGGGGCGGATACCAAATTTTGGGAGGACAACTGGGTGGGGCAAGGGTGTCTTAGAAATATGTTTCCTAAACTGTTTAGACTAGCTGTTCATAAAGATGCAATGGTGAGGGATGTGGGACTTTTGGAGGGAGGTTCTTGGAGGTGGAGATGTGATTGGGTGAGGGAGCCGAGAGGGAGGGAACTTGGGGAGATCGATAACCTTTACACTTTATTATCTTGTTTTTCCATCACTACAGGTACCAAAGATGTGCATTACTGGAACATGTCTACTTCGGGCTATTTTTCGGTTTCCAAACTGAAACACGCAATTCTTGGTTCCAATGCAATTTGGTAGCATTTACGACAACATTAGTTGGAATAAGTCTCTTCCTTGAAAGTCAACATCTTCTTCCTGGAGAGCATCTCTAAGCAGACTTCTACCAAATCCAATTTACTAAGAAGAGGTGTAAGTCTACCATGTTACAAGTGTACTTTTGCCAGACGGTTGATGAAGAAGGTTTCCACGTCCTACTTATTGCCTCTTTCTCAAGGAGTTTGGAGCATGGTTCTCAATTGGTGTAAATTCTCGGGTATACTTCGGTCCTATGGAATGATCTCTGCTCTCTAAAAATGAATCACACGCGGAATCGCTCAGATAACATGATTTGGGATGCTATAAGAAAAGTGACATTATGGATGCTTTGGTTAAAAAGAAATGATCTGGTTTTTAACAATAAGAATTTTGATGTTGCGGCTGTGTTTGCGGATATTCAGTCGAAATGCTTCGAATGGGTTTCAGGTCGATGCTTTAAATTCAACTGGGAGTGGACCAAATGGAAACTTGATCCTTTTACTGCTACTTCTTCATAGTTTGCGGTCTTGTTTCTAGTTTTGGGGCTGTTTTTTGTTTTTTCGATTGGTTTTGTTGTACTCTCAGCTTCTTGCTGAATATTTTTCTAATAATAAAATATTTCTTTGGCTGTTCAAAAAAAAAAAAAAATAAATAAACACCACTACCACATCAATAATTACCATCCATCGGAAAATGATGATAACATAACACTTTCGTCAAAAACATGATGTTGGAGCATATGAGAGGTAAATACATACATAGAATATAACAAGAGATGCAACTGATCACAAAAACAAAGACATACTTTAAACACACAGTTTTATTATATATATTAAGTTTAAATATTTAAGTTCACAAGTCGAACAAAGCAAAACACACCGACCGTCACGTATTCATACACATCAATTGACATCACACAATTTTACATTAATTATCAATACATTGGTTGATATGTATGTATCGACCATAAAATGCGTTGTGTCAATTGTTGTGGCCATAGCACTACTTTGCTACGCATCCCCAGGATGTGAATGGTTCCTCGCTCAAGCGGACGCATTTGCAGTACTCAGGATCTTCGCATTCATCATCCCAAAGGCACGATCCATCCGCGTAAATGCTTACACAGTCATTCATGACATGAGGAGTGAGATTGCTTTGGAGCTTATGTATATTAATGGCATTTGGAATTGGAGCTTCACCATTGATCAACATTATGCATCCTGAAATTTCAGTAACTATATATGGTTATAAAACCAAAATAAAAACCATCAAATCATTTGTTACAACCTCTAGTCAGTTCTCTGTGTCAACCTATGGTTGACGGGTACGAATACAGACATGGACGGCTCCAGGAATATGAAGATAGTCGTATATATTAATAGTCGTATATATTATAACTCAATATGAGTCAATACGGATCGATATAACAAAATTAACGGGTCAAATCTCATATATGTATGTATATCTAGCTTTTTTTTCTTTCTAAATGTAATATTTTTTTTAGCGGATCGGTTGTGCCATTCGCCATGAGATGGGGCTGCCAGTGGATACAGGAGTATAGGATACAATGGCATGAGGTTTTAAAAAGATATAGAATATGTGTATGAAGGGTATTTTTGAAAATATAAGAATCAAAATTCAAATAAAAGAATTATAATTGTTACATAATTTAATGCAATATTTAGTGGTCATGTGAATTTTTGGTACTAAAATTCAACATGGTTCTTCAATTTACATATCCAAGTTATGGATTTCAAAATCACAAATTCACCAACAAATGTGTATTCTAAGTATATGATATTTTTGCATTGTATAAAAACCAAGTCCAACAAACAAGAGATGGAGCCTTAACATCAAAACCTAAGCTATAAGATGACGTTAATACATCTCTTTATATTGTGAAAGACAAGAACAAGCCCCCCCAATGTAGGACAACTAACAATGTTTAACACCCCTTAAAGTGTGCACCTATAACAAGCATAGACCAACAAAAGACCTAACATTGAATAAGATAAATGGGTGGGTCTGATACCAAATAGGAAAATCAAACCCACCAACAAATAATAGATGAAATTTCAACCTGAAACCTAGACTATAAGGTGAGGTCAATTATAACACCTCGAATTTTCAGAAAGGGTAAAAACGTTAGTGGGAGTTTGATTTATTTATTTCCTATTTTATGTTTAACCTAATTAATTGATTAAAAGGAAATTATTAATTAAAAAGGATTAATTAAAAGAGATTTTAATTAATTAAATATTAATGGAAATAATCTCCATAACCTTCTCCTGATACATACGACGGCAGTTCTTTAAAAAAACAGATGAGAGGCGACACAGAAGAAAAACGGAAGCCAAGAAGAAGTATCTTTATCCTGGAGTCTAATCCGTTGGGATTTTGGGCAGACCGCAATAGAAGAAATTAATCATCTTGTCGCTGGCTACGTTTTCACACCAACTATTCACAAATCCGTAAGTTTTCATCTTTTAGGCTCTTGGTATCCCAATCGTTTCTTGTTAAAGGTATGAGTTTTAATTGTTTAGGAAGTAGTAATAATCGTACTATATCGTTTCTGAATCATAGATTGCAAGGTTATACGATGAATTAATATTATTCGCAATAAGCTGGGATCAAGCTGCCATGAAAAAAAAAAATGCAAAAAAAAAGTGCCGGCGCATGTAATGGGCTTGGAAGAGGTAATGAGATATCCATCTACGTTGAGAGAAATTGGGGTTGATGGAAAAAAAATAGTGTGGGAGTCTGGGACATGAACAAAGTCTACATCAAGTCAATGTCAAAAAAGAGACCCAACACTTAGACATGACAAATGGGTGGTTATGATACTACCTAGAAAAACAAACCCCAACAACATATAAGAGATGGAGCTTCAACTTCAAAACCTAGGCTATAAAGTAAGGTTAGTCCTTTTCTTTATATTGTGGGTGAAACGAACACATGTCCATAATGTAGGAGGACTGACAATCTTTAACAACTACATTATACATGTATCAGATACGTGACAATCATAGAATACAAAGTTAAAATTGCATGGAAGCGAAGAAAGTTTTTGAATGAACCTGCGATGAAAACAATGAGCAACAAGTAAATCTTTGAAGCCATTCTCTTTGAATTTGATATTTTGTGAGAGTAATTATGTATGCTATGAAATGTTTGAGAGTTTGGTGATAGATTTGTGATCTATTTATAGCGTTGAAAATGTTTCATTCGTGTTATTTAATTGAAAAGAAGAAAAGGTCATTAATATTTTTTATACACATAATTAGCTGGCAAATTAAATTAACATAAATACAGACGGATACATGGGTCCTAGGAAAAGTATAGTTTAATTAGAGCACTTACTTACGGTATATACTGTAAATACTTTGAAACTTGTATTTTGAAAATTTCAATACTTAGAGAAAACACTGCACTATGTATTTTACTTTTTACTATAAAATACAGATTCAGTAACATCTATCGTTTCCTCCAATATCTACAACAATAATCCAGATCCATTAAAATAGAAAATCTGATGCATTTCGTCTTGGATTGAGATTATGTAAATTCAAAATTATAGGATCTGAAACTGTAAAAAAGAAAATCCATTAAAACTATCTTATTGAGATTCTACATATTTTGTCCGGACCAAAAAAAAATCCAATTACGATATTTCTACTTCTATTTCCGGACAAAAAAAAAAGTTAATTGCCAATTAGGACACATTTAGAAAGATGTCAACATTTTAGGACTATAAGAAAATATTTTTGACACAAAAGGTGAAAATGAAAATGAATTTGAAATTGAATTACGTTAGTTTTGTTCTGAAAATCAACGTAATTCACTGATGAAATGTCCTTTTTGATAAAAATCTTTTCTTATAATCATTTTTGCTAGACATCTTCCATATTGTGTCCTTTAGGACCCTTATCCTAAAAAAAAAAATCCATTTATGATTCTACCTCTATTTTAATAATTTTACCTTATGGTATTTCGTATCATGGTTAATATTGGATCACTATTCAATAAACATATGCATCAAAATAAAGAATGTAAATTGAAAAAAATTATTATCTTGTCATTAAATTAAATAGTGTTATTTTGTAGAGACATAGCTAGTGCCGTGCTTTTTCCGGCTAATCCAGCCCCTCAAGGTGTATTAGACTTTAACAAGCAAATAAGGGTATTTCTGTCTTTTAGAAAACGGGGGATTCCTTAGGGGAATACCATAATATTTCCAAGGTATTAAATGAATAATATAACCCATGAATATTTTGGGAATATTTGGCAATTTTTGGCACCCTATTTTTAAATCTACCCATTAGGTGAGTACAATATTGATTCATCGAGTTATAGCAAATGAAGGGATGAAATCATTTCAAATCATATATATATATATATATATATATATATATATATATATATACACACACTAGCCTTTTACCCGTGCGATGCACGGTAGGAGAAATTAAACATATGGATTTATATTATACACATACAATTTTAAATACATGAGAAGATAACAATTTATTATGAATTTAGTTAATATTAAAACCTGATATTTCCATAAAATATAAATAATTTGTTTAGACAATGAAACTATAATTGAACGTGCTATGCACGGTGATGTAAGATAAAAAAATAAAGGCAGTATAAAGAATAAGAAACATTTAATGTTATAGTTTTCATTGTCATTCTCTAAAATCTACGCAACGAAATCAATGAATCAAAAATAGAAAAGGCTGATAAATTAAATGCAATTTCAAATATCATGTTCAAAGTCATGCTAAAACATAGGATTAGCTAACAAATGAAGAAAACATATACTAAGAAATAAGAGGTTACTTAGAAAGAAGAAGATGAACACAAAAGATTCAGACGTAACATTATTGCTAAGAAATCAAGAAATCTGAACAGAGAAATGTGAACAAAAATATCTCAAAATGGTTGTCAACCATCATCACCAAAATGATTGCTGAAAACTCATAAATAACATAAAATAATAATTATGGTGGGCATTAAAAACAACTAAAATGATTATATATATATATATATATATATATATATATATATATATATATATATATATATATATATATATATATATATATATATAGGGGCATTCTTTGGAACAGCTCTATTCGACGGAGGCTAATGGACATATAATTATGGGAACTTCTATTCAAGTTTCATGAGTGCCATACAAATTATGTCCAAATAATGAAAATAAATTCTCAGCAATCTTATACTAAAACGGCGATAGTATGAGAACAACTCCCATGAAAAAAGAATAATAAGAATAATAGATACAGTTCAAATTCAGATTTCAGCCAAACCTCCCACACAATTAAAAGTGCTTTTACATAAAATCGCATCTTAGCCTTTGGTTTCCCGAAATACAATCAACATAAAATTGCATAAACATAAATATATAATTTACTCCAATGTCATTAAGTTTGTTACAATCCGGCCATTCCTTTCAACCTGCAATTTATAGGATCGTATTTTTTTAAGACATGTGTAAATTTAAATTTTACAATCATAATAATATTTCAAATCAATCAAAACATCATACCAACTACCAAAAAAAAAAAAAAAAAAAAAAAAAAAAAAACTACCAACGACAATAAAAGCAATTCGCGGCATCATTTATTCACTCCTCAATTGTGTATGTTTTCTTGTGGAAGGTTCCCGTCACTTTCCAAACACCCTTGAGATAATCTGCTGCTTGCCATCTCCTCAATTATACATTTCTCTAGCTGTAGGGAGGGTTACTAAAAAAAAAACTAAAATGGTGATAACTATAGTTTTTTACTACTCCTCAACATAATTAGCAACTGCATTGAAAATAAATCAATCCCTATGAATTGGAAATGGTACACAAATACAATTAAACAACTATGTACGTGGTCTTTTTTTTTATATGACAAAAACATAACCCATCTCTCTGAAATGGATATTAATTGACTGAGTTATCGATCCCGCTGATTG
Organism: Gentiana macrophylla; assembly: GCA_026214975.1. NCBI lineage: Eukaryota > Viridiplantae > Streptophyta > Magnoliopsida > Gentianales > Gentianaceae > Gentiana > Gentiana macrophylla. Next base: position 13,908,257 of record CM047813.1, read on the forward strand.
TCGATGGTCAATCCCACGCAAAATATTGAAACTTCCCCAAGCTCAACCTGCACATCATTTCCTGCTACAACAATAGGAACAAACTCATTACTAATGAAATAGGGTAGACCATGCAACAAACTCATTATTTTAATATGCACTTAAAGAAAGAAAATATCATAGAGGTTGATGCAGTATATATTACATAATTGGGGTCTGCGGATTCCGTTATAAATGAAAAAACTCAAATGTTATCTATAGAAAAATGTTTCGGACTTAGTAAAAAAAAATTCGGACCCTAAATAAAATTTATGGATCCGCCATAGTGTCCATATCTTTATCCTCAGTTGCAGACTTCAAACGTAATGAGTGATTTCCACTAAACGAAAGTAGTTCCTTTATGATCACAACCAAATTAAGAAACAATATTCACCAAGATTTTGAAGGACATGCATGCACATGAACGGAACGGAAGAGAAGAAAATAACATGAATTTCAACCAGCTTCTTGCTCAAACTTCTTCTGACTCTTGTGTGTCATCATATTTTCTTCAGACTCTGCTTCCTCCAAGGCACGGAGGAGCACGACTTTTTAGGGTTGAGCCCATTTAGCCGATAGCAACTGCAAATCCTAATTATCTAAGCAGTAATGTGCCATCAGGCATGAACGCTAAATCATGAAACACTCATTTATGAATATTAGATATGGGATAAAACCGTTTCAAATAAAAGTTGTTTGCCGATTTGGTAGGAGAGTTGTTGCAAACTGTTTCACGAACATATGCAAAAACAAACGTGATTTGATCGGTAAAAAAATTAGTTTTTTTATAGAAAAAAGGGTGTTCTTATTTGAGTAAATAATTAGGGGAAAAAACAAAAAAAAATAGTATTCTTTAAAAAAAACGTGATTAACATAGGAAAAAATAATAATAAGATGGTAAATGGTTAACTATTTATGAAGTATATATATCTAAAAAGATACTTGGATGTGATAAAATTTCCGTGATAAACATTTGCAACTGAATACGTGGATTTACAGTGAATATCTCTCGTTCCTCTCTCTCCTTTTGAATTATCGGCAAAGTAGTTGTTTTTTTCTTTTTTAATTATCGGCAAAGTGGTTGCAGAAATAATAGAGAGATAATGAAAACTGTTGAGAATTTTTATTATTAGTAGTAGTGTTAATATTAGTATGTTATGTGTCTTTTTCTTGAACAAAAGACCTTATATCCTAGTGGTTTAAAAACAAACCTTTTTCAATCTCCATAATTCTAGGTTGTAAGTTCAAATCCCACAACCAATATTTTTTATTTTTTCTCGGATTTTTTTTAGCTTTGCAGTTTATATACCAAGACCATCCCGAATTTTTTTTCTTGTTCTGCCACTGCACTCAGCTGACCAAACGCAGCAGCATAGTTTAAATCACCATTACACAAATGATTGAACTACTTTAGTGGTAAATATTTAACCATTTATGGTTATGGAAGTCAGAATGTCGACCATGAGTTCCATAACTATGAACAACATGATAATAACAAGGAGAAGTAAAAGCACTTCAAGAAATAAAGGATCCTATAGACATGAGAGTAAATTTTAAAAGTATACCATTACAATTGGAACATCTGAATATGATTACATACACCATTCACTTATAACCTTAAAATCATGCTTTCTAATAACATATGTTTGAAAAAATTCACAAAAAAATGCTTATGAACTCAAAAATATTGAACTATTTGAGTTCTAGAATTCTTTAAAGCTTACTGCAGAGACTTAGAAAGGATAAAAGCTAACGCAAAGCCGGCAGGAGCCACAGGGATGCGCCGATTCTGGGCCATTTTTGGCCTTAATAGGTCATCTACCAACACAACACAAACAAATTATACACATACCTAGCAATTCCAGTTTAGAAAATGCAAAACGAAAGCATACTTACAGTTTAAAGTGGTAAAAACACATAAGTGACAAAAGATTTAATGCTTGAGTTTTTAATTACTTTGATTTCCTTGGAAATTTCCTGCATAAATCTCTTGTCCAACAATGAGGAATCCTTCTCCTACAAGCAATGTACCTAACTAATTAGAGATTCTCAAGAGAAAACTCAAAATTCTATGAATAAGATGTTAGAACTTAAGAACATGAAATGATTCTTACAAGACTTAAAGAAGGCCGGAAAGATTGATGAAAAAGATGCTTAGGAAATGTTGTAGTTTTACTTCGAAACTGAGAGGACTCTCGAGGGGAAGTTTATAACTGTTAGCAAGTATGATGAAATTGATTGAAATGTATGGTTTTCATGCATTTTTATGGATTTTGATTGAGGAGACACAAAGGAAACCGAAATTAATTAGTTGGAGGTTGTCTGAAAATGAAAGGAGACGACTTTCTCTTTTGAGCGCCACCACTTCACCTATGGAAAGCTGGTGCAGAGCTGGTGGCCACTAGACTTCCGGGACCTATTTGGTGCATTCTAGGGGCATTTATGACATTTCTAATGTAAAAAATGTATATTAATTAGTTGTCATTCATTTATGACGTCATATTAATCTAAAGGTGACGTAAGCTGTCAAATTAGATACGGGGTAATACACCCGTGTTCTTGTTGTCACTTTTCTCCACCATATTTTGTCATTGGAAAATGACATTTGTTTAAAAAAAAATCGACAATCAAAACATTAGCATCAAACTCCCTACACCTTCTTTTATCTCCACAATAGGGATAAAATGTAGGGATACATTAAAAAACATACTCCATCACCCTCCCCATCCTTTCCCTACAATAGGGATCATGAATAGTGTCACCCCAAATATAGAGTGGTATTGTAGCTCACCCTAAATATTTTTTATTCATTCTTTCTCTCTATTTCTAGCAAAAATTAATTTTAAAAATATTGCTTATAGACAAAGAATGAATATTTTAATGATGTAAGGACAGAGATAGTGAATTTGATGTGGATTACTTTGAATTTAGTTGCTGTAAAATAGTGATATGTATTTTTTAATAGTAATTTTAGGGATATGGATAAGGATAGGGAGACTGATAATAATGCTCTTATGATTCTACATTCTTTGTCCGGAAGGAAAAAAAATCCAAACATGATTATACTTGTATTTTTAGCATTTAACTTTATGCTATTTATTATGATGACGCCGTTCACCTGAAATTATGTATGGAAAACCTGCTCATAACATTTGCCAACCATTATTCCTTCGGCAACTATATATGCACTTGGTCAATGTAGGATCTGAATAAGAGTAGATGACAACATATGCGTCAAAAGGTAAAATTTTCTGTTTGGGAATTGGGCATGGATTTTTCGAATGAATATATATATATATTTTAATGAACGAAGCCTTATATTAGAAAGAAAAGAAAATGTTCGTCCAAAGCCATATCCCGCCTCCTTATACCAAATTCGTGAGACGAAGCGCATAGCCCTACCTCCTTAAAACCTATGCGTGGCAAACCGGTGTGGAAAAATCTGCAGCATAGAAAGAGTACAAAGACCCTATTGTTAAGGGTGATTTTATACGTTTTATAAGGATATATTTTATATCAATTTCCCTCATATGTGGATGTTTTTCATAGAAATCGATCTTTATATTGAAATATTGAGCAAGTGGTGTTTTTAATAGTTAAATTGCAAACGAGCTAATTATGTGCTTAAATTATGATTTTATATTATTTTGGAGTTATGTTACGCGTTGGTATGTTTTTGATTATTGTAGATACACGAGATATGGATTAGAAGAGGATTTAAAGATGAATTAACTGAAGATTTATATGATGGAGAGGAGATAAAGATGGAAGGAAAGGATAAAGATAGAAGAAAATCGAAGATCAAGCCAGTGAACGAACGTCCAAGTCCCGTCCATCAAAATAAACGAGCGTCCAAGAGATAAAAGTTGAACAGAGAGTTTGGACGTTGTATGGACGAGCGTTTGACCTAGCGTCCAAAGCAGTTGGACAGGCGTCCAGGAAGACCAGACGGGCGTCCATGGCCGACTTAAGCACAACCGACCTAGTTTTTGACCTAGCCGACTTACTTCTTCTATATATAACAGCTGCGCCCCAACCCTAAGATCATCAGATTTTCTATACACAAAAATACAGCAGCAGCCGTCCTTCTGAGGCTCTCAAGGCCGGTCACCCGAGCCTTGTGCTCGGGTGATCCGGGTTAGATTAGGATGTTTTATTTTCGTTGTTGATTCATGGAGATCATCCATTGTACCAAACTATGTGAGTTTATCTTTTTAATTTATTCAATCCTTTGTTTATTCTTATGATCTTTGATTCGTTTTGTATCGTTCTATGATTTATGATGCTATTGTGTGACTAGATCGAGAGATTGGTTGCTAATCGTTGTCTAACGTAGATGAGAATCGTTGTTAGGCTAGATCACCATAGAAAGATAAGATCTTTAATCGTTAATTCGTGACAAATTAATTGGTTAATTATCTAGGTTGCTAGATTCTAAAATATGGGAGTTAACTTGAATCTACACCTTCGTTTTGTATGGAAATTGGTCTCAACATTCGGAAGAGGAGAGATCGATAATTGAATTCACTAAGGGATTAGGAATTCATAGCTTGAGAAACGGATTCACTAAGGAATTAGGAGTTTGTATCTCGTGTAAAGGTGAAACCACAATATTGAATTAGAATCGTGAGATGAACTTGGATTGAAATCACTTAGTTTGTGTAATGTTTAATCCCATGTATCTTTAGTTTAGGTCGTTTTTATTATTCTTAGCTTAGGTTTATTTTTCTATGTGTTTATATGTTTGTTCTTTCGTTTATTTGTTTTCGTAAGTAACAATTTAAGGAAATAATAAGATTAGATTCAACATCCCAATTCCCTGTGGATCGACCCCTTACTTATCCCGCTTTACTAGCAATTACCCGATATTCGGTCGGTTAGGAGTTAGTTTTGCATATAGGTTAGGGTTTATAAATTGTTTTTGTTTAGTGATGCAAAAATCCTCCGAACAAATTGGCGCCGTTGCCGGGGAATTGGTGTTTTTGCCGAATCTAATTGAGTTAATTCTTCTATTTTGTTACGATTTAATTTTTGGGATAAAAGGGGTCGTTAGGGCACATGGTAGTATTTTGGCCGTAACTTTCGGCTCGAGTGTCCGTTTGGCGCGCAGGACCCCAATTCGGAAAGCTCGTTCCATTTGGCCGTTCAACACCGTTTTCGAGGTCAAAATCCACTGTTTTCCCTTCCATTTTGGCCCTAGAAGATTTCACCACGTTTTTTTCCCTCCGTCTTAGTGTTTTTTGTTTTTTTTTTCTGTTTTAAAATTTTTCGTAGGTAGATTTCTGTCTCTATTTCCGTTTCTTTTTCTGTTTCTTTATCTTTTCTAAAAATTAAATTAAAAAAAAAACAAAAAAAACAAAGAAAAGTCATCAACTAGGATTATGCAAGATCAGATCGCCATCTTTGAAGCAAAGCAGATGGCGACTCTTCAAATGTCGCTTAATCACATGAATCGAACCCGTCTTTTTCTGAGAACTCACAAGTTCTGTTCTGTGGAAGATGTTGTCGACCTGGCCATGTTGTTGGCCAGTGTCAATTTCTTTCCCCTCCTGCGTATCGAGTCAATTCTTTCCAGAATCAGGGAAATTTCAATCTAGTCACATGTCGAATTGTGACAACGTGGGACACATCGCTCGTTTCGTCCCATGAATGGATGAGAATTTGAAGTAATTGCTTTCGTGGCCGGCAATATCGAGATTTAATAAAGTTCTCGCCAAAGCAATTTTTAATCCAATTTCTATCAAAACCCGAACTTGATCGAGAACCAAAATATCAATTTTTCCAATCAATATCAGTGGTTCAATCGGAATAGTTCCGATCCTAGGTTTCCAAGTCAGTCTAGCCAATCTTTCCCACAGAACTTTCAAAACTATCAAGGCCCCTCTCAATCGGACGATCTTGAAGCTAAATTGGAGGAGCAAAATAAAACATCCAACTCTGATGAGCACATACAAGAGTATTGAGAGGCGAGTCGGGAAATGGCTCAAGACTTAGGCATTGACCTAGCTCCCACATTTCCTTATGATAGCGAAGAGGACAATGCCATGAACTTAGGATCCGGCATTCAATTCAGTGGTCCCCCAAAAGTAGAAGTGTCAAGTTTAATGGATTCATCTGTCTTTGGATCCGATGCTCGTATACCATCAACTGATGAGAATTCTTATGGACATGGACTTAATAACGTTCAAGTGAGATGTTCGTATTGTGGTGGAAACCATTATGAGGCTCAGTGCAATGAAGGATATTCATCCCACCAATGGAATACTAATAGCAACTATGATGCAAGTTATGAGAATCCACTTCAATCTAACTATGCATCCACATACAATGGTGGGAGGAGTAACTATCCTTATTCTCCGTGGGATCAAGAAGAAAGCAATTATCAACAAGTGTTCCCTTACTCAGAGCCCGAGTCGTACATGGCAGCTTTGTTAGAGAAATATATAGAGAGTAGAAGGAAAGTTTCTGGAGAAATGGCACACCTGGTGCATCCTGCTCTAGAAGCAAGTGGACTGACTTCAGGAGAATTAGTTGCACATGGTCGCCAAGTTATGGAATATGAAAGGGAACCTGAGATGATGGCGAGTCCTGAGCAGAAGGCCGACGTTGAGAGTCGTAGGGATGTAAACTGTAATCCTTATGAGAACCCACATTGTCTTGATCTAAATGCTTCCGGTGATGATTTATCGAAAACCGCTGAGGGTTCAAGCCCCCAAATCCACGAGAATGAAGCCACATGGAAATCTAAGCCATCTTCACAGGATAATGGTGCCATAATTCCAGATTCAACATTAATGAGCCATGAAAAAGATGAAAAGGAAGGTAACGCTATTGTTCTTGATCATAAGTCATCTGATAATGTTAGTTATCCGTCCTTGAACAGCAATGTTGATGTTGATCATACCGAGTACATAGATGTTGCACCTCGAATAGTCTATAATTCTCTTAGATTCGTCATGAGCATCGATAAAGAGATCTACAAGTTGTTGACTGACACTTCATCCCTGAGAGCTAAAATGTTTAATCACTTTCTAAGAAGACATGGTTGTAGGATTCCTATGCTATATCTTAGAATCTGTATGAATACCACGATTTGTGGAGGAAGATGCAGAGGAAGCCCTTCTTTGGTTTAGTCCTCCTTGATAATGGATAGTGGAGTAAATGTGTCTAGCCAAAGACACTAAAGAAAGGCGCTTGTTGGGAGGCAACCCAATAATAAGAATAGTTTTTTTTTTTATTATTTTCTATTATTTTGTTTTTGTTGAATAAGGAAGCTAGGTTTGTCTTGTGTCGTCTAGGTTTTTGGTGTCGGTTTTTGGGGTCGTGCAACTTGCATAAGCGTAACTTGCAATCTCGACTATAATCTCCTTCCACGCTATTGACATGCTTCGTCGCTTAATACTTTATTCATCTGTACTTTAGTTGAAGCTACTGTCGGTTTTCCGTTGCTATTACTTTCTGATGAATCTTGTAAGCCTTAACGCGCATTTGCACTTTCATTTGGAGTTTGATATTTCTGTATGCACATGTTGGGCTTATTTGTATTGTAAAGCTTTTGTGGCTTTATGTTTGACGCTTAGGTGTCCTGTGTTTTCCCTGTGTGGTGATTTTCCCATCTGAGCGATTATATCATGTGCTTATATCAAACTCTTCTGCGCAATATGATATATTTTCCCCGATCCCCGAGATCTTGTCTTGTTTTTCATGTGTGCAGGGTATTTGCGATAGCGATGGTGCGCTTTTAGATGAAGCCAGTTTTCCGGTGGATGGTCCATAATTTACTGATTTCTTCAGGCATTTCTGGATATGACTTGCTACCACTTCCAGAATTGCCAAATTCGAACTACAATCAGCTAAGTTTTTCTTATTCTGCACAACATGAGGACATGTTGTTATTTAAGTGTGGGGGAGGGATTGGTTGTACCTACAATGTGCTTAATTTAGTATGCTTACCACCATTCTTCAAAAATTCAACAAATTTTGAAATTTTTTTGTTGAAATTGTCCCGAGCATGATTTTAGTTTGGCTTACTTACTTGTTATATTCCCATACTTGTGCTCAGTTGACTAGTATTTTTGCATAGACCTTTGTTAGATAAGCCTTTACTCGAATTCTTTTCACGTAAGCCTCTTCGATGACGAGCTGAACTTAGGAAACTGTACCCATTTCAACCGATAATGTTTGATTCGGTTATCGGACCGCTCGTTTGAGTACTAATGTCATGGAAATTGTAATATGTGCGTAGTTGGAATTGAAGTAGAAGAAGTATCGTGAATATACGAAGCCTGAATGTGATAAGTGAAACGTGACTATTGTTGTTTTAAGAATTTTTATTAAAGGAAAAAAAAAGAGAAATATATGAATTAATTGGGTGTGTCGAAAGCTGGTCGATGATTGGAGTGAGGTAGGGCGTATCTCGAATGTCCTATACCACTATGATGACCAAAAGCTCACGACAGTCAGAAGAAGCTGCCTTATGATTTGAGTAAGGTAGGGTATATCACGAATATCCTATTCTGCCATGACGGGCAATAGCTCATTCTGATGTGTGTATAAATGTGAAAGTCAATTGAATCAACTTACATAAGGAATTTGGTATGAAATAAATGAAAGACTTAGTTATCGCCTACCTTATCCCCAGTATAGGCCAAGGTATATGTTGTAGGGAATATCCTCTGGGTATAAATGAAAAGATTTCGAAAACACATGTATTACTCTAGTAATTACGTGAGTAGTTTTGTAGGGCGTATGTATAGTCGGGATGTTTCGTTATCTGTCTTTAATGGGTATTGGTTGGTTAGCTTGATTTTAATTGTCAAGTGTGGAATCGGTGGAAGTTGAAGAAGGCTTTGCACACACTACACATTCGAGTAATCGTTTATTGCATGGGATGTATGTTTTTGATGCTAGTCGACCGGTTGTGATTTGATATATGGGATTTTATGTGGTTCAATGTTCAAGTAAGTCCGTGGTTTTCTTGTTTTGTTTTGCTCGGGACGAACAAAAGCTAAGTGTGGGGGAGTTGTTGACGGTGATTTTTACGTTTTATATGACTTTATTTCGTAACAATTTCCTTCGTGTTTTACTAATTTTTATAGAAAATTAGGTGTTTAAGTGAAATATTGAAAGAATGCGTATGGAAATCATTAAAGTGCAAAATCGAGCTAATTACGTGGTTTTATTGGTGTTTTCTATCTATATGTATGATTTTACATTTTGCATGTTTTTGTCGTGTTGTAGGCACGCTTGCATGTGCATGGCATAGGAAGCTAAAACGATGTTCACTTGAAGTTTAAATAGAAGGAGAAAGATGCAAGTGAATTTGGAATGAAGATTTGAAGAACTGAACGAGAGTTCATCCTCGTCCATATAGGACGGGCGTCTGAAGTAATGGACGTGCGTCCAGAGCGGCAAACAGGCGTCCAACCGATCAGATTTGCGTTCATAAGAAGAGTAAAGGATAGACTTGGAATTATCTTTATTTTTATTTATTAGGGTTTAGACTTGCTAATAATAAAACCCTAAGTCGGCAAAACAAGTTATAAAAGGAAAGGCATCAGCAGAAAACGAAGGACAATTCAACCTGGAAAAGCTGCAAAGACACGAAAACCGAGAAGAGCACACACTCGGTCGACCGAGTGCTCTGCTTTCGATCGACCGAGCCATATTTTTATTTTTTTATTTATTTTGTTTGTTCGATCCTCGGAGATGAATTTGAGCAAGTCCTGAACAAGCATGTGAAACCGATCGTGCGGCGTTTTGATTTCGAATCTTGGATGTTTTGTGAGTTTTAAATAAAGTTTTTATCTTTATTATGCTTTTATATTGTTATGCAATTATATCGATGGATTGTTGCTATTTGATGTTTAACGTTTGATGAAAATCATTGTTGGACTTAGATCACCGTAGTAAAGATGGGATTTTTAACCTAAAAATAATGAGAGTTGCTAGGTTAAATTTCTAGGTTGCTAGATTGAGAAATCTTACACCTTTCCTTCCTGGCTTTGGACTGACAATCCTCTGTCCAGTTTATTTTCCGTTTTAGTTTAGGTTTAGTAATAAATAGTAGTGACAATTTTAGAAGAATTAATAAGAACTAGATTATACAACCTCGATTCCACGAGATCGACTCCGGTATTAATCATTTGAACTACGATCCTACACTTGGGAATACGGATTTATAAATTTATTACTTGTTATTTTCCATTGATAAAATCCGTGACACCTATGCTTCCAAAAATAAAAGACCCCAAAAATACAGTCGAAATGAAAAATATAGTAATAGAAGCTTTGTTTGTGATCGGCATCATCCGTCTTGAAAGAAATGTTGATTGTCGTCTTATCTTGATTATGGATAGTTGAAATGATGAGTGTCCATAGTGCTTTCAAAATGGTTTGCACCTCCAAAAAAATTGAAGGTGCTTCCCAAGAGATGCTCCAAGCCTCCTCTTAATGTCGGCACTCTAAGATTTGATCCATTCTACTGAACGTGAAGTTTTTCTCTGTAACAAATCGTGGTGATATGGCATATAATTTCGAAACAAAATAAAGAAGAGATAGTAAGGATAGAGACAACCTGGTTTGCACTCTTCAATACATTGAAGAGTGCTTCCCGAAAAAAATCATCTTTGTTTGACCAAGCGAATAGCAGGCAATCCAAGTCTATCACGAAGAATAATAAAGGCGTAACTCCAAAGGAATAGGTGTGTGGTTATCATATTGACGGGATAAGCCAGTTGAACTCGAGGACTTAGCTAAGAAATCCGCAACTGCATTCGCTTCTCTATAAATATGCCGAATGGTGAAACCACGAGCTCGAATAATTTGTCGAGCTTTATGAAGAAAATCATGTTGCTCCCAAGGAATGGGCTTGTCATCTTGTAAAATGTAAAGAGGACCAACGAGTCCGTTTCCACAATAAGTGGAAAAATATCATTCCTAGCACAAAAGTCCACACCATAGTAGAGTGCTTTGACTTGACTTTCAAAACTATTGGCGGTTCAAGAAAAGCGAGAAAGCATGAACCAAACTACCTTGATCATTACGGAGAATGAAACCGCTACCATAAATATCTATTTTTATGTGGCGCTTTGTTAACAAATCTCCTTCCTATGCCGGATGTCATTCGGCGTATGAGTTTTGTTGGTCCTTATAAATGTCCATTACGCCAAAATGAGGACTCCACACAACACTTCTTCCTTCATTGTGACATTGCTTCTGAGGTTTGGCATTTTTTCCAAACTTCGTTGGGTTGTTATGTCAATATGGTCGACTTAAAACACGTTTTTGGGGTTGGTGGGATAACCGAGTCTATAGAGTGCGCTTGACTTGTCAAGACTTATATCCCCACTTTTGTTTCTTTGGGAGCTATGGAAGGCGCGAAACAAATTTATTTTTGAAAGCATGTTAGACACTCCATGGCGTGACTCACTCAATTCTCAAGGATCTTTCCATGGCTTTCTATCAAAAACTCATATGTCTTCTAGACAATAAAGATGATATTCTTTTGCATCTCGGTGTCTTGAAGCATTTTTCAGTGAAACCCAAAAGAATCCCACTCACAGTTAAGTGGATACCCCCCTCCTACTAATGAATATTTTTTTTAATAATTAATTTTGATTGAAATTGTGTTTGGATTGTATTGGTTTTGTGAGGATTTGATCTTATTGTCGAGAGAAAAACTGAGAGCAAGTTACTTTATTCAAATGATTATAGTTGTATTTGTTTATGTGTGAATGAATAGAATAAGCGGGTGGTGGGCCTAAAGGACAATATAAAATGCTAAATGATGAAATAGGATAAAAAAATAAAGGCAGTTGGTTGAGAGGACAAAAAAGAAGAGATATACTAAAATGCCCTTAATGATAATGTAATTAATATTTTTATGTCTTCACCTCAATTTCAAGCTAAATAAATGCACAAACTTTCATTCTATTTCTCTTAGAAAGAAGGGGAGTTTTGAATCGGGAATTGAATGGAGACTTAACTACCACCGGAACTGCGTTTGATATAGAGGGATTGGTACCGAAAGTAAAAAGTCCGTATACTGAGGGATCCTCAGGCTTTGATTTAGTTGCGGTTCTAAACAAAACACCATTTTTCGCGAGCAAGAAACCCATTGTGGGAAAGAGATGGCGAAAGGCAAACGGAAAAAACTAAAACCGAGTAAGTATAAATTATATTCTCATACCACCATTGATGGAGCAATGTTTGATTTTCATAATTTCTTACATTATTTATTTTGTGATGCCATCCGAGAAAAACAGATTTTGGGGATCGATTTCTAAGAAGAATGAAATTTGGGTGTTAATTTGAATGGAAAGCGAAAATTCTTAATTTAGTTCTCAAAAAATTCGAATAATTCGAATAGATTGTGTAGTTGCGGTTTCATTCATATGAATCATTTGGTAAACATAATGGATACTTGATGAAAATTATGAGCAGGTGTTACTACGTCCATCATTGAGTTCTGCATTTGACCGTAAATATCTTGTGTGTTTCTACATATAAGTGTTTTCGGTGTGTGAATTTACAACTGTTATCTCGACTTACCTAATGGAAAGTTCCTCATGTACTTGATGAAAATGGGTGTGTTAATACACAAATGGAATCGTTTTAGGAAAGAATAGTTACAACAATTTTTATCACATGTTACACCTTTCTTGTGAATTGTTACTACTTTTGTATGGATTGTGAGTACAATTTTGGGACTGCTACTACAATGTTTTGCATTGTAACTACATTTTTGTGAATTGTTACGACATTAATTTGAACTAGTGCTATTGTTTTTGTACTGTTACAACATTTATTTGAATTGTAACTACATTATTTTTGCACATGTTACACTTTTTTTGTCAATTGTGTCTACATTTTTGTGGATTGTCACTACAATTTTTGGACTGCCACTACAATTTGTTGCATTGTTACTACATTTTTTTGCCTTGTTACTACATAATTTTGAACTAGTGCTACTGAGTTTTTTTTATTGTTACTACATCTTTTTGAAGTGTATCTACAGGTTTTTTTTTATTGTTACTACATTTTTTGGGATGTGACTAATTTGATATTCGTTGAGAAAGTAAAGTTGGATCTAACATGTGAGTGAATCAATGTAGACACATGGTGGATGGTAGTACATTTTGTTTACATTGCACTTGTGTGTATGTGTGTTTACGTTCTATTACATGACAGGATGTGGTGGAGTAGTGAAAGTGAAGAACTTGCCCCTGCAACATGAAGAATCATAAGTACACAATGTCGAACTTACTTCTAGGCATGTATTTCATACACATGACAATACAAAATACACCATGGTATTAACTGAATTGTATGCAATGCGGGGTGATTGTGCATTTTATCTACTTCACTACCTATTGAAGCTGTCCCAATGCAAGAGCATCCTCACAAGCCCCAGGCGAATGTTCACTTGCAAAGGCTAAAAGGGATGGTCGTGACCTTAATCATGATAGATACCTTGCCCTCTTCATTCTGAAAGTATTCAAGAATTCTACAATAAAGTAAAGACAAGTGTTGTGATTTTTCTAATGAATGAAAAATGCCTTTATGGACCATTATTTGTCAATAATTTGGATTGTGTTATACATTATGAATACTATTACTTCACAAGTTGTTATGTATTGCAATGCATAAAAAATTGGATTTTGTTGGTTTATATTTCATCTTGCAAAGATGTAGAAAGAACGAGATAGTGAGGAAGAAAGTAATGATATTATCTTCAATATGTCGTTTTCTTTTGTGTGTAAGAACACATAATATAGTGACACATTCACATGTAATGGAAAATGTAGAGTCATTGTGCCACGATATAACAAGACGAAATGTAAGACGATTAAGGATGTCTTCAATCGGAAATACTAAATGTAAATGGCTACAAATGCTTACTAACAAATTTGGACAAAAGAACTACACATGTGTAGTGATGTTACTACAAGATGGACATGTTATGTGTTACTACTAGTGTTACTGCATGTGGTCTAAATCCGTATATGTCTTGGAACATTTTTGAGACGTAATGTGCTGGTGCTGCATACATAAATCGGTTGTTCTGCACTGTAGGTTGTACGTATAAATAAACTCATATTGCTTAATGATATATTGCAACTAAAATTAATTTGAAGAACAAAGCATTCTGATTTCCAACATTTCAATACAAATATCTACTGACGTAAACTTGGATGTGACTACGTGAACCCTAAACCCTAAACCTGAACCTGAACCCTAAACCCTGAACCCTAAACCCTTAAACCCCAAACCCTAAACCTGAACCCTAAACCCTTGAACTTGAACCCTACACCCTTGAACCTAAATTCTAAACCTGAACCCTGAACCCCAAACCTGAACCCTAAACCCGAACCCTAAACTTGAACCTTGAACCCTAAACCCTAAAGCTGAACCCTGAACCCTAAACTTGGATCCTAAAGCTGAACCCTGAACCTAACTTGAACCCTAAAAGTGAACCACAGAACCCTAAACCTGAACCCTAAAGCCTAAACCTAAACATTAAACCCAAACCCTAAACCTGAACCCTGCAACCTAAACATGAACCCTAAACCCTAAACCTTAATCCTAAACATGAACCATAAACCTGAATCCTAAACCCTGAATCTTCGCTGCTAGGTTAGGGTTCCAGTTTAGGGGTTAGGGGTTAGGGTTTAGGGTTTAGGTTTAGGGTTTAGGGTTTAGGTTAGGGTTTAGGATTTAAGTTTATGGTTTTGTGTTTAAGGTTTAATGTTCAGCGTTTGAGGTGTACATTATGTGTTACTATGTTTGAGGGTGTTTGCATAGTGGTGTTACTACGTCGGATGGTGTTCACAGTACCAACGTGAAATACATGTTATTTCATATGTGGACTTTCACTGTGATACTACATTATGCGTAACTACATTCTTTGTATGGAGTGGCCATAGTCGTGTTACTACATGATGAAAAATGCATGTGTTACAACTGGTGTTACTACATGATGAAAAAGTCATGTGCATAGTGGTGTTACTACATTCTTTGATTGAATTAGGGTTTTATCTTGAATTGAATTCTGCATATTTTGATTGAATCATTTTACTACCATGATTCTGCATTAAATCGAATTATGGATTCTTCAAGAACAAACATACAGACCGTAGGATTCATACAACAACAATTGATCATACATGCCGTAGGATTCATACAACAACAATTGATAATTTTTCAAGAACAAACAATTGATAATTCTTCAACAACAATTCTTCAAGAACAAAAATACAGACCGTAGGATTCGTACAACAACAATTGATAATTCCATGACAACAATAATTGATCATGCATGCCAATAAAGATAAATACCTTGGGTGAGTAAATGCTTGTAGACAATTGATTCAAAAAAACTGCAAAAATGCAGCAAAACCGAAAGAAAAAAAAATTGCCAAATATATTTAGGTTGGATAAACACACAACATCGAACCGCAATATTTTTGTTCATGATGAAAAAGTCATGTGCACAGTGGTGTTACTACATTCTTTGATTGAATTAGGGTTTTATCTTGAATTGAATTCTGCATATTTTGATTGAATCGTTTTACTACCATGATTCCGCATTAAATGGAATTATGGATTCTTCAAGAACAAAAATACAGACCGTAGGATTCGTACAACAACAATTGATCATACATGCCGTAGGATTCATACAACAACAATTAATAATTCTTCAAGAACTAACAATTGATAATTCTCCAACAACAATTCTTCAAGAACAAAAAATCTGAGACCGTATGATTCATACAACAACAATTGATAATTCCATGACAACAACAATTGATCATACATGCCAATAAAGATGAATACCTTGGGTGAGTAAATGCTTGTATACAATTGGTCAAAAAAAAAGCGCAAAAATGCGACAAAACCGAAGAAAAAAATGCCAAATATAATTAGGTTGGATAAACACACAACATCGAACGCAATATTTTTCTTCTTTAATCTTGGAACTCTTCTTATCTTTGTGGGTATCCGAATTTGTTTTTCTTCATCGACCCGAATTTGTTTTCATCTGGGAATCCTATCAATGAATATTTGCACAACTGTATTTGGCTAATGAGATCTTCGATTGCATTCAAGTATGTGGAGTTGATAATGGCATGAAAATAGGCCACATTCTCAATTGCGGTTATTCACACAGCATTTACTACCTTTTAATATAAAAAACCGCCATTCCCTATAATTAAATGAAAAATTCAGCAAATTAAAAATGAAGGGTATTCTTGCATATACAGTACTTTTTGTACTTTACAACCATTGCATTTATTCCTTATCCTTTTTACCCAAATAAGATGTAAACTCGTCCTTAACGACTTTTTCCTATAGAATCCGGACGGTTGTCCAAATGCATATTTTCTTTTTTATTTTAAAAATAGTACATCTTCCTTTTTTTTTTTTTTTTTTTTTTTTATCTATAGCTTTTGGTGTCGGCACACAAACTAAAAAAGTAATTAATATATCAAAAATAAAGTTTGTTGAATGACGAAATTATCCCTCATTAAATATTTTCTAATCAATTGAGTAGGGTTATTTAAATATTAGAAAACTCTTTCTATTCCATTCTCATCTAGAAAATTGTGTAAAGAATTTATTTTCCACCAAAAAAGAGCTACTACCACAGTACCAAATGTTGTCCAACGTGGGATTTCTTAATTTTTTTCTTGATTCTATTTTTCAAGAAATTGGGAAGGTAAACTTTTAGTATATTGTTAGGGATAGGGATAGGGATAGGGAGACTGATAATAATGCTCTTATGATTCTACATCTTTGTCCGGAAGGAAAAAAAATCCAATCATGATTATACTTGTATTTTTAGCATTTGGCTTTATGCTATATAATATGATGACGCCGTTCACCTGAAATTATGTATGGAAAACCTGCTCATAACATTTGCCAACAATTATTCCTTCGGCAACTATATATGCACTTGGTCAATGTAGAATCTGAATAAGAATAGATGACAACATATGCGTCAAAAAGTAAAATTTTCTGTTTGGGAATTGGGCATGGATTTTTCGAATGAATATTTTTTTAAATAATGAATTTTGGTTGAAATTGCGTTTGGATTTGAATTGGTTTTTCTTGAGGATTTGATATATTATGGAGAGAAGAACTGAGAGTAAGTTACTTTATTCAAGTGAATACAGACAGTTGTATTTGTTTGTGTGTGAATGAATAGAATAAACGGTTGTCCAAACGCATATTTTTTTTAAATACATTTTAAAAATAGTACTTCTTCATTTTTTTTTATCTGTGGCTTTTGGGTCGACACACAAACTAAAAATGTAATTAATTTATCAGAAAAAGTTAGTTGAATGACATAATTATCCCTCTTTAAATATTTTCTAATCAATTGAGTAGGGTTATTTAAATATTAGAAAACTCTTTCTATTCCATTCTCATGCATCTAGAAAATTGTGTAAAGAATTTATTTTCCACCAATAAAGAGCTACTACCACAATAGCAAATGTGGAAAATTGGTAAATCAGATCACCGTAATTTTTGACATATATTTTTCAGGTCAAATATTTTTTGATATTTTTTTTTAGGTTCCTCGTCCAAATTTGGACGAATTCGTCCAAATACAGCCAAACCGTCCAAATTTGGATCCCTTTTCGTCCCAATCCATTCACTGTCCAAAAAGGACGGAAAACGTCCAAAATTTGGACGCACCGTCCAAATTGTGACGAATTTCGTCCAAATTTGAACGGTTTATCAAACATTGGACTTGTTTTTCAATAAATAATTTTACAAGAACACTTCTTGATAGATGAATTCATATCAAATGGGCCTCTCCCATCCCACTTTGGATTTACATTGATTTTTTATGGGATTTACTTTTGAATTTTGAATGATAGATTGTTGGGACATCAAAGAACTTCCAAAAGAAGAAGAACAAGCAACTGCTGGAGAAGAAAAGATCAATGGTGGCGGCGGTAGAAGCAGCTCCGGCAACGGCATCAGATTCCAACGGTTCATACAGCGCCAATAGCAGTTGTCGGTTCATACAGATTCCGACAACTCACACCATGATTAATCAGCTGTTATGAAACAAATCAATTTGCTGTTAATCAATATAAACTGCATAAAAATAAAAATAAAAAAGGAACAAACCGCACTCACTGTGGTTTTAGTTTTTACCTGAAAGAATCCCCACTCTTGGCAAGAAACATGAAGCTTCTCAAGCTCTGAATTATTGTATACACTTTGATCAGAGAGCAGTTTCTACATATCAATTACGGGGATTTCAGATGATAAACCGTCTAAATTTGGACGGAATCACAATTTGGAAGGTGCGTCCAAATTTTGGACGTTTTAGTCCTTTTGGGCAGTGAATGGATTGGGACGGAGAGAAGTCCAGATTTACACGGTTTGACTGTATTTGGACGAGGAATCTGAAAAAAAAATGTCTGAAAATGTTTGACCTGAAAATAAATGTCAGAAGTTACATGGCCTGATTTACCAATTTTCCACCAAATGTTGTCCAACGTGGGATTTCTTAATTTTTTCTTGATTCTATGTATCAAGACATTGGGAAGGTAAACTTTTTAATTGTATTGTTATTAAAGGTAGGGATAAAAGCGGAAAAAAATAATAAATGCTGTACTGGAAGTGTAAAATGACAGATAAATAAAAAAAGTAGTGGTTTTGGAAAGTAACAGTTAAAAAAAACGGAGGGAGTATGCTTTACTAGCTAATCCAACCCCTCACAGAGTAATGACCCGAACAAGAGAATAAGTGTGTTTCTGTCTTTTTCATAGAGGAAAACCACCGGGGATGCGGTACCTTTGTATCGGGGCCATGGTGGGAGTACAACCTGATATTAGGATCAAGCGTTATCGTTGTACTAAAATCAATTGATGTCCGTAAATGTGCTACTATATTTCCTTATATCACGCCCTCTCAAGTGTGAGCCTATAAGAATGCAGAGAGACCCAACACTTGACTTGTTTTTTTTTTTGGGAAGTGTGGGCCTATAAGAAGATAGTGGGGCCCAACACTTGGTTTTTTTGTTTTTGTTTTTTTTTTAATTGTGCTGAAAGCGGGGCTTGAACTCGGATCTCCTACTCTGATACCATATTAGGATCAATTGCTTACCGTTGTAAGACATTAGAAATCGGGGTAACAAGATAATAACTAATGCCTGTAACGAACACATTGTCAATATAACAGTAAGATACATACTCATGAAATATTGCATAAATCTAAATCAAAGTGCCGTCTCACAACTCTTCTGCCTAAAGCACAGAGAAAGCATTTGCAATTCGTGGCAGAAAAAAATGGATCAAAATCGAATGGGCCATAGGCAGATCAGAATCACATCCAACAACAAACTGTGGTAATGTAGTCCGGATTTTTTGCTTTTATAGCTTTGTCTAAGATGATGTTAAAGATCAAGCGCTTACCGTTGTACTAAAACCAATTGGTGTTAGTAAAGGCGCAACATTATTTCTTATACATTTAAGAGTGTGGGCAATGTCCCAACACCCCCTCAAGTGTTGGCAATCATGTCAACACTTGCACAATTTTCATTCAAGAGTGTGGGCAATCGTCCCAACACCCCCTCAAGTGTGAAGCAATCTCTCCCAACACTTGCACAATTTTATTTTTTTAAATAATGTTCCAACCAGGGTTCGATCTCATGACCTCTGACTCCGATACCATGTTAAGATCAAGCGCTTACCGTTGTACTAAAACCAATTGGTGTCAGTAAAGGCGCTACTTTATTTCTTATACATTAAGAGTGTGTGCAATCTGTCCCAACACCCCCCCTCAAGTGTTAGCAATCTGTCTAACACTTGCACAATTTTTTTTCAAGAGTGTGGGCAATCTACCCAACACCCTCCTCAAGTGTGGGCAATCTCTCCCAACACTTGCACAATTTATTTCTTATACATTTAAGAGTGTGGGCAATCTGTCCCAACAGATGATTACATAACCACTCCGATAAGTCTTCAACTTCTTTATTGTTAAATTTTTTTAAAATCAATTCCAAGTCTGCAAACGCATATGACATATTTTTTAACAATTCAATTAATTGCAAATAGCATAAAAGAAGGCATTTAATGAAGAGTAATGGTTGATCCGATTATAGCCGTTTAATAAAATGATAAGCTTTTAAATATTCCCATATACACCCTGCACATATACAACCATAAGTATGATGTTTCACTAATACATACCTGCAAGTTGACCTAAGAGCAAGATAACGGAGGTCGATAAGTGCTCCGTAACAGATGATTCCAGAATTTCCACAAGAGAACAGCAACATTACTGTGCGACCGCTCCCAACTGTACAAACAATATATGTAATTGAAAACTAGTTCTCAATTTATAATGCCGAACAACTTTAACATTTTATACTCCAGGCACATCGTGCTCCTGGAGCTGAAAACATTCCTAGATTATAAAAGCATAGTCTTGTACAAGAACAAAATATAAGGAGACCAAATTCCATCCCAAACACTACCGGATTATTGACAGTTACATACATTAGCAGGTTATAACATGGTTATCCTTTGAGTTGAGACCAAGTGATAACAAGTGGGCTAAATTACAATTTTGGCCCTCTAACTAAACACGTTTTCAATTTTGGTCCTGGTTTTTCTCCGGCGACAATTTTAGTCCTGTTAGTGGTCTTTTTTTTACAAAAATAGTCCTAAACGCCGGAAAGACCACTTACAGGACTAAAATTGGTCTTTTCCGGCGACAATTTTAGTCCTGTAAGTGGTCTTTCCGGCGACAATTTTAGTCCTGTAAGTGGTCTTTCCGGCGTTCAGGACTATTTTTGCAAAAAAAGACCACTTACAGGACTAAAATTGTCGCCGGAGAAAAACCAGGACCAAAATCGAAAAACGTGTCTAGTTAGAGGACCAAAATTGTAATTTAACCCACTTGTTTACAAACAACAACGAATTAAACGACAAAGAGACGCCATGATTTTTTTTTGTAGGACGAAGATTCATCAAATATCCATTCCTATCAAGCACACATCTACGGATGAAACCAACAACCTGTACTCCTTGCCCACCACTTGGTCGATGAATTGTCCTTCACAAGTTTATAACAACAGCTGGAGTGAGAAATGTGGGTAGCTATTTGATGAAGAGAAGAAGAGTACTGAAAGTCGTAATGAAGAGGATACTTCGGGTAAGTACAATTGACCATCGTTATGGGCTACACCATACCACGAAAATCAAGGGAGTTGCAGCAAAAACAGCAGGTGAGACTCATGGCAAGCAGATCGAAAATAGAAATCTAGAAGAAAGAGTTGAACAAAATAACTACCAACGATCAGAAGGTTGGATTACTATTTAAGTTTAAAGAATCCTACACTATACGATGGAGCCTTTCTGGACATGGGACTAGTAAGCCCTTGATATTGATGAGTGCATCAACAGTGGTGGAACTAAGAAATGTCGAAAAAGGGAAGCTTCCTTACAGCTTGACGGGGCACGAAAACCTTATGTATTTTGTTGAATTCAGCCCATATGATAATGTTAATGAAAGATTGATTGAAGCCTGCTGGACTAGCTAGGGGTGTTCATTTCTTGTTACTGCAGCACTTGCCCATGTTACATATGCCTATAACATTTTCGTTCGATCCGGGTGGAAGTCCGTGTTCTATAGAGACATGGAGTATTATTCCTCTCATAGTTTATGCAGATTCTTTGGTACTTAATGATACGATCAGTGATAAGAAGTTGGAAGAGCGACGTGAATTGAGAGGATTTACTACTAATATTATTCTAGTTGTCGGGTTTTGGAGCAATGAACTTGAGTGTCGCTTGCATTATCATCCTGTTTATAGCATTTTGATAGCAGGATTGACATATGAAGGCATGAAATTGGGCTTTTAAGTATTATGTTAATCCTAAATGGGCTTGGTAGCTAGCCTTTAAATAGGTTAAGTTAGATATGTTGGGATCATTATCTAATGCTGAAATATCGAATCTTATTCTCTTTTGAGAAGGAATTATCTATGAGCTTAGATTAGCTCGTTTTTATCTGTTTATTGCAGATTTTCTACATCAAGAAGAAGGGAAAAAACATTGCTCTGCTGCAAAGTGAAATGAAGGAATGCAGTAGAATTGTTTCATGTGACAATCAAATCATCCACATACACCAAGACATACAATACAGTACCACCGACGTTATAAACAAAAAGGGAAGTGTCGGCATGAGAATTTTTAAAATGACATGATAGTAAAAACCCTTTGAGCTCATCATACCAAGCCCTGGGGGCTTGTTTTAAACCATGGATAGCATTGCATAACCTGTACACATGATTAGGATAATATGGATTCACAAAACCAGCGGGCTGAGAGAGATAATTAAACAGCTTCATGTAGAAGACCCTGTAAAAATGCGTTATTGATGTCAAGTTGACGCAGAGACCACCCCTGCGTCAGAGCTAGAGAGAGAACCACAGGAATAGTAGGGGCTTGACAACGGACTGAAGGTTTCATAGTAGTCAATGTCAAGGCGTTGAGCGAATCCCTTGGCAACAAGATGTGTTGTTTGCGACGATCAATGGTACTATCAGGTTTATATTTTAACCGAAAAATCCATTTGGACCCAATGACATTATAGGACGGATCAGTAGGGACAAGGTCCCAGGTTTGATTACGCTCCAAAGCGTCATATTCATCTTGCATTGCTTTTATCCACTAAGGATGTTTGAGGGCTTGAGGAACAATGGTAGGTTCAAGGTGGGAGGTGAGAGTGGTGTGAAGGTTGAGTTTTTGAGTGGGCTTGTGAATGTTATTTTGAGACCGAGTACGCATGGAATGAGTAGTGAGGTAGTGAGGGAGGCGACGGTGGAAGAGGGGACGGTGAAGGAGGGGACGGTGAGGGAGGTGGAGAGGGGGTTGATGGCCGAATTAAGAGATGCGCTATTAAGACGTACCATTTTTTATAAACTCTATTATCCTAACCCAACGTTTGGGATATTGTTTTTTGAGTTTCACAAAAGTGTTTTTTATTTTTTATCCTCAACTATAGTTTGTTTCCTTATGCCCATGGATGTAGGTTAGTTGGTGTTTTGTCTTTTACAATCCGTTAGTTATTTTCAATTATCGTCGTTAAGGGGCTATCGTTCGGGTTTGTTTTGTTATCTAGAACTCTGCTACTTGTCGCTGTAGATGTTTGATGCTGAAATTTATATGGGAAAACGGGATCGACCACGATACCGGACTTCCTCAACTGGAACCTTTACCATAAATACGACGACCACATTAAAAATTACCATCCATCGATGATTATGTTAGGTGTAGTGTCCGAAAGACAATTATGTAATTGTTTGAGGACAAAATTAATGATTCATCTTATTATGTCCATGTATGCTTATAATTAAGACACTGCTGAAAACCCTAAGTACCTCGTTTATGTAATCACATAACTCAGTGTATGGCTATACACAAGAGGATTGAGTTAGTGAGATGTACTTAAAATTAACTTAGTCCGTAGCGTTTATTAATCTGAGTACGGGTCTCAAGATTAATTTGCTAATAATGCGCCCAGAACACTTTAGGTGTGGCTTGATCTTATCCGGATTATCGGTAATAAGGTACCTAGTAAGGCATTTATATATGATGATAATCATATAAATTTGGACCGATTTGATTTGAGTTCTCGATATAATTCCGTGATCGAGAAGTCTTATCAAATCACAAGATGATCATGTATGGATTAATCTCAATCCTGAGGTGATCTGAGACAAACCCACTAGACTAGGGTAGAGTTTGATGTGTTAGTAAGGATCACCGTAGTATGTGGTCCAACACTTCTCGTTGGCTCTATTCTGGAATGAGTGAGTAGTCTGTACTATCACAGATATGGAATCCATTCCTTCCCTCGGGAAGTAGACAGACAGTTCTCTTATTTGTTAATCCTAGAAACTGATCGATCCCGGGAGTTCATATTATATTAGTTATGAACTAATTGATCACTAGGGGGGGTTAATGGTAAATAATGATAAGAGGTTTCGAGAAGGGTCTACGGAGATATCCCGAATCGAAATGAACAGTCTATGAAGGATTTATCCGTATGTAATGATTGTATCAGTGGACACCTTATAACTCATAGTTGATTGTAAGTTTATATCTATATTCGGCAGAGTTCAGTTTCGGGTTTATGGTGGTGTAATCCCGGAATTAATAGATTGAATATAATTGTTCGGTCTGATGAATAATTTTATTTAATTTATTGTAGCTACTGAATATGGGTCCATAGTCCCCGACGTGGCTCCTAACATAGCATATGTTTTCTCGTCGTTTCACCTCAATTAATATTAAATAGTTGGATTGGACTATTTAATATATATGTGGATTAATTGTTTAGTTGGACTAGATAATTAAATACATGGAAAAGAAATTTTTCGTGGACTCGGCCCAATGTGATGGAAATTTCGAGTGGCCCTATACTTCTAGGGTTTTGGCCGAAATTTAATGGTAAATAATTATTAAGGAATTAGTTTTCTTGGATAATTGTTTAACATGTGATTTAATCATTTATTTGTTAAGTGATAAATCATGGAATATTGGATAATATATTTACTTATCCTAATTTGTTTGGGATATATATTATATTTATCTTATATTTAAATTAAGGATTAATTTAATAATTATCTTTTAATTATTAAATCCTTGGAGGACAAGGATTACTCTCCTATATAAAGAGAGTTCTCCCAAGCCTTTTACATCACATAATTTCGGTTTTGAGGAAGTATTAAGGCTTAGAATTTTCGTCCTTAAGTACTTGGGTTCGAGTTTCAGAAAACTCGAGTTTTCTAAGGTAGCATAGCGTGGAGGTCCGACGGCTTGAAACACCATCCACCTGGTGGTACTTAGAGACACACGTTGGAAGACTTTGGCTTCTCAACTAGGCTCTCAACTAGCTCCGATTGGATTGACCTTGTTCTTGGCGTTTTGAACCATAAAAAGGTTGGTAATCTAACCCCCTCGTAGGTTAGATCTATTATTTATGTATTTTGTATTGTTTAGATCTAGATCTATACTATTCCGCTGCGTAATCGGGTGGATCTATGATCCATCCGGCGATATTACATCCTACAGATTACACTTTCGTCCTAGATTCTAACCGATGTTGGAGCATATGAGAGGTAAATTAAATATAAACATAGAATATAACTAGAGATGCAACTGATCTGAACAAAGACAAACTTCAAACACACAATTTTATTATATATATATATATATATATATATATATATATATATATACTAGTGAAACGGGACTCCGTGCAACGCACGGAGTGCCCATGCTATAAGTTTTAACTTATTTGACGATATTAAATACGAAGAAATGTAGCATGTAACGAACCGCACCCTATCCCAACATTTTTTAACACTCACCTATCCAATCCTACCTCACCATGCCCTACACCACATTATCTTACCACATATTATCTTACAACACTACCCTATATTACGTACTTTATTCAACCTACCAAACCTTACTTAACTTACGCCACATCATCCAACCATGCCATCCTACCCTACCATACATCGCCGCATTACATCTCATACCTCGCCTCACCTACATTAGCACACCCTACCGCACCCTACCTCTCTACCTACCTACAAACCTTAACCTACCTCCCAACCTACATATTAATTCACTATCCTAGCTAAGCCTATTACACCCTATTTTATCTCATCCCACCCTACCTTACCCTACGCACCACCCCATCCTACTCTACCCTACAACTCCCTACCCTACCGTGCCCACCACCCATCTTACTATACCCTACCCTTCCCACCACCCATCTTACTATACCCTACCCTTCCCACCACCCTAACCCAACCCACCCCTCACACCTTTTAGGGTGGCATCAAAACATGTTCATAGAAGAATAATATAAGTGCGTATGAAATGAATATCCGACACATTTTCGACATCTCCCGACATCGTATGGATACTTTTCGACACTACCGAATAATTTTTTTTCAATTTCTACTTAAATCAATTTTAACCGAAAAAATGAAGCTATCTTCGACATTATTTGCAACAACACGTGTTCTACCCAAAACACGACACGACACGCTTCGATACACCCCGACGCCATATCCAACGGTTGTCGGTTGATCAAATGAATATTAATTAAAATCTAACACACTATCAACACTCCACGACACAATATCGACACCTTTCGACACTACTAAACCATTGACCAAAGAAAAAAACCGACACACACAATATATAGAAGTAAAAAAAACGAAGACGGAAAAAAATAATCAATACGTAGCACCCCAAAAAACGATGCCCCTAAAAAAAACCGGCATAGACACACAATGTAAAATATATATACGCAAAAAAGGAAAAGAACACACACACAAACAAACTATAGTATATTGAAATATCCCGTGGTCGTATCGTATTAAGATAAGACCCAAAAAAAAAAAGAGATCTCGATGGAAAGCAAAATAATATGTAATTAAATTGGAATCGGATACATCTTAAGCACAACACACATAATAAGATTAAGAATAAATTAAAGCTAATGTGTAGATTAAAAATACAATTGGGTCATCTAAAATGGAACAATTTAACTCAAACCCTTCACACAAAAAAAAAAAGTTTTTTCTGGGCTGGGCCGCCCAATGAACAGTAAAAATCTTTTTAAAAAAAAAAAGATTGTGCTGGGCTTTTGGGCTGATGAACAGTATAATGACGGACCAATAGAAAAAATACACCTGTCGCAAATCTACAACTTTTCCCTTCTTATTATTATAGAGAGATATTAAGTTCAAATATTCTCCAGACAAGTTCACAAGTCGAATACAAAGCAAAACACACCGAACGTCACCTATTCATACACATAAATTTTACATTGGTTGATGTGTATCGACCATAAAATGAGTTATGTTAATTGTTATGGACATTGATCGATCTTGATCGGTATGCATCCTACGAATGGATCCTCCTTGTTCACGCTGGCAAAGATCGGCAACGCTTCGATTACCTCGGCAATCTTTATCCGTAAGGCACGCTCCATTATTGAAAATGCTTCCAACAACCAATAAAATGCTTCCACAATCGTCCTCGCCCAAGAGATGCTTACTCATGACAAGAGGAATGAGATTGCTTTGAACCCATTTTCTTGGTGTATATTAATGGCATTTCTTCTTTGCTTCACCATCAATCAACATTATGCACCCTGAAATTTCAGTAACTATATATGGTTATAAACCAATCCATATATATATATACTAGTAAAAGCGGCATCCGTGCGTTGCACGGAATGCCCATGCTAAACGTTGGTAATTAAACAGTGGAAAGGCTGGTCATCTTTAAACAAAGGTTAAAGAGAGGATAATGGGGAAAACACACGGGGACCTGAGAATCCATGTAATGCTCAGGCCAATGAAAAAGATCATCGTTTATCTCAAGCCAGCTTTAATGTAATGCTCAGGCCATCTTTAATGTAAAGGGGAAAAGATCTTTAATGTAATGCTCAGGCCATCTTTAATGCTAAATCCATGTAATGCTCAGGGCAATGAAAAAATCATCCTGATAGACTGATGCTAAAGGGGAAAGCACAGCTCATCCACAATAACAAAAACATCAAAACAGCCATCGTTTAAAACA
The DNA here is from genome assembly GCA_026214975.1 of Gentiana macrophylla. NCBI lineage: Eukaryota > Viridiplantae > Streptophyta > Magnoliopsida > Gentianales > Gentianaceae > Gentiana > Gentiana macrophylla. The sequence goes on from CM047813.1 coordinate 13,935,916, forward strand.
CTCAGGAGACACCCCCAAGCTAAGGAACCATATGCACACACAAAGACCTATATTATACATAAGAGGTTCCGTCAATCATCTATGTGATGACAGTGCAAAATGTAGTTTACATCTTTACATTCCAACCCAAAAGAGCTAACAAAAGCTTTCAGCATACTAAAAGAAACTTAACATGATATTAGTCACCATTAATCTCCGTTTCTAGCAAAAGACTAATGGCTTTAATACAAAGATGCAAGCATCACAAAATAAGACACCTTACACGAAAGTCGTGGATGCCACCATTGTTTGTTCTAGGTAAAAACGTACACACAAACAAGCAAAAGCTAATTATGACCTGATGTTGCCTTCATTTTCTTAATAGGGCTTTCTGCAGAACCCGAAGCTTTCATGCTGGACTGCACTGCAGCATCATCATCAACAGGTTCAATTTTGACGGTTGCATCAGCTTTCTTTAAATCCCCAAAAGCTAAGATTTTTTTACAGGTGGATGCAGTCCCTAAAACTGTAGGGTTGATCTTGATAGAAGCCGAAATCTGATCAATCCTCTGTTTCATTGATGGCGTGAACAACTGAACGCCATCATCATCCTTTGTCAGATCTATAGCTTCTTCACTCTGAATCTTACTTGGAGCTGGATCATTCATTTTTGACTCTTCAAAAACAGCATCTTTGCCATGAAAGACATCCTCATACTGATAAATCTTTGTCAACGGGAATTTTCTTGTAACCTGTCCTCGAATAAGTTTATCGAAGTACTTCACAAAGCACACAACGTGTTTGTTCTCCAATGCTGCCTCTAATTCCGCCACCACCGATCGACCCTTAAAATCATTGAAACTATAACAAGTCAGTAATGAGATGAGTAAATATCCTAGGCCATCATGTACGATCATGCGCGCATTAAACAAACTCTCACGTTTTTTATGAGTAAAAATAAGCATTAAATTACCTCTTCTTCAGCAGTCCTAAACTTGTCAACGGTAAAAGGAATCAACAGCTCAACATCTGGTGAGTATATTTCAGCAAATGCTGTCTCTGTCTTATCAGTTATCGTCACCGCAATGTGGCACCTAATAATCAGCATACAGATATGTAAGTGTGTTATATGAACAGGCCTGAAACAATCAAATAGCAGTCTTGCTTACTTATAGCTAACTGGGCTGGACTCGCCACATTTTGGACACGGATTTTCAACTTTATGGTCATGCTTAAAGGCCTTTTGACAGTTTTTGCAAGCCATGTACCAGAATTTGTCCTAGCCTGGAACCAGGTTTAGCCTGCCAGAAATCCAAGCAGTTTTGATCTGCAAGAATTGAAATAAGTAAAGCAATACCGCTAATTTTTTCGGCGCCAAACAAATAACTACACAAATACCAGTAAACTTACGGTTTCCAGCGTCCCCATTGCATTACGCACCGAAAGGATATCAGAAGGTGACGGTTTCTGAAGCAACCTCGCCGTATCTTTGTAAGCCATGTCAGCGACCAACTGATCAACATCTTTTTTGTTTGGACCATACCTGTTAAATTTTTATTTTTTTGTTGGAAAAACACAAAATATTCATTGTATAGATATATAATGTTTTTTTTTTTTATAAAGATGAAGATTGTATCCTATCTCTATGAAGGGAATATCACAAACATTTAATTATAATGTTATGTTGTTAAAAATCGACCATTTCTTCAACTCCAACGCATCGAGGGATCAAAGGGTCTCTCGAAAGACAACATTAAGCCGTGACGTCAAAGACAAACCTGATATCAATAATCAATCAGTTAGACATTGGATAACTCAGCCTGAACCAAGGACAACGCCAAGAATAAAGCAGAAAAATCATACAAATAACTCACCATTGAAGGTTGTAACCTTCACATTCATAGCAAGGAAAAATATTCCTTGGGAAGGCCAACCGACAAAATATCAAAGATATTCTTCCAACTTTTCATTCCAAAGCCTCATTTTCATTGGAGTATTTCATTTATACAGAAAACATCATGAAGTGTACAAATTTGTTATTAAAGACAGCTAAAATCTGTAAACTAAACATACCCGGAATCGACGATGATAAAGTCCTTTGCAATCATGTCCCGACCATTTTTGTCCACACCTGCTTTCATCTCAGGAAAAGCCTTAATGACAAAACCCCTAACATCTATAAGAAAAACCTCGGTAAGATAATTTTTTCCTGATGTAAGAAATGAGCACAAACCACACAAAGGATAAATAAAAGTTATACTTACTAATCGGGGTATCACGATCTGCATATCTGAACAATTCTGAGACCTTCTTAAACTGGAAATCAAAAGGAATTGGAGGCGGAACTTTTTCCTCCAGTGGGTGGACGTCTGACGTGCTGTAGAGCGTCCACGAGAACTTGCAATCACTAACTTCGAACCCAGTGTTTACAGACTTGACATAAGCATTGGATACATAATAGCGTTGATATGGTAGCAGAGAGCTCTCGAAATACGCTACGTCCGATCCAAAAGTAACAGCTGATAGTATAGTTCCCTACATAAAAAAGAAACAGCCAGTAGTTATCAAAGTGAGAAGCTGTGACTAATTTTCCAAATGATGGTACTATCAGTTCTTCTAATAAATATGCCATTCTATGATACATTGTAATTCACTTTTCAAAGATGCTCTTTAAGAGCTAATTTAAAAGAACTAAAATCTGCATATGCAAACCTATAAATAAAACAGAGAAAGCAAGAATTACCACTGTATCGACAAACAGGTAAGCCCTATATTGTGTTGGATTTGTTGGAGATTTGCTCACCCCACCCTTTTTTTTCTGTAAAACTTGAATCAACACTTTCCAGTTCCTTTTTTCTGGTGTTACATCATTGATATTGCATATTTGTTTCTCCCTTTGCTACCAATTTAGGAAAAATTAGATTTTACATAAGACAGTAGTCTATGATCAATCACAAGCATATATACTTTGTTATCATAACCAATGTTGTACACTTATGGAAGAAAATATAAGTTGTAAATATAAAGCGTAAAACCGATTGGGAAAATCAGTTAGGATGATAGAACTTCTTTGAAAACCACATTTCTTGTTTTATTTGTAACGTTTTGTTCAAAATAAGCTGGGGCAAGCAAGACACGGACTGATGCAGCCGTTTTGGCCCGCGACAAAGCAACATATAGTTGCCCGTGTGAAAAGACTTGTTCTTTTAGATAAACCCCCACAAAATCCAATGTCTGGCCTTGTGATTTGTTAACAGTCATCGCAAAACAAAGCCTTATTGGAAATTGTATTCTTCTATAAGGAACTGGATAGTATTCTTCGTTAGGGGGTTCTAACGGAATTCTATGTATAAACACTTGCTTACCCTTAAAATCCCCTGTTGCAATCTCAGCTTTGATAACATTTTTACTTACTTCTTTGCAAATCAGCCTCGTTCCATTACACAAACCCTCTGTTGGATCTAAATTTCGTAGTAAAATAATAGGGCAATTTTGTTTCAGCGTTAATTTATGAGGGGGCTAGCCATTCGGTGTCAAGCTGTTTAAAATATCCTCATACTCAGCCTGATCCGATGCATTTAAAGCCTCATCAAAACTTAAATGTTTCATTTTTTCCGGAAACATTTTTATCAGCATTGTGTTAATCTCATCTACAAATTCATTTTTAGTTGTTAGAATAGCTCTATTTATAAAAGCATTCACATCAGTGGAAACAACAGCTATATTAGGAAACACGATACTTATTAACCTATCCAGCCCACTGTTAGATTCCCTTGTATCAATCAATATTTCTCTCGGCAATTCTACATTTTCAGAATCTCTAGTTTGGTGGACACCATCACCTATCTCAAGTAGAAATGAAGTGAACTTAGGATCCAATCTAGCCCTCATATTTTCAATAAGCTTATAAACCTTAAGTTTAGGCCAAAGGTAAGATTTAATCAGTGATGCATTTATTGTTTGTAATTTTGTACCCCCTTGTAACTACTGAGGCAATGTTTGCGGAAGTCTCCGCCTAAAACAACAACTTTTCCACCAAATATTGCGAAGTATCCATTATGTCCTGCAACAACTCATCCAAAGCCTCAATTGCTTTTTCTTGGACATTGGGGCCTCATCCCATATTATTAACTTAGACTCTTTTATTAATGCATGATCGAGCTTTGCTTGTTAACTCTACAACTTGGATTTTCAGTCAAATCTATTGGTATTTTAAAGCGAGAGTGAGCCGTTCTACCACCAGGAAGCAAGGATGCAGCTATCCCGGATGTCGCCGTGGCCAAGGCTATAAAGCCTTTGGACCTTACATTAGCCAATAAAGCTCTGTATAAAAATGTTTTCCCTGTCCCACCAGGCCCATCAATAAAAAAAGCTCCTGGACTATTACTATATATGCTATTAATTATTTGATCAAAAGCTTCTTTTTGTTCTTTATTTAACATTTCCTGGGAGCTTAAATCTAAACCAGACACGACAATGTTTTTTTCGGCTCTTACTTCCCTTGTTAAGTCTGCGTTATCGTCAAAGCATTTATTATGAGGCACAATACCATACATATTAATATTTTTACCCATTCCTAAAAGAAATGAGTTTATCTGTGTTAATGCTAACTGTTTACCTTGCTCACCGCTAAAGCCTGATCGTTTAGTGAAGTCCTCTGTCATATCATTTTGAATCTGAACCATAGTTTTTTAGGTTCATTAGGGCAAGAATAAACTAACAAGGTGGCAAACAATCTTCTAAGTTCATATGGCATTCCAAAAGTGCATGCTTCTTCTAGACACATTTCCTGAGTATTATCAGCTTTTAACAACCCTCTTTGTAAAGCAGCCTCATGATAGCTATTGTAAAGCACATAGTTCACTGTTCTTAAGTCCTCGAAAGACTTGGGACAATGTACTTTCATCAATAAAATCCTCAGGTAGTAACGCTCGCCTTCAGTAGGTTTAGCAAGCACAACCCTACCGACAGAATTTCCCTTTTGCCTTAGTTGCCACTTTTTTTTATCAGGTAACCAAACAAAGTGATCCGGGAACTGATTATACGTACAATTTAACCTTTGAGCATCTTCACTCAATCTATTAGTAGTAAAATACTCCGTTAGCATAGTTTTTCTACTGAATGGATTACCTAAAACATCAACTAACTTTTTATTTTTGTTGAACATTAGAGGCTGGTGATTTTCAAGATGAAGCTGTAGATGAATAACGGCAGGCTTCAGCTCACCCATCGTCATTCGATAGATTCGCCAAAGTGCTTCCGGGGCTGAAACCCACCTACCGGAAACATAATCTTTAATTTCATCAACAACCTCACTTTTATCTCCATCGCTAACGTTAAACATAACTCGATCATTACCCTTACATATGTATTTATATATATATTTTACCGCCTTTATGGTAGAGCAAATCTCAACATTAATATGACAGTCATATTTAGCCAACAAATAGGCATTGTATGGAACGACCCACCTATTGTCTAACATAGCACCTCTAACTTTAACCCTCTTATTATCACATCTTCTCATATAGGTTGGATATTCATCTCGAACCTATCATTGTTTCGAGCATTGCTCTTTAGGAAAGGAATTTCTACATGTCCCATCTTCCTTCATACAAACATTGGTTGGATTTGCAGGCCCACAAAGGCCATGCAAAGATATGTTTAACAACCAACGCGCTGTACAAATGTGGGTATTTTTTCTTATCTTGTAATTCAGCCGAAACTATCCTATCGAATTCTTCAGGCTTGTATAATTTAAACTGTGGTTTTAAAATGAGAAGGAAGTGAGCATGCGGTAAACCTCTTTTCTGAAACTCAATGACATAGGTAAAAGCAGCAACCTCACCAAAAATATTTTTTTTAAAAAGATCTTTTTTTAGTTCTTCAAGGCTTGAATGGAAGGCTCTAATAGCCAAATCCGGTCTATCTTGAGGCTCTTCATTTTCAAGTAAATGGTCTTTAATATCAGACCAATTTGGATTACATGTCATAGTTATAAAAAGGTCTAGTTTTCCATACTTCTGCACTAAGGTCATAGCATCTAAATATTTCCTCCTCATATGCCTAGGACCTCCTACAAATGTAGCCGGCAAGACCACACGATGTCCTACATTACCACAACTATTTTCACCGGCAGCCAACGCATCAGCCATACCCTGCAAAAACTCGCTACGTATGTTTGTTTGCTGGGAGCTGTAGTAATCTAGCCTTTGAGTTTCCATCTTAATAAACATATCTACGCTAAATTGCTGAAACAGTCTACCAAAGTGTAGCAAATACGACTCATCATTGTCTCGCATCTGGAACTTATAAGCATAATATTCCCTAATGGATACATTGTTTGAATTATTATCTATGACCCCTAGATTTTCTTTTTCCTTTTGCAAAAAATCTTCAGCATCTTGAGCATTACATGGATTTAAAGAAGCCAAAATGTCTGAATCTCTTTTTCTTTTATTTTTATTTATCCTAACACCTTTTTTACAAATTCCCTGATGCCATCCAATTTCACCCTTAGGAAAAAGGAGAGGGTATTGTGTTGGATCAAAGCATCCATAGTAATATTGGATAGGGCGCGACTGACCACTATGAGTATACACATTAATGCTCCTAACAGTTTCATGTTCACCATGATTAGAGTCTTCAATTATAGCTGCCACCTGAGGGACTGTAGGCTTATTATACACTCTTTGGTCTAACTCTGGGTTACAATACAAAACAATTTCTCGCTCTTCAAGATTGGGACAGAATCTTAAGCCTCTAAAGAATCGAGCATACGGATTCTCGGACAACACCAACAACAATGTTTTTTGTAGTACAAAGTTGTAAAAGCCTAGGACATTCCTCGCATTCTATTATTAATCTCATACGTGGTATCATGGAAATAGAAGCGCAAATTTTACAACCTTTTCTCTCGTTGTCTAAATCATTAATAAAATGGTACATTTGACCTTGCACCCTAAATGTATATATGCCTTTGTTTCTTTTAGCCAAATCTTTGTCATACTTAACCCCTAAAGAAGTGAACGCTAGATGATTATTGTATGTTCTAATACAATTTCTAAAGCGCTTAGCTTCATCATCAACTCCAAAGAATCAATCAGTATCAATATTAACGGAATCTTATTCGACGCAAGCACAACCTTACCGGCGGAACAACAGAAATTTTCAGTCTCATATTCAAATTTTTTAGCATTACAATGACGGCAAGGGTCCATTTTTTTAAGCACAAGAGATTTAGTGGGGATATTTTCAAGTAATTTTCTGCCCCTAAAGCTATATTGTTCTGTAGGATCCCCAGCAGATGGTAGCAGGCTTGAAACGTTTTTATCTACTGGAAGATCTTTATTTTTTTTTCCTTCCATCTAATAATCGCCAACCGGCGATATTCCCGACATTCATTAGACCTATGGTTCATAACACCACTGTTGGCAATGTCGTTATTTAAATTTTCACAGGCATTATAATCTAAATACCTAGCCTTTGCTGGTCGCTTTGTTCTCATTGCAGGCTGACAACTTAATTTTATAAGGACAGAAAAAGTTGCAAACAGCAAACTAAAACACAAACAAACAGGAGTAAAACTATCTACAGGCCAAAAAATACAGGCCAATATAACTTACCACACGTGAAGCCATGGACAGCAGACAGACAGACAAATAAGGCTGCAAAAACCAGCAAGATATCCTAAGCAGCGGCAAAAGAGCCTACAAAACAACATAGATCAACTACCGTGACATATACATGGACATATGTAACAAAAAGACACTAACATATCAAAGATACAAAAACTCATGGTACATTGCTTTACTCAACTAAAGACACCATATGAAACCTTAAACACCAAAAAGAACAAAATACAAAAGGAATAAATACATCCTGAAAACCAACAGCAAATAAACGTTCTTGAACCTTTTCCCTTATGCAGGTTCAACTAAACGTTCTCTATCCAAGGAAAAAAAGACTACCGCAAAAAACCAACTAATTTTCAACTACGACCAAGTACCTAACCCAAATAAGGCAACACCTGATTGTACATAATAAAGCTAAGGCAATAAGTGAAGCATATTGCTGCAGTAAAATGAACATCAACACAAACACATGTGAAGAAAGTTGTTATAAATCTTTACAAAGTGAACTACAAATGTATCGCAACGGGGAAAAAGAGAATCAGACACTTTTCAGAAAAAATACAACAATGTCTAAAAGAACAAATAGCTAACTGGATCATCCTCAAAAGATCCTTAGCTAACATACATGGCTACCCAAGTCTCTTGTGGCTGTGTTAATCGTACATGCAAATCCCTGGAACATTTTATAGGAGGCAAAATGACAGAAGTTAAAAGCAGTCAAATTCTTAGACTAATTATTAGTTACTGATAAAACCAAACAAGCGCGAATACATACAAACTCCATAGAAAAAAAAAATTAAAAAAAACCGGGGAAAAAAAAAACCAAGCGTGAACACATACTAACTCCCAATGCATTTTGTAGAGACAATACTACGCTAAACAAAGAAAGAAAAGCAAAAACCATATATAGGTTCCGCAAGAGTAAGATAGTAATTGATGAAGTATGCGTAATAAAAGATAAAGAAGAATGCCCTTGTAAGATGAAGAGGTAAACGTTTTAAAATGGCAACTGAAGTGATTTAATAAAGGAAAGAAACAAAAGCTCACACGTCGAAAGTTGTGAGAGCACAAGATTTTTAACAGAAAAGTAGACCTATGAAGTATGGTGTACTTGAAAAAAATGAGTAATAGGCATAACATAGAGCAAATATAGTAGTTATCATAACATTTAGTAGTTATCATAACATAGATACAGCAAATATAGTAGTTATCATAACATAGAGCAAATACAGAATACTAAACTAAACGTTTTACCCCTAATTTAAAAAAGCCAAACAAGAAAAGCTCAACTAAACATACTCTGAAACTAACGCATGAAGCACACGCAGCAAAACAAAAAGAAATGAACAGTATACTTGGCTGTGAACCAGTGAGGCCAGGAAAGGGGAAAAGCTTTATGATCGCTAATAAACACCAGAAATGAAGAAGATGGATAAAAAAGACAACACATAACAAGGCCTAGTGTGTTTGACCAATCCATTCAGAAACACACATACATATCTGGAAGAACACAGAAGCAGCAACAGTCCCTTAGAACATGCAAACCACATTTCAAGCCTAATGTGCATACCGGTAAATGCAACAAACTAAAACATAACACTATGCAACAGAGTATCTTCGTTATTGTACTCTGAGATAAGCAGTGCATGTGTACAAAGACATTAGTCATCAACTAAACTCGTAATTTGTTTTGACCGGTTTAACTTTGAGCTAAGGGGTTTTTTTTTGTACCCTGAATGAGGTTGAGAATCTTAACAAAAAAGAAAGACATTTAAAGAGTATGATTTCAGATTATATATGTGCAGATTTTAGAAAGGCATTCATCGTAAACCAGATACACATATGTACACACATATGGGCACACAACGTTTACAGTTTCACATTGTGGTAGACCAATGTACAAAGTGGTTATATCTGTACAAATTTTAGAAAGCAATATATGTACAGATTTCAGAAAGCAATATATGTACAGATTTCAGAAAGACATTCATGCTAAACCAGATACACATTATATAATCTAAAACCCTTGAAAGATACACATATATAACCAATGTGGTAAAGGGAATAACTGGAAGGCCGATTCGACCTATAAAGCTCCTACAAAGAACTCGAACAAACTGAAAAGACAGAACCTTTAGCGAGATCTTTGTTCGTTGAAGTTGGATCTGGAGATCTGTTAATCAAAAAGGGAAAAACAGAAGACCAAGAATCAGACCTGCAATAACCAGTAGGGGCATGGAAGGGAAAAAATTAATTTTGGTGTAAATTCGGCATAAATCGCCAATTACCTCTCTACAAATGACTTATGGCTGGAAGAACAAGGCTTTCTCTCCGCTCTTAAAAGGATTAAGAAGTGTGACTTGCAAAGTTCTGACCAAAGTCGATGTAATCATCATTGTATTTCTGTGCGGAACAGGTTCAAGAAGTTGTTGGAAGGGTAGATACATCTGACAGGGAGGACGGATTAGAAAGGCTTTGGTGAGTAGCAGGTGAATTGTTGGAGTGTGGTTAGAGGCGAGGGTGGTAGTAGGGGTTTGAATCGGCGGGTGAGAGGGGTGGAGAAGACAATGGGTAGGTGGTGGTGGGTGGAAGTATTGAATGCGGTGGCTGAATGTTATCAGAAGTTAGATTGAAAATGGTGGGTGCATAGTACACGCGTCCACCCTATAGTCCTACCCCTCCCACCAGCTCTTTCCACGTTTACCAAGGAGACTTTTGTGTTCCAACAAACGGATAATAATGTAAAAAAAAGACTTATGTAATGTACATAGGAGGTAAGAGTTATTCAGATTAAAAAAAGAGTTATTCATTTAAAAAAATGAACCTAAGAAATTACAACGTTATCGTATAAATTAGATACACCGTGAATCTAATAATATGTTTCCCACGAAATTATATACATACGTGACATGGTGGGTGGACAAAAATATATATACATAAAAATCTAATTAACCTATTTTACTTACTAATGCATGACATATTTAGTTACAACTAACAAATAAGACATGTTCGTTGTAGAATATAAAATGATCTACCCCAAACAAATAATAAACAAATGTCGCATTAAGGTTACTCCTACAAAATAAGCAATGCATAATGCATGGGTAATATTAAGCGACTTCTATTCATGGGACAATTGTTTTCCGAAAATGTATAAACAGTTAGTATATCACGTGTTCGGATCGTATGTGTGTTGTATTTGTATGGGGAAAAAAAATATACATGTATTTTGTATACTAATGTATATAAAATAAGTTAAGTTTTACTTATTATATTATTAATTTATAAGTTTATACTAATAAAATAATATATCAACTAATAAATAACACATGTTCGTTGTAGAATATAAAATGATCTACCCATAACAAATAATAAACATTCTTTATAGAATATAAAATGAGCGGCATAAGTAAATGTCGCATTAAAGTTACTCCTACAAAGTAAGCAATGCATAATGCATGAGTAATATTAAGCGACTCATTTTCATGGGACAATTGTTTTCCGAAAGGTACAAACAGTTAATATAACACGTGTTCGGCTCATATGTGTGTTTTGTAGGGGTGTTCGTTGTAGAATATAAAATGATCTACCCATAACAAATAATAAACATTCGTTGTAGAATATAAAATGAGCGGCATAAGTAAATGTCGCATTAAGGTTACTCCTACAAAGTAAGCAATGCATAATGCATGAGTAATATTAAGCGACTCATTTTCATGGGACAATTGTTTTCCGAAAGGTACAAACAGTTAATATAACACGTGTTCGGCTCATATGTGTGTTGTATTTGTAGGGGAAAAAAATATACAGGTATTTTGTATACTAATGTATATAAAATAAAATAAGTTTTATTTATTATATTATATATTAATTTTCATACTAATAAAATAATATATATAATAAAATAAGTTTTATTTCTTTCTCTATATATGTACGTGTTTCAAAAACCTGGGCTGGGCCTTAATTGTGTAAATTCAATTGAACATAAACAAAAAAGGGCAAAAAAAAAACCTGGGCTGGGCCTTGGGCCATGAACAGTAAAACGTAAACCAATAAAAAAAAAACAAGTGGCAATAATGTAAGTCTTTTCCCTTCTTATATATAGAGAAAGATATATATATGACAACAATCACCATGCATTTATAGAACATAATAAACCAAAAGCTAGAACATAGGAACTAATTCAACCCAAATAAAAATAAAAAGGAGAGAATCAAAACGGGGACCTGCAATGAAAAGAATGAGCAGAAAGTAAACATTCTTCGAAGGCATCGTCTCTAAATTTGATATTTCTTCGTTATTACTGTATGCTATGAAATGCTTAATTGTGAGTTTAACAATCTATTTTGAGAACTATTTATAACTTTGAAAATGTTTCTTTCACATTATTTAATTGTAAATTTTTCTCTTTTTTCTTTTTTGAACAGGAACGTTTTTATTAAACTAAATTTAGCAAGTGGCTAAACACAATGTACAAAGCCGAACAAAGTCATAAGTCATTATATATTTAATTGTAATGGTAGGGTGTCTTACGTCCCTGTTTGATTTCATATAGTTCAAAGGGAAAAAAATTGGTGGGATTAATAATTTTTATTATAGGGGTAAAGATATACTACCCAAAAATATCCGAGTCCTTGGTCCGTGTTTCAAGATGGGCTGAATGGGAGCCCACATGCCAGCACCGGGAGCACAAAAATGCCGAAGCACGCCGAAGGCACGTGTTGTCCCGCCATGATCGAGGTGACGGCGTCTCCACAGGCATATCTATAGCCTAGGTTTTGACTGCCGCCCCAATTCGTGCTGGTCCACGCCCCGAGTCGATCGGCAGACCGACTTGTCACCGTTCCACATCCGACCGGGATCCGCCGCTGAGGACGCTTTTCCAAGCTACAATTCAAACGACGAAGTCGACTGATTTTAAGCTTAGGCTGTTCCCGGTCGCTCACTGAGACTTAAAGGAATAGACGGAAGGTCACAACCAAGAGTAGAGCCTGCGACATGATTTGACTCAACACGGGGGAACTTACCAGGTCTAGACATAGTAAAGATTGACAGACTGAGAGTTCTTTCTTTTTAGGTTAAAGGTTGTAGGGGACTGTTTTTAATCTAAAATGGGAAAAATGACAAGAAAGAAAGATAGTGGTTGAGAATGAAAAAACGCAGCGTCTCTGTTCATTACACGTGTGTTTACATGTTACTTTGGTACGCAGGAGTACAAGACACTTACATCCTTTTATATCTTATTTCATTCTTCTAATTTACCACCCATCTCTTTTTTGGTTAAATGTAAAAATGTATTAAACCATGGTACGCAGGAGTACAAGACACTTACATCCTAAACAAAGAAAACTGGGGTCATATGAGAGATCTCACAGAGCTTATCCCAAAACAAAGACACAACATCGGCTGAGTAATCTAATTTATCTTCAGGTGAGTGTTTAGAGAAAAAACAACTCAATAGAAACCAAAATTATATACTCAGCCAATTTGTGCCTCGGATGCATACACAACCAAAATCTACAATGCAAAAGATTACATTGCAAAACTATGACTTGTATATACACTTGGAAAACATCCTAAGATGTTCAAAATCCACCAGAATTGTCTATGCCAATCCCAGAGTACATGAAGCCAAAAAATGACTTTAAAGATCCACCAACAAGCACTAACAATAAAAGCAATGCCCAAACATCATGGTGCCAAAAAACCAAAAAACACAAGATGCAATCATCATCATAAATTAATTATTCTTTCCCTTCTTATACACTTTGTTCTGCAATACATAACCATCATTCAAACTCTTTGTACCAATAAGAGTCAAGCAAAGAATACCAAAGAAGAACGGTGAGTTTGAAGAACTCAAAGGACAAAGATCGATTTAGAAAAATTTAAACCAGCAGATGCAGAATTTGCAGCAGGATCAATCCTCAAAACATTAGCACCAAGCAAACCAGCACCAGAAGGTTCATTCAGAGTAGCAGCAGCAGCAGGTGCCTTTACAGCATCATCACAAGAAAACTAAACAGAAGCATTTGTTCCTAAAGAATCAACAGCAGAATCAGGGGAAGGAGCAGCAGGGCAGGATTCTTGTAAAGAGACAGCAGCAGGATTATCAAAAAAATCCACTGGAGCATCAATCAGTCCAGAAGTTCCAGAAACAACAGCAATATCAGACCCCAAAGCCATCTCAACATCAGTAGCAGGAACTGAACCAAAAGTAAGAACAACATCAAGGGAAATCAAAGCCTCCCTCTCTATAACCTGAACTGAATCAGCAACAATCCCAGCACTCTTATCATTTACCAAAACAGAACAACCTGAATTAGGAGCAGAAGCAGGTATAACAGGCTTAGACATATCAGGGGTGTTTCTTTTCATATATTTACTCACATAAAGCTGAGGATCAGCACCTTTGGAGCCAACACAAGAGGCCACAATATGCCCTACACTCTTACACAAAGCACAAAAAGAGGGCAAATCTTCAAAAAGGACAGGTGGTTGCAATAAAGAACCATTCGGCAACAAGATGGGAATCATATTAGGCAAAGTGTTAGCAACATCAACCTCAACAAGGCATTTAGCAAAGCTAATACTCTATTTAGTAGTAGTTAAGAGGTCAGTATAAAGAGGATTCCCCAAAAAAGAGCAAATCTTACTCAAAACCTCCCCATTCCAAAGAGAAAGAGAAAGATTTGGTAACTGAATCCAGACATTAACAACCGAGAGACCATCCCTATTGAAATTGAAGAACTCGGGCATTTTCTTTAACAAAAAAGGCTTACCAAAAACATAATAAGGACCACCAAGCAGCACACTTTCCAAATCAGAAAAATGCTCAAAAGTAAAGACAATCCAACCAGAACCATGATACTGAAACCTGCACTTCTTGGACCAAGAATTCACCATATTTTTAACAACAACTCTTCTAGGAAATCTGGAAGTGAAAGTGCCAATTAAGCTTAGGCTCTCAATATCATCAGGCTCAATAGTTGTGCTTCTAAGATCAACCGAGGGCAAAGAGGAAAACTTTTCATCCCAAAGTCTAATAACCTCACTAGAGTATAATCTATTTTTCTTGAACAAGTTAGCCCAAGACATAGCCTTATCAGCCACTTCAACATCATTAAGAACATCATCCTGGAATGAAGGCAAAGAAGGAGAAATAGTTGTAGGAGTAACCCCTGTACCAACTTCAATCACAACCAAACCACCAGAATCCACACCAGCAGGTTCAATAACATAAGTAGCATCCTCTAAATTACATGCAAGAACAACCAAATAACCATTACCAACTTGTTCCAAAACATCAGAAGTAGCAAAAGAAGATAACACATACTTAGAAACAGGCTTTAAAGCAATGCTATCAACAAAAGACTTCAAAGTAGGGTCCAAGTCAGAAGGGCAAATCATAACCTGAGTTGCAGGGCCAACAGCAGGAGCAGCATCTAAATTGGAAGTCAAAGAGCAAATCTTTGAAGTCTGAACAGCACCCAAAAGCATATCAGGCTTCAACTTCATAGTAGAAGTATCGGGCTGTGAAACATTCAAACCCAAAGCAGTAGGGGTAATCAAAACCTGGGTTATAGGAACAACAGCAGGTGCACAAGCTAAATTGGGAGCGAAAGTGCTTATCTTTGATACCGGAACATCACCCAATCGCTTTCCAGACTTCAACAACATAGGAGAAACGGGCTGAACAACAATCTTACCATTTTCAGCAGCTTTTGTAGCCAAACGCTGCAAAAAAATTGAAGTTGCTTGTCAATGGCGGAGGAGAATCAGAAACTTCCACAACTACTGGCAAAACAGTAGCAACAGCAGGAAAAATCGAACAAGAGACCAAAAGAATCAGAAGCAACAGACCTCGGCTGAGGTTGAGCCTCCAATTGACTGATTGTGGGAGCAATTAATCCAGCAGGAGAAAACGAATTCAAAGCAAGTGAAGACAAATTCTTAACTGGAAACTCAAAATTAGAATCCGAAGAATGAGAGCCATTCTTGGGTTTCCTACGTTTCTTTTTACCCATAGAACACAAACGGAGAAACGAACAAGAGCGGGGAGTAGATTAGAAGGATTGCCAGCCGGAAATGACCGTAGCCCTGGCCAGCGGTGAGAGAAACTTCTCTTTAGAATCCCCCATACTGAGAGCTCTTTTACTGAGAGTTCTTTCATAAAATGGTTAAACCCTAACCGAAAGGGTCCCCACTCCCCTGTACCACGGAATGAGTGGAGATGTTAATCAGGTAACCTAGTGACTTAGAGTCAAGGGTTGCCTTTATACCATGATACTGAAAGAAGTTGTCCCTTTACAGGAATCGAACCTCCACACTCCAGCTCCCGCACCAACTTTCATTACAACACCCAAGCCCTTTACCACTAGGCCATGTCCTAGGGATGCTGAGAGTTCTTTATTAAAACCTTAAAACCCTAACCGAAAGGGTCCCTACTCCCCTATCCTATGGAATGAGTGGAGATGTTAATCAGGTAACCCAGTGGCTCAGAGTCAACGGCCGCCACTATACCATGATCTTCGAAAGAAGTCGCCCCATAAGCGGAATCAAACCTCCAACCTCTAGCTCCCGGTCCGGCTGTCACTATAACACCCAAGCCCTTTACCATTAGCCCATGTCCTGGGGACGCTGAGAGTTCTTTCTTAAATGGTAAACCCTACCATTAAGGGTCCTCTCACCCCCGATCCCACAGGAAAGTGAGGAGAGGTTAATCGAGTAACTAAGTAGCTCCAACATGGGTCGCGCCGCCGACCCATTGCCTTTGAAGGGTGTTATCAATCGGAAATCAACCCCATTACGGGAATCGAACCACTGACCTCCAGCTTATAGTCCAGGCTGAACTACACACCTATGCCGCCACCACTAGTCCATATCCAGGGGATACGCTGAGAGTTCTTTCTTGACTCTATGGGTGGTAGTCTATGGTCGTTCTTAGTTGGAGGAGCGATTTGTCTGGTTAATTCCGTTAACGAACGAGACATAAGCCTACAAACATAAGTCATCATACATTTTTAGATTTCCCACAATATAAATCATTCCACATTACCAATACAGTATTTATTACTCTTTTCTCTATTTTATTTCTAATTTGTTATCAATCCAAACACTGACAACTATTGCATTAATGATAGTCAAGGGATATTTTAGACATTCATTCAACCAATTTCTTAATTTGTGTGTAAATTCCTAAGATGATTTATGTCAGTTTTTGGTGACTTGATCTCTAAATTGATGAATAAACTGGTGGAACTAATCTGATAAACTGAGACTGAGAATGATGGTCAGTTCAGTAAGTATATTCAGTTCTGTGAAAGTCAATTTTCGTGAAGTGCAAACTGAGTTTCTTCTGAAGTCAGCTGTCAGTTTGGTCTGTTGAGTTTTTGCTGAGTATAAGCGAAGTCGCCAAGATAGTTGCCGATCATCCGAGCGATTGATTACAAGTCCGGAAGAGTCGCTTTTTTGAGCCGAAGTTTTCAATACAGTGGATAATGATTGAGTAGGGTCCACATTTGGGGTATTTATGACAATTCCGACAAAGATCTTATGGTGGTTAGGGTTAGTGATTTGTGCCTATAAATACCAATGTTGTAATCAGTGCAATGTGTGTCTTTCACAAGTGTGTGAAAATCCTTGTAACTTTGTGCATAATAAATATCTCGCTTTTTCGCCCGTGGAGTAGTCGGCACAATGCCGGAAACCACATTAAATCATTGTGTTCTCTTTGTTTCATGTTTTATCAATTTTCGCCATATTTTATGTTTGCATTACTACGCTTTTATCTTTCTTAAACCGCAAGCTTCTCATACGCGTTTCAAAAACCGGTATCGAGAGTTGGGTTCAAGATTCAGAGAGTTGCAAAGTTGAACAAAGTTGATCTTCACCAAGACCGGTGACCGGTGCTAGGATTTTGTGATCAAAGGTTTGTTCTTTAACAAGAAGGATGTCAGCAATGAACGTAAAGATTGATAAATTTACAGGGTGGAACAGCTTTCGATTTATGGAAAGTCAAGATGCGGGCCTCGTTAAAGCAACAAGGATTGTGGACTCTTTTATCGATAAAGGGATGCCGATTCCAAATAGATTATGCGATCACGGAGGAGAAAGCACATTCAACAATCATGTTGTGCTTCTCTCGATGATGTTATCACGATGAATTGCTTTGAGGAAGACACACCGCTAAGTTATGGTTAAAGCTTGAAAGCCTCAGATATGACTAAGTCATTGACCAACAAGTTGTTCTTTGAGCAGAGGCTATTCACTGAGGATATGCGGGGCTCTCGGTGAGATCATCTTGATCAGTTGGACACAATATTACTTGATCTCAGGAATATTCATGTCAAGATTGAGGATGAAGATGCTGCTTTAATTCTGCTGGTTTCATTACCAGCTTCATATGAGAACTTTGTGCAATCCTTCATAGTTGGGAAGGATACATGTTCTTTTGGAGGATGTAAGGTCGACTTTACATGCCAGGGAGCCGAGACATAAAGCGCATTAGAAGCAGATAATCAGTTTCTTTGGACTAGTAGTCGATGCAAAGAGTGGAAAAGAGCATGGTCGCCTAGAAGAAAAGTTCCAAGAAAACAAATTCCAAAGGCCCTAAATCCATAAATGTTTGCAATTATTGTAAGGAGCAGGGACATTGGAAGTCCAATTGTCCAAAGAGGAAGAAACATCAGGAACACAGTTCTGGCACAGTTGCGGCTGAGCATGACTCGGATGAGGATATGGTTCTAGTGGCAGGAGAGTCAGCACATCAAACAGATGTGTAGATTCTGGACTCTGGGGCATCCTTTTATATTTTCCCTCACAGAGAGTGGTTCTCAAGTTATCAGCAGATAGATGGTGGTCATATATCTATGGCAAACAGCAAGGTCTGCAAGGTAGTTGGGTTTGGATCAGTTTAGTTAAGGACAGATGATAGAAGATTCTATAAACTGAGTGAAGTTAGACATGTTCCACAGATGACCAAAAACTTGGTATCTCTAAGTTCTTTAGACAGCAGGGGATTCAGTACATTTTAAGGGTGAAAGTGGAGTGCTGAGTGTCTATAAAAATTCATTTTTGGTTCTCGAGGAGTCAGAAAAAGACCTCAGATATACTACAAGTGGTCGGCTTGTTCTTGGTTCTACTGTTGTGGCATCGGTGAGATTCATCGATCCTGACTTATAAAATCGCGGGCATACGTGAGACTCGGGTCACGTGGGTGAAAACGGGATGCGTGTTCTTCTCGGAAAGATCTTCTTGGGAGTGTAAGCTCAAGCATCTAGACTTTTGTGAGCATTGTGTGTTTGGGAAGCTTCATGAGGCAAGTTCTCAAAAGGGTACACAACACAAAGTCATCACTTGATTACATTCATTACGATTGTTCGGGGCCTTCAAAGGTGGAGTCATTGGGTGGTCACATATATTTTGTGTCATTCATAAATGACTATTCAAGGATAACTTGGGTGGTCTTGATGAAACACAAAAGTGAAGCATTTAATAACTTCAAGATGTGGAAAGCTCTACAGTTGAAAATCGGTGGGAAGAAGATCAAGAGGCTTCATACAGATAATGGTCTAGAATTCTGTTGGATTGAGTTTGATACATTTTAAAAAAACTGATGGTATTGCCAGACATCATACAGTTAGGAATACTCCTCAGCAAAATTGTGTAGCTGAGAGAATGAATCAAACTCTTCTGGAGAGGGCAAGATGCATGCTCTCTTATGCTATTTTGTCAAGGAGATTTTGGGCAGAGGCTATAAGCACAACTTTCTACTTAATCAATAGGAGTCCTCAAACAGGGATTAGTTTCAAGACACCAATTGAAATGTGGTCAAGAAAGCCTGCTGATTACTCAATTCTAGGGGTATTTGGAAGCACAGTGTACTATCATGTCAGTGAAGAAAAACTGGAACCAAGTGCCAAGAAAGGAATGTTTGTAGAGTATGGTGATGGAGAAAAGGGTTATAGAATTTGGTCATCAGTAGAGAACAGAGTTATTCTCAGTAGAGATGGTGTTTTCGATGAAAATTCTATGCTCAGTTCATCAGTGGAGAGGATAACTGAAACTGAAACCAGTTCTTAAACGAAGAAAACTGACAGTAAGGTGAGGTTTCGGATGGAGTCAGTTGAAATGCAACAATCAACTGATCCAAGTAAGTTTTCATCTGATCTGGTTGCTGAACCATAACTAAGTCCAAGCCAGTCAGCTGATAAAATGTCAGTTGAGCGTCGGTCGACATTATAAAACCCTCGCTATTTAATTCGAGTGAGGGTTTTATAATGTTGACATTTAATTCAAGATTTATATTTAGAATTAAACTTATTTATCTTTATAATCCTCGCTCGAATACAGAATCGTCCCTACAAACCCTCGCTAATCCTCGCTCGAATTATCAATGTTTAAACTTGTTACCGTGTTACTGTGTAATACAGTAACACGGTAACAGTAACACGGTAACACGTTTTATTAACATCCAAAATATCACCATTAACATTGCGTAACAAAAATCTATCAAAAAATGCTTCTTATCCTAATGAAACAATCTATCAAGCATTATGGAGATGCAACTCCAGGGGAATCAAAAGAATAAAAGCCTAATACTATTGGATGTAATCAAAAAGCCTATCAATGAAACTAAAACATTCTTCAAGTTCTTGAAGACAAAAGCAGTCCGTTTTACCATCTATGGACCTTCATCCTTCAAATCCGCACCACATCAAACTCCATGAAAGATGTATGAATAAGAAAATGCATCAAATAACATCGGTTCGGCCTCATCAATAGAGAATCTAGGCTCCTTCAATTTTCTAAAGACAAAAAAAACACAAACATAACCATTTGAATCAACAATCTTCAACCACCTAGGCCAAAACCACACCACAACAAATACTGGAATGCAAAGAAAGATTAAAACCAAATAAAGACATCATATGCCTGCAATAACACAACCAATTCTGTTTTCCTCTTCAACTTCTCAAAACACTTTTCAGTACTAATAACCACATAAAAGAAATATCCATTGCATTTCTTATCCATTAATGACTGAAATATCATCTTTAGTATGCTTTCCAATGTAAGGATGGGTTTGAATCACACTACTATCGATTCTTTTTGGAAAAAAAACATCGCAACATTGTATCTTTAAAGGTATATTTGAAGAAAGTAGAGGAAGGCAACAACATAAAGTCAACAAAAGTATTTCAAGTTTTTCAACCCTTAAACACTTTATTTTTCTGCTCCGATATCTAATTTTCAGCCTTAAATTTGGCTTATATATGGTGAAAATGACACAAGAATAAAGAATAATCGTGAACACACCAACAAAAGAATACTAGTCTATTACAAAACTTAATGATATGAACCAAGTAAAAACACAATCAATTTTCTTTAAAACATCATAGATGCATCCTTAAACTAAACCTTAAACCTGTGGGATCACCAATATGATCAACCACAACAGATCTACTATTATTATTTGCATTCTCAACAGAACTATTAATCCTCTCAAAAAAGAAAAACAGAACTATTAGTTTCAACTTCACGTGGTTATCAAAAGAGTTGACAATTGAGCTGATATCAATATCTGTGGCGGTTTAATACCTACCTTGGGATTCCTCTCAAACCCTGGGTTGCCCTATGAATCGTCCTGCACTAATACGCGAATTTCCCAAACTCAAAAGACTTCAGAGTGCTTAAGCAACTTGCTCATCAATTATCATAAAGATTCACCTCACTTCCAGTTTCCAGTTAGTTTCATTAAATTAATACGCGACAAGTCACCATACCTTGTTCATTCCTCCCATTACCTAACTATCTTAACGGCAAACGTAGATAGCCACATAAATCAAGTGAAATAACAAGTAAAACAAATGCAATGAGAGTACTTGAAAAAAAAATGCTGGGTACACATCACAGACACAACAATCACTTGGAGTTGATTTAAGGGCTTGATGGTATCCCATATGCTTGGGCCTCTACCGTCCACATCCACTGCTCCATCATACTTAATATATATGCCAGAAAACAAATATTGTGGGATTAATTATCAACGACTATATATTGTTTTTCGACAATTTGGGTACATATTAAGACAGAGGTAGGATTAGCCTCGGCCACGCGTCATTCCACAAATGGACCAAGTAAAAGCCATGACAAATTTGTAGAGAGATCTTCAACATTTATTCAAGAAAACGACAAGAAAAATAAACCAGATCGAGTTTCGAATATGAAAAATGAAATACCAAATGTCAAAAATCATTTATGCAACCAAATCATTATGAAAATGACTTTAACCGGAAGGAGAAAAAAAGGTGCAATGAAAACAAAAAAGGAGACAAAAAACAAAGCTTATTGAAGATTATTCTATGATTTCTACCTTTCATTTCAGTAAATCACAGGTAATTCTTAAAAAAAATTGTTATTATTACAAGTCTGATTTCAAACAGCATCTGAATACAATATTAAGCAGGAAACAGCTTGAACATTACTTAAAATGGAAAGAAAGAAAAAAAGGAGACAAAAACGAAAGTTGACTGAAGATTAAAGTATCATTTCAACCATTCACTTCAGTAAATCAGTGGCAATTATTCAACAAAATTGTTATAAAACACTCTGATTTCAAACAGAGTCGGAATATTCTATTAATCAGGAAACAAATGGAAAAAAGGTGCAATGAAAACATAGAAAGGAGACAGAAACGAAGTTGATTGAAGATTAAAAGTATGATTTGTACCGTTCCGAGGAGCAAAATCCTCCAAACGCAGCGGAGTAGTGCTTAACAGCCGTGAAGAGACAATCGACATTGCCGGACGCAGCGGCCGGAGAGAACTCAAAAAGTAGCAATCGTCGAACCTTTTAAGAGCCAATGTGGAAGACATTCAGTCGAATTTCAAAGTTGAATCGAAGAAGACTAATTGAGGAACAATCCACAGAAAGGGTTTTGGTAGGATTTCTTTTGGGGATTAGGATAAGAATAGGTGTTCTTTAAAAGAAAGGGCCTATGAAGACACGGACGCGGACACGAGAATTTTAAGCGCGCAGCATTAACTATTAGCTTTTATTACCCGCGGCACACTGATTCTTTTGAATTTGAGGCGAACGACACGCCGCGACACGCGTTTTAATATATATATATATGTATATTAATATATATATTATTAAAAAACATAAACGTAGGTTGACGCCAATTCGCTGCGACGGACAGATTCTCGCGCGTGTCCTTACGCTGTTCTCAACGTGTCGCCGTGTCTCTGCGTGTCCTCGCTGTGTCCCGCTGTCTCGCGCTCTCTCCTGCGTGTCGCGCGTGTCAACGCGTGTCCGCCGCCCCTAACGCGTGTCTCAACGTGTCGGGCCGTGTCCCGCCGCTGTGTCGGCGTGTCGGGCGTGTCCTCGGCGCTGTCGGCCGTGTCGGAATTCAAAATTGAATTTAACATTATTTTAATCGAAGCGACACGTTTCCGACACGCGTCGAGCGCTGTCGAGCGCGTGTCGGTGAAAATGTTTTGAGACCTTGCAGACGCGACCTAAGTGAAGTGTCGGTCTTGGCGTAGGAAAGAAAGCGAAAATAATGCTAAGGAAAATGTTTTGTTTTTAAATTAATAAAAATATATAAATTGGATTAAAATTTATATACGTGACGGAAAATTGACAAAAACTTAATATTTCCTTGATTGTTTTGAGTTAAATTTAACATGTTTAAAGTTAGATATAAAATATACATTTTGATAATTTTTTGTTGGAATTTTTCTTTCCATCATGTGATCGAATTGTCTTGTATTTGGTCAATGGCATGGACAATAAAAACCATAAAAGATAGACGCAAACATAGTGCTCAAATTTTATTGTCATTTTTATAGTTGTTTTTTAGCTTTAGAATAAGTCTTCATTCTGTTTCATTTACTTTGTCTTATGGTAAAAAATCACTCATTTTCTTGTGATTTTGTAATCTTTTCTTCATGTCTCTTTGGCTGAGGACCTGCACAATGTATAACATTCAAAAGTTGTATTCAAATAAAATTCGAGTTTATTCTATTTTAGAAACTGGAGCCAATGGAGCTTGTTAATTAGGATCAAACGCTTACCGTTCTACTAAAACCAATTGATGTTAGCAAAGAATCTACTATATTTCCTTGTAGATTAAGAATGTGGGAAATCTCTCCAACACACCCCTCTCAAGTATAGACAATCTCTCCCAACACTTGCACAATAATCTTAATTAAAGGCTTCACGCCTCAAATGTGTGCAATCTCTCACAATACTTGCACAATACGAATTGTGAAAATAATACTCATATCAGGGTTCGATCTCATGACCTCTGGCTCCGATACCATGTTATTTTCAAATCCGAGAGGAATTTTCATGTAAATTTCTTCATTCGTGTCTCCGTATAAAAATGCATTGTGTACATCCATCTGATGGATCTCTCACTTTTTAACGGCCGCTACAGCAAGAAAGGCCCGAACCGTAACCATCTTTGCTACTGGAGCAATTGTATCGTTATAATCAATGCCTTCCACCTGATGATTCCAAATGCCACTAAATTAAACGTGCTTTCAAGCATTGGAGGTTTCCTAGCTCATCGTGTTTTTCTGTATACACCCATCCCATTTTTACACGATTTAGGGTTCTTAGGATTCAAGATCGTTATCACAAAGGTAATTGGCCCGGATTTATTCATAGACGAGATCCAACATCGTCAATTGACACTAGAAGGAGGGCCTCTTTCTGATAAAGTGATCTAATAATCCCATAATTCTTGTGATCAACATGGCACCAAAAAATACCGGCAAGAAAACTGCGAATCCTGCGGATCCGGCACAACAAGGTGGAGCAGCTGCCACCACCCAAGAGGAAGGCCAAGATACGGCCGCGCAAAAAGGAGCGAACACCGCTGAAAATCAACCTAATCCGGCCCTTCAAGATCTAGCCAACCAGGCATTGATGGAAGCCTTGAAAAACATGGACAATATCACCCTTAAGGCCATATTGGATGAAACCCTCAAAGGAAGGGATCTTCCAAAAGTTTCAGAGACTGATCTTCATCTAGAGGCTTATAAAAAGCACGAGATTGTGGAATCTAGCGCGCACACAGAACAGAAAAACGCGTATCAACCCAACGACACGGTTAAGGCCGAACTGGATGTGTTGCTCGGCAGGCGATCAGACGGATTGCTCTGCGCGTCACCATTTACATAGTACATTGACAATTATCCCCGACCAGCGGGGTTCAAGATTCCAAAGATTGAGTCATACAATGGATCTAAGGATTCTTATGATCATATGCATAAGTACATATCACACATGAACCTGTACAAAGCCTCAGACGAGATGAAGTGTAAGGCTTTCCCCACACTGCTAACAGGAAGAGCCAGAGAAAGGTTTAACAAAATTCCTCCAAGGTCGATCTCCGACTTCGGGACTCTAACTCGGAAGTTCGTCCATGCTTTCATAGCAGCTCGCCCTTTTCAGAGAAATCAGACTCATCTACTCACTTTGAGGCAAAAACAAGATGAGACGGTTCTTCACTTCATAAAGCATTTCAATGAAGAGTCCGCACAGGTGCGGGATGCAACGATCGACTGCTGCTCACCTCTTTCGTAGCAGGTCTGCGAGAGGGACGGCTGCACGCCAAGCTGAACAGCAAAATTCCTCAGACAATGGAAGAGTGCCCAGATGTGGCCTATAAGCATTGCCAGGGAGAAAAAGCAAATAGGCTCAAGAGGGAAATGGAAAGAGGTGAAGCAAAGAAAAGCAAGTCTGTAGATAAGTCAGACAAGAAAAGGAAGTCGGTTTAGGATCGGGTAACTGCACCCATCTCAGATCGGCTGGGCAAGAAGGGAGCTTTAGAGGACAAAGACTTTATCCCTTTGAACAGATCTCGCGAGCAGGTCCTCGCAATTATGGAAAGAAAGGGCATAGCCAAGGTCCCACCACCAAAGAGGGGACCCAGAGAAAAGAGAGACCTTAACAAGTTTTGCAAATAGCACAAGGATGTTGGTCATGAATCAGAACAATGTTGGGATCTGATCAGAGATATTGAGCGGTGATGGAAGGAAAGCTAGATGAGGTCGTAGATCGGTCTTATCAGGCCGAACCACGTGGTCGACGTGAGTTCAAGCGTAGAAACTACAATGACAGGGAGAACAGAGATGAGTTTCGAAGAAGGATAGACCACTCACCAGACCCTGATGGTCAGCTGAATAACCGCCCCATGAACACAATCAATATGATCTCAGGAGGGGGGCGTAACAACACAATCAGAACCGAAGATATACAGCAAAGAGTGTGCCTCATCGCTCCTACTCAATCCAACTAAAAGCAAAGACTGATGTGAGAAGTGACCTATGGTCCTGAGGACTCCATCCCTTTAGTAATCAACAATGAGGGGTTAGTGATAGAAGCAGTGATCAACAAGAATCTGACGACGCGAATATGCGTGGACACAGGTAGTGCCGTGATGTTTTCTACTACAACGTTTTTAGAGCAATGAAACTGAAGGATGCTGATCTAACCCTCGTGTCAGCTCCTCTGTTAGGCTTTGCCGGACCTCCAGTTCATCCATTGGGTATGATCAAACTCCCTACTAATTTTAGAGAAGGAACCAAGGGCAGGACCCTGGTGGTAGATTACGTAGTAGTTAAACCCCCCTAAGCTTACAACGTGATCATGGGAAGACCGGCACTTATTGACCTTCGAGTGGTAATTTCACCAGCTCATATTAGCATGAAGTTTCCCACAGGAGAAGGTTCTGTAGAAATCAAAGGTGATGTAGAAACGGCCAGGAGCTGTTACACCGCAACAGTCAATGGAAAGATGATGGTCCAGCAAGTGAGCATTGAAGAATTGCTTCCTAAAGATGAAGAGAGCTAGTCGTCTAAGGACCAGACAGAGGCTGTTCGTCTATGGGACGAGCTGGCTGACTCAATAGTTAGTGTGGGGACATGGATTCCAGCCTCACATAAGAAACCTCTGATAAATCTTTTGAAAGAGTTTAAGGATGTGTTCGCATGGAAAACCGAAGACATGTCAGGATTATCACCAGAGCTAGCCATACACCGGCTGAACATAGACCCGAACAGAAGACCTGTTCGGCAAAAGAAGAGGCACTTTGCCTCTGAGCGCATCTTGGAAATTGAGAAAGAAGTAACCAAGTTGTTGCAGGCCAACATTATTAAGGAAGTCGTATATCCAGAGTGGTTGGCAAACCCAGTGCTGGTCAAGAAGCCAGATGGGAGTTGGAGGATGTGCGTTGACTTCACTGATCTCAACAAAGAATGTCCGAAAGATTGCTATGCACTACCCATGATCGATCGTCTAGTGGACTCAACATTGGGGTATAAAGTGTTTTCATTCTTAGACGCTTATATGGGGTATCATCAGATTCCTATGGATCCCAAGGATGCAGAAAAAACCTTTTTTATCACAGAGTTTGGGACGTACTTCTACATCACTATGCCTTTCGTTACGAAGAATTCCGGAGCAACATATCAAAGAGCAGTAAATAAGATTTTCGCCCGGCAGATCGGGAGATGCATGGAGGTGTACGTGGATGACCTCCTAATCAAGAGCAGGTCTCTTGATCAGTATTTTTTGGAAGTCAAAGAGGTATTTGATGAACTGAGACGAACTCAAATGAAGCTCAACCCCAAAAAGTGCACATTCGGGGTCAGATCGGGCAAATTCCTATGGTACATGATATCCAAAGATGGAATTAAAGCGAAGTCAGATAAGATTGACGCGCTAAAGACCATGTCTCCACCAAAAAGCAACAAAGAGTGTACGGGCCGTTGCGGGAAGAATAGCAGTATTTGAGCAGATTCCTATCCGGATCGCACAATGCGGCCTTGCCTTTTTTCAAAATTTTGAAAAGATTTTTAAATGGGATGAAGAAAGCCATAAGGCCTTTGAAGATCTGAAGTTGTATCTGGCCGAGCTACCTACTCTAACAGCTCCTCAAGAAGCAAAATCTCTATATGTCTACTTGGCAGTATGTGAAGAAACGCTAAGCGCTGTACTGATCAAAGAACAAGACGGACAACATATACCGGTTTTCTTTGTGAATATCGAATTGTCTTGTATTTGGTCAATGGCATGGACAATAAAAACAATGAAAAATAGACGCAAACACAGTGCTCAAATTTTATTGTCATTTTTATCGTCATTTTTTAGCTTTAGAATAAGTCTTCATTCTGTTTCATTTACTTTATGGTAAAAATCACTCATTTTCTTGTGATTGTATAATCATTTCTTCTTGTCTCTTTGGTTGAGGACATGCACAATGTATATCATTCAAAAGTTGTATTCAAATAAAATTCGAGTTTATTCTATTTTAGAAACTCGAGCCGATGGACGTCGAGTATTGCATCGAGTGATATCGAGTCTAATAAGTATATAAATTTAATTTAAAAATAATTTAAATTATCACATTATAATAACGGAAAGTGTTGTTTCGGACTGTTATTATATGATTTTTTGTAAATAAAAATGCAAAGAGTATTTTAATGAGTACCAAACATTGAATATAAATATCAAGATACTTATAGATTTCTATAATAACATATGTGTTTGTATGTGTATATACTATATGTATATGCTTTTTTTTATTATCGTTTTTTTCGAGCTTGCTCATTAATAGTCAAGTCAAAATTGCACTAATCGAGAATTGTTTGTTTAATCTTCGAGTTCGAGTTGATTCAAAGTTGAGTACTGGGTCGAACCGATCTCGAGCTACTCACGATTAGATTGGCTCGGTTGCATCCCTAGTTTATATAGTGTTATGGTATTGTTTGAGTATGCATATGTGGTTTTAAAGATATGTTTTATACTATGTTTGTTATGCAAATTTTGAGGCTTTATTTTCATTAAGGACAGACCCAGGTGATGATGCTGAAAGTCGTCGGGTAATAAATCCGGAGTCTGTTTAACCTAATGACAACCTATACAAGTTTTAAGAACACTAAAAACGATAAAAGAGAGGGGTGGTTTGAATGAGGTTTAGACTGGACTTGAGATATTGTATCTCAAGCTGCCTACGTATCCTGTGTATTCGTCAGGAATCAAGTTTTTCGAAGTTCCTTAGGGATTGTTTATATAGAGAAATTTGGTACCACTGGGCTGCATGGGCCGTGTCCTTGTTGGACTCTGATTTCGTGTTCCCTAAGGAAGAGATAAACGCGGTTTAATCCCCTTAATTGTAGGAGATAATCGAACTGATTTAAATATAGGATAAGAGGCTTTATGACTGAGGATCTTTCTATGTTTATCTGATTTTAATATGCACGTGGACTACTATGTTTAGGACTTCCCAGGCTGACCTTGATAACTTTTATGGATGAGATAGTTTTTTGGGAAACTTAAGAATTTCATTGATGGATCAAACATATATAAAAGTAGTAATAAACTACCCACTAGTCCATTTCCTATAAAATAGGAAACATGGGATCATGACTTTAATCTAAAATAACTACTCAGAATCTTCCTATAAACAAGGAATAATGGGATCATGGCTATAAGCCCTCACAACTACTCTAATAATGGAAAGTATGCTGAAAATTGAAAGTGTCGGACATATTCTCAGTTTTAATGATGAGTGCCAGACTAGCTGTTATAGAGCAAAGGCAAAAAGATGTCTAGATTAAATGTATAGATTTATTAAAGTTTGATCTTTGTATAGGTTTGATCAAACAAGCACTGTAAAGGGATCAACTGACTTGTCAGCAGACCTATATAGGTCAGCAAGGTGTCTCAGTCAAGTAGAGTCCCAGTTCCTATTGATAGAAGGCTGAGGGTTCAAACTCAGTAAAGAAGTCTGAGGGTTCAAACTCAGTAATGAAGGCTAAGGTATCAAACTTAGTAATTAAAGTCAAGGATATGGGATCAGAATTTATGGAAGTCTGTGATGACCTAAACTGATCACATATACCTTGTGTAGAAGGTCTAAGTTCCATTAAAGTAAAACTGGTGATTGAAACTTAGTTATTTTCAAATTGGTGTACTCTAACTTCATAACAAAAAGGTTAGATGAGAAGCAGTCAGCTGAAGTGTTTTTGAAACACAGCAGACTAGAAGTCAGCTGACAATTCATGAACATCAGCAGACTTGGTTACAGAAGTTTGTTGAGTAAATTATTCGAATTAATCCAAGTTTTTCTGGAAGATTAAATGGATAAAGATGAATTACAAGCCTTGGATTAATTACTCAATCAATGATCAAGATGAAAGGGACGTTGTAAGGAAGTCAGAGCCTTATCAAATGGAATTAAACCATTGGTTGACAGACTGGACTGTCAGAAGGACACTGATAGTGTCAGAAGGTACATCAGGAGGATATTCAGGAATAATCAGACATTCCTCTAACGGTTTTCATTCAAATTCAAATTCAAATCAGAAGATCTACACCTATAAATAGAGGACTCCAAATTCAGATTAAAAAGAGAACATTTAGAACGAAAATTATAAGGCAAGAATCAAGTATTTGAGCAAGAATTTTACCAAGAGCAATCTGACCCTGCTGATACTCACTGAACTATCAAGCTACTGATCCAGCTCATCTTCAAGTGTTTTCTGCAAATCAAGATCTATCCAGTATACACATGGTGGGTCGTCAAACCTCCAAAGATAAATTACCTACTACCCCTATAGCTAGTATA
The DNA here is from genome assembly GCA_026214975.1 of Gentiana macrophylla. Lineage (NCBI taxonomy): Eukaryota > Viridiplantae > Streptophyta > Magnoliopsida > Gentianales > Gentianaceae > Gentiana > Gentiana macrophylla. Next base: position 13,966,177 of record CM047813.1, read on the forward strand.
ACGGAAGCAGGGTCGAACCCACATGGAACGGTGGACTTATTGCTCTTAAAATTCGTAAAATAAAATATATTTTAATTTATTTTATAACTACTTCCTAAGAGCTAAAACGAAATAAAGTCAAGAAAAACAAACGAAAAAGAGCTCCAGTTAACAAATTATTTCCCCCTCAATTCCTTTGATTGATCATCGGTTCATGGATGACTCACTGAATTATTAATAAATTGGTTATAGCCACCGACAACCGCCAAGTGACCAATCTCTCCTAAATTCGATAATTAAGACACGGTCATTAATTATTCTCTAACCGGAAGACACCCCTAGACACGGTCATAAGAGTTTGGAATCCAGGAAGCATTAAGGTTTGAGAGACCCAATTCAAGGTATTAGGCCAACCGGACTAATTTTAACCTAGATTATTCGTTTTCGTGATAGTGGATTCTACGGGCTACGAACCGGCAAAATCATATCACTCACCACTATACTAAAACCAATAAACTTAGACATATTTATCGTTTTAGTTGGTGCTCGACCGACAATGACTTATTATCCTGCAGAAAAAACTAAATCAATTATGTAGTCATCAAATTATTGCCGGAAAAACGAATAAACATCAACAAATCAATAAGGATGAAATCAATAAGGATGAAATCAATTAGATCTCACAACCATATAAAATCGAGGGTTCAATAATCAATTAACCAGAAATATAAAATTACCTACTGATAGAAATAAAAAAAATACAAAAAGAACAATGACAAAATTATTATACCGAAGGGAAAGAAATGAATCCACCTGCACTACATCAATGATGCGCAGCGTTTCTGTCTTGTTTCTTGCCGTGCGAACTCCCTCCTCCCTTCTAATGAAAAATCTCAACCTCATATATATTTACTAATGTGTTGTTTACGTAAAAGAAATTCATAATGGAAATTCTTGGGCCAAGCCCATTTTATTTTTAGAAAATCCTATAATAATAATAATAATAATAATAATAATAATAATAATAATAATAATAATAATAATAATATTATTATTATTATTATTATTATTATTATTATTATTATTATTATTATTATTGATCCAATGTGACTCAAAAGCGTAATCCACGGTTGGCTTTATAGGCATTGTCCTCTCTTCAACATCTCGAGTCCCGACATAGGCGAAAACTGAAATTCACGATTCTTATGACGCCATTTTTCTCCGATCTTCCACAAGGCTTTCAAAACCGCACTATATGTCCGAAAATATCCCATCACCTCTCACGAACTCTTAAAACCTTAAAATCAACAAACACATACCCGAAAAAGAACATCTCCTGAGAAAATAGATATAAAAGAGGCACATAAGACACCACAAAATACAGTCTCATCACTCCCCCACACTTAGATTATTGCTTGTCCTAAAGCAATGCACTCTCAATCCCAAAAATAAGAAAAGAAAAATGCATGATCTTAAATCCTATATGAATGACCTAAAATTATATGAATACAAAGCACCAAAATAATTCCAATCAATGATGCATGTCCAACCTTTTCATCAACCTCGTATTTCAAAATGCAAATCAAATGATAACAAAGCAAGGCACAACACACACTAGTATTCATACGACTCACTATAACATCACTCGATCATAAACTTTAAAGGGGCAAAATGAAAGAGTCCTAACTTGTCCTCATGGGTAAACTCTCATTATACTGCATAGGACAATTCACACACTCTCAAAAATCAACACACAACCAAAGCATTACCATAGGTTTGCATATCCATCAAATCTCCACCACTATGCAATCAAAATCGATTGCATAAATCATGAGGTCTTTCATAGGGTTGTAACGGGGCTAGGGACTGAAAATAAGGTAGGAAAAAGGGAAATACAAGGCTAAATTGTCAAGGAGAGTGCATGAATAATCACACCAATTATCACATAGCCACCAATAAGCATTCCAATGAAACACACCTTACGGCTCCAACTTCTATCACAACTTCATAAGGATTGAAGTCCAAACAATAACATCCAAAGAAGCTTGAAAAAAAGGTTAGGAAACAAGCTACTTCTTCAAATATAAAACACTTCTACAATGTAAGCTCTCTTTTATTTCTTTGCTTCTTATTTTTTTTTGCCTTTTTTTCTATTACTTTTTTATTTTAACATTCCATCTTTTTGTTTACTCTGGATCTTGCAGTTCACATCATAACATAATCTCGAGCCATACTCCCTAGTTACTCGCTTCTTGGCACTTCTCCAAAGTTTCATGCAACTATTCACACAATCTCTTGACAATAGGGTCAATAAAAGAGGGGTATATTGTAAGAAAAAGGTCATGGGTTTATTTTCTGGAGTTTGTCAAAGAAAGGGTCAGCCTAGAAGGGGCTCACTAGGGGGTATAAAACATGGGTAGGCTAACAAAAGTGGGTCTTGAAAGGGCTAAATCCTAGGTGCCTCAATCATTTTAGTGCACTGAACATGAGAAGTGTGGTCTCGAAATGCATGTCAAAGCAAATTCTAGAATGACATTGGAAGTGTGGATACCACTCAAAGGAAAAATGAGCGAGTGCGCTTTTTGGCTAGGTGAAATCCTCACTTGTAAGTGGCTTTTCGTTAGGGCTCAATGATTTTACCTCCACAGTTCACAAACAAGTGACCTAAGGTGAGTGCGTATCAATAAAAGTGTGTGTTTGCATTGATCAATTACCGTTTGATTATTGTTACTTCACACAAAATTTAATGAAAAAGTTGGTAAAGTGACATACTTTGCGTACTCGGTGCTAAAATGTCGTAAAAAATGCAATTCTAATATGCAAATGCATGAAAAGCTCCCCCACACTTAAATCATATATTGTCCCCAATGTATGTTAAAAGTGGAAGGAAGAATGCAAAAGATGGAATGAGATGCAACTAACATGGTATGCATGATATGCAAAAAGTACTAATCTAAATATGAAAAGTAAAAATTTAAATAAAATAAAATAAAATAAAATAATAAAAGGAATGAGAATACCTTACAATTCGGACCGTGGGGGAATGCATAGTGAGTGCCGTATTGTCAATTACATCCGGGGTGGTGCGGGAGGGAAGATGATTGGAATAAGTCCGGAATCGTCGAGGACACTTGGGGATGAAGGTGAGAAAGGGTGGAAATGTGGGAGGTGGGTGGGAAGTGATATTTGTGTGTGGGAGAGGCATTTATTTAAAAGAACAAAAAATAAAATAAATAAAAAAAATGGTTTTTGATTTTTTTTTAATTTAATTTTTAAAGAGGAATGGGAGGGATGGACGTGGGGTGAAGATTTACAAGGGAAAAAAAATAAAATTGTGTGTGTCTGTGTGGTTTTTTTTTTTTTTTTTTGGTGGTAGTCCAGCTCTCTAAATGATGTGATCACATCATTATTTGTTTACTTTCTGTTTTTTGGACAAAAAATGTTGGAAAAACACATCTTAAAATCGATGTGATCACATCGTAATTATTTTATCCCCAGTTTTTTTTTTTTTTTTTTTTTTTTTTTTTTTTTTTTGGAAAAACCCATCCCGATTATCTTAGGATCCCGACTTCAAGGGAAAGTGAAAATCACCTTTCTTGAACAAGTCCTCCAAGCTTGTGCATCCACACATGAACTTCAAATAGACGCATCACATTTCTTCACGGAATTCAGCTCTTCACCTGCGAAACAAAACAGACAAAAGCCTCCACCAAAAACGCAAATCTCTCTCTTTTTCACTTATTCATTAGAAAAACAAAACAAAATAAAATTAACAAATTTATTTTAATTGGGTTGCCTCCCAACAAGCGCTTTTTTTTAATGTCTTTAGCTAGACATACTTACCTCAGCTATCCATTGTCAAATGGAATGGTTTTCCTTTCATGATTCTTCCTTGCATACTCAGTGAGTGAGCCATCCATCTCATCTTCAGGAAGAATCAGTTGTGTCTTGGCTCTAGGCACTTTGGTGAAGTATCTTCCCAAGAAATTAAGAACCGGATTAGGTGCTTCCACATCCCAGTTCATAATATTGTGATCCAGTGGGAAGACTACTTCCTTTTTGCTCACTTGCATGCCCACGGCCATGTCAACACTTTTTGGCTCCAACGGCTCCTCAAATTTGACTTCCTGCGGATGATTTTCTTCATAATTAAACACATCATCCTCTAACTTCTCCAACACCATGTGAATTTCTTCACCCTTTAGTTGATCAACATCTTCAACAATCTCTAGTGTCAGATCAATCATAGGACGGTCGTCTTCATCGTCATACCACATAGGAGGAGGGGATGTTTTTAACCTTTGTTCTTTAAGCCGATCCACCTCGCCATTTCGCCAATTTGATTTTGCATATTCGAACCCCAGCGACATGCTCGTCTCGAGCTGTGAAGCCTCTTGTACCAACTCTTGAAGCGGTTTCATTTCGATTTGGATTATGTGTGCATAGTGGTAGAAAAGGTCTTCATTAGTTCTTCAACGGTTGTACCTGAATTTGAAATTGACAATCCTTGTTCACTAGGCGGCTGATAAGTAGACCGATCCTGAGACATGTGTGAAACACCAAAGTTGAAATATGTTTGGTCATTCCATATTGAATTGTACTCTTGTGGGTAAAAAGTATAGCCCCAATCCTGATTGTTCGGCCTACATGGATAATTGATGACGTAGATCAAGTGATAATAAAATACTTGACCACCATAAACCAATACTAGCAAAAGGACTAGGTCCATCATAGTATAGCTATAGCGAATCAAGGTCGATCCCACAGAGAACCAATTGTGGATCATTTATATACAAACAATTAATCATTCATGTCAAGCACATAGAGGCGGTCTATGACCAACAAAAGACAAGAAAAGGTAAAGGACACGACACGACCCGACACAACACAACACATAAACGTACAAGTAATTAACCTCCCCAATTATTATGTTATCGTTTGGATCTAGAGATTCTATATAATTAAGCTAGACTCGTCAACTATTAATCCGATTCGTATCTCTTTTATATTGGCTACGGGAGTCATCCCCCAAACTAGATCTAGCTCCGGGTAGGCCATCTAGATCACTATGCTACATTACGTGACTTCGCTTTTTCGGCCTCCATCTCATATAACTCGCACGCTTACAAAACTAGGGATGCCGATATTAACCGTATTCCTCACCTAGGCAACATTCCTGTGATTAGGCGTACTTCCTAAGCGATCGCATCAGTCTCTGTCCCATTAACAATTACCTGCACGGTCTCATTTTAATCTACGATTTACGTATAACTAGGTGTCGACAATTCCCAAATACAGAACATATCTAGATCTCGCTGAAAGTCCCGGAAGATCAATTCATGAGCCGACCTAGGAGCCCTATATTGGTATTTCCTAATAATACGCTAATTAAAATAGACGAGCAACGTAGCCGTAGCCATACCTACTAAGATAAGAAATTATAGGTGGACAATCACACCATAAAGACGTGGCTAGATTGACGCGACGAACAACTAAATCTTAGCGTTTCTACATACGTAACGGATAAAATAGAGATTCATAAAGCAATTATATTGATCTACTAAAAACACGGTTGTCGATCATACCAAAGTCATCTATAGGTCACCGGATAACAAATCCGGGCGTGTGGATCCTTATAGACAAGGAATCCCCACTGCCTCATATCGTATCCTTAGAGCTACATCGTCCGGTGAAGAACGAACAACCTCAAACGATAAACAATAATTGGGGACTTAATTATAAAGAACTAAGAACAAATAAATACAAGAACTTACATTATTGCAGAACTTGTATTAAAAACTGCTCTGATAAAACTGAGGATTTTTATTATGAATTGTGAGAAGTGTCTAAGGTGTCTGAGGGTGTGTGTAAATAAAATTCGTACAACTCTATTTATAGGGATTCAAGCTGATTTAAAGATATACTTCAAAATATCAAAACAATTAAAGATAACTCCCGGCCGATCTCCAAAAAAAGCAAAATGCGCCCCCCTTTATGCGTCCCCCATCAGCACCAACTCTTCGGATTGGCTCGCCGGCTCTTGTCATGCCTTACTCCTCTTTTCGTGCTTATCCGATCTTTATCTTCAATGCATCCGGATTTGCTTGGATTTATCTTGTATTTAATTTATCCATTTGTAATTATCCTCTACAAAATAAATATTTATCCCAAAGTAAATCACATTTAAATAATAAACCGGATAAATACCAAATTATCTCTTTTAAATAATAAAAACGGATAAATACCAAATTATATATTTTAAATTACACAATAGAAGATAATCATTATAAGCATGTAATTTAATATAAAATAAATATTATTAATCTCGATTTAAGGATAATGTTGATGACTTTTACGGGTATAATTTGACCGTCATCAATAATATCTCTCCTCATATGAGTTGTTCACCCGGTATCCGTATTGATCGTGATTCACCATCAGACTTGAGTAGTTGTAACCTGACATGCTTGCAAACAAGGGCACCACAAAATAAAAACAATACACAAAATTTCAAAAGAAATAAATCACTTAACACCGTTCCCCGGCAACGGCGCCAAAATTTGGTGGGTCGTCAAACCTCTAAAGATAAATTACCTACTACCTCCATAGCTAGTATAGCGGAAGCAGGGTCGAACCCACAGGGAATGGTGGACTTATTTCTCTTAAAATTCGTAAAATAAAATATATTTTAATTTATTTTATAACTACTTCCTAAGAGCTAAAACGAAATAAAGTCTAGAAAAACAAACGAAAAAGCGCTCCAGTTAACTAATTATTTCCACCTCAATTCCTATGATTGATCATCGGTTCACGGATGATTCACTGAATTATTAATAAATTGGTTATAGCCACCGACAACCGCCATGTGACCAATCTCTCCTAAATTCGATAATGAAGACATGGTCATTAATTATTCTCTAAGCGGAAGACACCCCTAGACACGGTCATAAGAGTTTGGAATCCCGGAAGCATTAAGGTTTGAGAGACTCAATTCAATGTATTTGGCCAACCGGACTAATTTTAACCAAGATTATTCGTTTTCATGATAGTGGATTATACGCGCTACGAACCGGCAAAATCATATCACTCACCACTATACTAAAACCAATAAACTTAGACGTATTTATCGTTTTAGTTGGTGCTCGACTGAATAATGACTTAATTATCTTGCAGAAACAATTAAATCAATTATGTAGTCATCAAATTATTGCCCGGAAAATGAATAAATATCAACAAATCAATGAGCAAGAAATCAATTAGACCTCACAACCATATGGAATCGAGGGTTCAATAATCAATTAACCGGAAATATAATTATCTTGCAGAAACGAATAATTATCTTGCAGAAACAATTAAATCAATTATGTAGTCATCATATTATTGCCCGGAAAACGAATAAATATCAACAAATCAATGAGCAAGAAATCAATTAGACCTCACAACCATATGGAATCGAGGGTTCAATAATCAATTAACCGGAAATATAAAATTACCTACTGATAGAAATAAAAAAATACAAAAAGAACAATGACAAAATTATTATACCGAAGGGAAAGAAATGAATCCACCTGCACAACATCAATGATGCGCAGCGTTTCTGTCTTGTTTCTTGCCGTCCGAACTCCCTCCACCCTTCTAATGAAAAATCTCAACCTCATATATATTTACTAATGTGTTGTTTACGTAAAAGAAATTCATAATGGAAATTCTTGGGCCAAGCCCATTTTATTTTTAGAAAATCCTATAATAATAATAATAATAATAATAATAATAATAATAATAATAATAATAATAATAATGATCCAATGTGACTCTAAAGCGTAATCCACGGTTGGCTTTATAGGCATTGTCCTCTCTTCAACATCTCGAGTCCCGATATAAGCGAAAACTGAAATTCACGATTCTTATGACGACATTTTTCTCCGATCTTCCACAAGGCTTTCAAAACCGCTCTATATGTCCGAAAATATCCCATCACCTCTCACGAACTCTTAAAACCTTAAAATCAACAAACACATACCCGAAAAAGAACAACTCCTGAGAAAATAGATATAAAAGAGACACATAAGACACCACAAAATACAGTCTCATCACTCCCCCACACTTAGATTATTGCTTGTCCTCAAGCAATGCACTCTCAATCCCAAAAATAAGAAAAGAAAAATGCATGATCTTAAATCCTATATGAATGACCTAAAATTATATGAATACAAAGCACCAAAAGAATTCCAATCAACGACGCACGTCCAACCTTTTCATCAACCTCGTATTTCATAATGCAAATCAAATGATAACAAAGCAAGGCACAACACACACTAGTATTCATACGACTCACTATAACATCACTCGATCATAAACTTTAAAGGGGCAAAATGAAAGAGTCCTAACTTGTCCTCACGGGTAAACTCTCATTATACTGCATAGGGGCAATTCACACACTCTCAAAAATCAACACACAACCAAAGCATTACCATAGATTTGCATATCCATCAAATCTCCACCACTATGCAATCAAAATCCAATTCACAATCATGAGGTCTTTCACAGGGTTGTAACGGGGCTAGGGACTGAAAATAAGGTAGGGAAAAGGGAAATACAAGGCTAAATTGTCAAAGAGAGTGCATGAATAGTCACACCAATTATCACATAGCCACCAATAAGCATTCCAATGAAATACACCTTACGGCTCCAACTTCTATCACAACATCATAAGGATTGAAGTGCAAACAATAACATCCAAAGAAGCTTGTAAAAAATGTTAGGAAACAAGCTACTTCTTCAAATATAAAACACTTCTGCAATGTAAGCTCTCTTTTATTTCTTTGCTTCTTATTTTTTTGCCTTTTTTTTAATTTTTTTTCTATTACTTTTTTTTCTTTCAACATTCAATCTTTTTTTTTTACTCTAGATCTTGCAATTCACATCATAACATAATCTCGAGCCATACTCCCTAGATACTCGCTTCTTGGCACTTCTCCAAAGTTTCATGCAACTATTCACACAATCTCTTGACAATAGGGTCAACAAAAGAGGGGTATATCGTAAGAAAAGGGTCATGAGTTTATTTTCTGGAGTTTGTCAAAGAAAGGGTCAGGCTAGAAGGGGCTCACTAAGGGGTACAAAACGTGGGTAGGCTAACAAAAGCAGGTCTTGAAAGGGCTAAATCCTAGGTGCCTCAATCATTTTAGTGCCCTGAACCTGAAAAGTGTGGTCTCGAAATGTATCTCAAAGCAAATTCTAGAATGACATTGGAAGTGTGGATACCACTCAAAGGAAAAATGAGCGAGTGCGCTTTTTGGCTAGGTGAAATCCTCACTTTTAAGTGGCTTTTCGTTAGGGCTCAATGATTTTACCTCCAAAGTTCACAAACAAGTGACCTAAGGTGAGTGTGTATCAATAAAAGTGTGTGTTCGCATTGATCAATTGCCGTTTTATTATTGTTACGTCACACAAAATTTACATGAAAAAGTTGGTAAAGTGTCAAACTTTGCGTACTCGGTGCTATGAGGTCCTAAAATGTCCTAAAAATGCAATTCTAATATGAATATGCATGAAAAGCTCCCCCACACTTAAATCATACATTGTCCCCAATGTATGTTAAAAGTGGAAGGAAGAATGCAAAAGATGGAATGAGATGCAACTAACATGGTATGCATGATATGCAAACAGTACTAATCTAAATATGAAAAGTAAAAATTTAAATAAAATAAAATAATAAAAGGAATGAGAATACCTTACAATTCGGACCGTGGGGGAATGCATCGTGAGTGCCGTATTGTCAATTACATCCGGGGTGGTGCGGGATGGAAGATGATTGGAATGAGTCCGGAATCATCGAGGACACTTGGGGATGAAGGTGAGAAAGGGTGGAAATGTGGGAGGTGGGTGGGAAGTGATATTTGTGGGTGGGAGAGGCATTTATTTAAAAGAACAAAAAATAAAATAAATATAAAAAAAGGGTTTTTGTTTTTGTTTTTGTTTTTTTGTTTTTTTTAATTTTTAAAGAGGAATGGGAGGGATGGATGTTCACGGATTTATCTAATGCAAAATAAACAAGTAATAATATTTATAAATCCGGCTTACCTCAAATGCAAGGATCGTAGTAAAGAGGTTGATACCGGGTCGATCTGACGGGGAATCGGGGTTGTGAATTCTAGTTTTTATTTCTAACCTAACTATGTCACGATTACTACTAAAAAGATGCAAAATTAAAACAGGGAATAACTAACGAGAAAGATAACGAACATAAGCTGGACAGAAGATCAAGATCTAAAGCCAGGAAAATAAGATTGCGAACCAATTAAACTAAATCTAATCCTAATATGCAATAAATGTTGGAGAAAATGTGGAATTGAATTAAAAATGAATTAAAAATGATTTTATAATCATTTTATTCAGTGACTTTGTAAGCGTATTTCGGATATATTCTTGTATAGAATATTTGTAATGTTTTATTAATTCTGAAAACTATGTGAGTCGTAGATGAATTCAGGATTTGGAATCATTCAATTCGGATAACGAGTGAATGAGAAATTAACGCTTAAAGTCGGTTTCTTGGAAAATTGATGATATGCCATATTGGGCCTATTGGGCTTAAGTGTGTGTTATGGAAAGGAAAAATGGGAAGAAACTTTTCTCCCACATTGGTTGGAAGAATGAAAAAGAAGCAATATTTATATGATATTGTTTTAGTGTAGTTGGAATAAGAAACCAACATTATACACCGTTCTCTACGCGGGCGCAGGGGGGGTGCAAATCCAATCCGGATTTACCCTTGGGCTTGTGCATGCCCGCGTGTCCTGCGTACACGAATGCAGCTCGATTTGAAGGTTCACAGTCAGAGTTCGGTTTTGCATTGCAACTGTTAATTTATTTTTCAGTTGCTGAGCTGAGTGAGACTGTTCATGTTCCTATCCAACTTTAAGTCGTGATTAAAGCTGAGGCTTTTAGCTTTCCAAGTTCCAACATAATGCTGATATTTATGACATTCAATTCGAGCTGAGGCTGTTCATTTCCATCAGTTTTTCCATGTCCTCTGCTATATAAACGAGCTACATGAATGGGAAGAAGAACACACAAAAAAATACAGACACAGAAATACAACACCAGAATTGCATACATACATACATTCTTCTGCATACTGTTCTTGCATCAAGTGAAGAGTTTCTGAAGCCGAGACGAACTCTTTCCTTAAGACAAATTTGCTCCGGTATGTACCCCGGTTTACAACAATTGTCTCCCAGGAATTCTCAGATTACCTTTCAGAATAGTGGTACTACAGATTCTGAACACCGACGAACTCTACAGTGCTTCAGAAACTCTTCACTCGATGCAAGAACAGTATGCAGAAGAATGTATGTATGTATGCAATTCTGGTGTTGTATTTCTGTGTCTGTGTCCCATCTTGTGAGGACCTGTTTATATAGAGGCTCTGATTGTAATGGAAGAGTCCCTGCAATTAAATTCATTTATTGCATAACTCCCACTTTACTTCAAGTATTGATGATAACAGGTTCGAAGATGAAAAGTCTCAGAAGAAGATGAAAAATCTCAAATGACTGAGACATTCAGGCTGTTGAAGGCGTCAACTGACTTTTCCCCTGCTGATGCTGAATTTGCCTTTCAGCGGCATAACTGAGTTGATCACGACATAGGAAACTCAGCTTTAATCATGACATAGGAAACAGACTGAGCCCAGTTGCTGAGCTGAGTGAGACTGTTCATGTTCCTATCCAACTTTAAGTCGTGATTAAAGCTGAGGCTTTTAGCTTTCCAAGTTCCAACATAATGCTGATATTTATGACATTCAATTCGAAATGAGGTGTTCATTTCCATCAGTTTTCCATGTCCTCTGCTATATAAACGAGCTACATGAATGGGAAGAAGAACACACAAAAATATGAGATACGTAAATACAACACGTAATTGCATACATACATACATTCTTCTCGCATACCGTTTCTTGCATCAAGTGAAGAGTTTCAAGCTAATTGTAGAGTTAAATCGTTGTTCGAGTTTGCGATGACCGCTATATTCGAAAGGTAATCTCGAGAATTCTGGGAGACAATTGTTTGTAAACCGGGTACATACCGGAGCAAATTTGTCTTAAGGAAAGAGTTAAATCTCGGCTTAGATCGTAGCATATCCTTTTATCATTGCTATTGTATTTTCTTTCTATATTTTGTTGTATCTGTTTCGTCATCAAAGTTAATAAAATTGTTGTTTAATTCGGTTTGATTATTTTAATTATACACGGGTGATAACAGCTTAAGACAAATTTTTTAGAACCATAGTTCTAAATCAAACTTGTGTGTAATCGAAGTATCCTGACGAATTTTTCATCTTTTTTTTTATTGGTTGTCTAGTCTGTTGCAGTCTGTGAACAACCTGTTCATAATAAAATAAAATAAAAATAAATTGAAATTCGGCTAAGGGCCACTCCAGAAATTTCGGCTGACTAAAGCTGAAGTTCGGCTAAGGGCCGCTCTAGAAATTTCGGCTGAGTAAAGATAAAATTCGGCCAAGTGCCAGCGGCTGAGTGAAGCATAAATTTGGCTAAGGTTTGTGGTGAGAGTAAAGATAAAATTCGCCAAGTGCGGTAATTTGAGTGAAAGCATAAATTCGGCTAAGTGTTTGGCGGGTGAGTAAAGATAAAATTCGCCAAGTGCCGGTAATTGAGTGAAGCATAAATTCGGCTAAGTGCTGGCGGCTGAGTAAAGCTGAAATTCGGCAAAGTGCCGGCGGCTGAGTAAAGCTGAAATTCAGCCGAGTGAAATAAGTCACTAAATGCTGAAACTGTTCAGTTGTCATCATTAATATTGTTCAGTTTCAAACTCGTTTTTAAATGTTGATATTGTTACGATTGATAAACGGTTGGAGAGTCGAGTTGGAATAAACTCGAGCTTGTTTTGACGAGTCAAAACAATCTTCAACTTGTTTTACGAATTTTTAAAATAAAAAAAAACAATCTTAAGTATGTTTTACGAGTTGAAAACAGGCCCCAGTCTGTTTTATCAAGCTGAAACAAGTTTGAGTTTGGTTTTGACGAGTTGAAAACAAACTTTACTTGGTTTGATATCGAGTCGATATAAAATGTGTTAAATATCAATTTTTTGGTATTTAAATGGTCGTTTAAAAACGAGCCTTAAAATTGTTTATTTTCTGTTTGTGAATAGAAATGGAATTTTATAATCAGATGACTCCTATTGGTGCGCCAATTCGAGGAGAAAGCTCCCAGGTTGCGGGAAGTGAAGTGGTTTTAAAACAAGTCAAAATTTAGCCTGACAGAGACCTCGAGGAAGAGGAATATGCTTGGGTTGTAGACACTTTGGGGCTACCCGACATATGTGTCTTGAAACGGATCATCGTTTTTAATTACCAACATCTCAAAGATGAGAAAATAGTAATGTCAAATTCAACTACTTCCGATATCATTGGATGCGGTCATGTTCAGTTGAATTTGACGTCTGGAAGAGCATTGATTCTTCGAGATGTTCTGCATGTGCCGGACTTACTGATGAATGTGGTTTCTGCGAGACAGCTTACCTACCTAGGGTCTGTGTTGGTATTTGATACATACAAATTCAGACTAATAGATGAAGGCGAGGTAATTGCTGAAGGAACGATAGATGGAGGTCTATGGATGATGGTCTCCGTGTTGTTACGTAAAGTAGAAAATGTAATTTCTATTTTAATATATGGAATAATAAATATTCTTAATGTGTATTGGTTCAAATAATTTCTTGTTGTGTTTTGAACCGTTGTTTCCAGTTGAGGCATATATGATTAATACGTTGCAAACGAGAAATAATTTCGTATGACGAATGTACCTAAAAATTATTTAATTGGCAGATTAATCATAAGGAAAATATGCCAAAATGTTTAGTGAAAACATTAGTTTGTCGTGCCGTGTAAGTTGGAGAAATTATCTTCATGATAAAATTCTTATTTTGGTGACGACTCGTAGAACTTTTATTCGTTGAATAAAAATGAAATGAAACACCGAGGTGTTTTGATTTGAAATGCGTAGCAGTGGTGGTACAAGAAGGTTCGTAGTGATAGAGGTGGAAGTATGAATCGCCATTTGAAGGATTATGCCTAGATTCGGGCATCATTCATCAAACTCTCGCTCCATATGCTCCTCAATCTAACGGAATTGCTTTGAACATAAAAACCGTACTCTGAAAGAGATGATGAATGCTATGTTGATGGATTTGGTTTACCTCGAGAACTTGTGGGGGAGGCTCTTCTCTCCGCCAATGTAATTCTCAATGAATTCCATCTAAAAGATGGATAAGACCCATATGAGTTGTGGAAAGGCCACAAACCAAGTTATAAATACTTGAAAGTGTGGGGTGTTTAGCAAAGGTGGAAGTGCCTAAACCTAAACAAATCAAGATTGGGCCTAAAGCGATAGATTGCATATTCATTGGGTATGCACATAACATTAGTGCATATAGATTTCTTATGCACAAATCGACAACCCGATGTGCATGTAAACACAATCATGGAGTCAAGAAATGCGGTGTTTTTGAGGATGTCTTTCCAAACAAAGAAAGACATAATGAAGACTCAAATTCGACTAAGAGGGCACACGAAAATGTGGGGATGATGTTTTGAACACGAGGAAGTGGAACCTCGAAGGGGTAAACAGGCTAGGACTTCAACGTCTTTTGGGCGATTTTCTCACCTACATGGTAGAAAATACTCCAAGGACATATGCCGAGGCTATGTCTAATCCGAAGCACCTTTCTGGAAAGAGGCAATTAATAGTGAGATAGATTCCATTATGCAAAATCACACTTGGGAATTGGTTGATATTCCACCGGGACATAAAGCTCTCGGGTGTAAGTGCATTTTCAAGAAGAAGCTAAAAGGCGATGGATCTATTGATAAGTATAAGGCCAGGTTGGTAGCTAAGGGTTATCGGCAAAAAGAGGTCTTGATTTCTTTGATACTTACTCACCAAGTAACTAGAATCACTTCTATAAGGGTTCTAATTTCTCTTCTTTATGAGTGTATAACTTGGAAATACATCGATGGATGTTAAAAGCGCATTTCGAATGGTGAATTAGGCGAAGAAATTTATATGGAACAACCCGAGGGGTTTGTTGTTCCAGGTCAGGAAAAGAAAGTGTGTCGACTCGTTAAGTTGTTGTATGGACTGAAACAAGCACCCAAGCAATGGCATCAAAAGTTTGATCAAACTATGCTATCTAATGGGTTTAAGATCAACGAGTGCGACAAATGTGTGTACATCAAACATACATCTAATGCTTATGTGTTAGTGTGTTTATATGTTGATGATATGCTGATTATGGGGAGTACTCATGATATGATCATGAATACCAAAAGATGTTGACACGTAACTTTGATATGAAAGATATGGGGTGGCGGATGTAATTTTGGGGATTAAAATCTCCGAGAATATCGAGGGACTAGTGTTATCACAGTCTCACTACATTGAGTCCGTCCCTGAGGAGATTCGGTGTTTATAATGAAAGTCTGTGAAAACACCTATTGACTTGAGTCTTCTCTTAGTCAAAAATAAAGGTGATCCTGTGTCTCGATTAAAATATTCTCAGATTATCGGTTGTTTAATGTACACATAACGAATTGTACTAGACCGAGATATTGCATGTCTTTGTGAATAAACTAAGCGAGTTTACAAGTAATCCTAGTGAGGATCATTGAAAGCTCTTATTAGAGTACTAAAGTACTTGAAATAGACAATGAACACAGGATTATGCTACACAAGATATCCAGCAGTATTAGAAGGTTACTGTGATGCAAATTGGATTTATGATTCAAAAGAATCAAAATCCACAACTGGATATATTTTCATGATTGGTGGTGCTGCGGTGTCCTGGAAGTCCACTAAGCAGACGTGCATATCTCGCTCCACAATGGAAGCCGAGTTTATTGCATTAGACAAAGTGGTGAAGAAAATTTGAGTGGCTTGAAATTTCCTAGAGGACATTCCATGTTGGACAAAACCGATTGCTCTATTAGCATACACGGTGATAGTCAATCGGCTATACACCGAGCACGAAATAGTATGTATAATGGTAAGTCTAGACATATCGTCGACGACACAATACCATTAAACAAGCGATCTCTAGGTGTGTGATTTCTATCGATTATGTAAAATCGAAGGAAAATCTTCTGCGGATCCGCTTACAAAAGGTTTACATAGAGATCAAATGTCGGTTTGACACTCGGAATGGGATGAAGCCTATTGAAAGATAAGCTTTGTAATGGTAATCCTACCATGTTATTTGGAGATCCCAAGATCTTGGTTCAAAGGGACAACTAAGTTATGAAAGTTGTTGATGAACACTTACCCATTACGTGAATAAAAGTGTTGTCTCGCCGAAGTGTGAAGGATAAGTGAAAACTTTTAATGATTCCTATAACTTGATTAAATTCGAGTGGGGTATGGCGAATACTCTTGATAGGAGGTCACCTATGTAAGTGCGAAGTGGGGCCGCTTCAAAGAGAGTTTAGAGGCTAGAATTCTCTAACGCACTTTCGAAACCAGGTGTGATTCGGGGCCAAACGAATCCAATCATGAGAACCAAGCAGTGCTAAAGGAAATATTGTGTGAGTACTATTATGCTGGTTTTACACTAAAAAATTTGAGCGATTCAAGACTTAAGTTCAGCGATTAGCCGAGTAGATCCGATAGTATTTCACTAAGACAGTTCAAAGCCGAAGCTACCTCTCCCGATGCAATATTTTTCCTCGCCGAATCTCTTGAGTGCGTGAGATTGCATTAATTTCCATTCATGTGGGGATTGTTGGAGAAAATGTGGAATTGAATTAAAAATGAATTAAAAATGATTTTATAATCATTTTATTGATGACTTTGTAAGCGTATTTCGGATATATTCTTGTATAGAATATATGTAATGTTTTATTAATTCGAAAACTACGTGAGTCGTAGATGAATTCAGATTTGGAATCATTCAATTCGGATAACGAGTGAATGAGAAATTAACGCTTAAAGTCGGTTTGTTGGAAAATTGATGATATGTCATATTGGGCCTATTGGGCTTAAGTGTGTGTTATGGAAAGGAAAAATGGGAAGAAACTTTTCTCTCACATTGGTTGGAAGAATGAAAAAGAAGCAATATTTATATGATATTGTTTTAGTGTAGTTGGAATAAGAAACCAACATTATACACCGTTCTCTACGCGGGCGCGGGGTGCAAATCCAATCGGATTTACCCTTGGGCTTGTGCATGCCCGCGTGTCCCGCTGCATTACCACGAATGCAGCTCGATTTGAAGGTTCACAATGAGTTCGGTTTTGCATTGCAATCTGTTAATTTATTTTCAGATTCTTGGTGAATGAGTGAGACTGTTCATGTTCCTATCCAACTTTAAGTCGTGATTAAAAGTGAGGCTTTTAGCTTTCCAAGTTCCAACATAATGCTGATATTTATGACATTCAATTCGAAAGTGAGGTCGTTCATTTCCATCAGTTTTTCCATGTCCTCTGCTATATAAACGAGCTACATGAATGGGAAGAAGAACACACAAAAAAATCTGAGACACGTAAATACAACACGTAATTGCATACATACATACATTCTTCTCGCATCGTTTCTTGCATCAAGTGAAGAGTTTCAAGCACCTTTGTAGAGAGTTCGTCGTTGTTTAGAGTTTGCATGCATCGCTTATTCTCGAAAGGTAACTCGAGAATTCTGGGAGACAATTGTCAGTAACCGGGTACATACCGGAGCAAATTTGTCTTAAGGAAAGAGTTCGTCTCGGCTCATATCGTAGCATATCCTTTTATCATTGCTATTGTATTTTCTTTCTATATTTTGTTGTATCTGTTTCGTCATCAAAATTAATAAAATTGTTGTTTAATTCGGTTTGATTATTTTAATTATACACGGGTGATAACAATAAAAAGACGAGCTAAGCTAAACAATTCAAGTTCAAAGGATTTTAATCAATAAGTTACGAACGAACAAGCAATTGATCCACCTATCCTACAACATTCAATTTCAATTCAGGTTATCTCGTGATTTCTAACCAAGTTGTGATTCACCAAATCAAAGGTATGAACTCCTAATTTCTTAGAAAAGTTCGTTTCTTAATCTTCTATCTCTCGATTTTAAAGATTATTACTTTCAAAGCAAAGGTGTAAGATTTCTCAATCTAGTTATCTAGAAATTCAACCTAATTAACTCTCGTTATTTTATAGGTTAAAAATCTAATCTTTATTATGGTGATCTAGGGTTTAACAAGATTTTCATCAATATAAACAATCAACATGCAAGGATCTTTCGATATAAATTTGCAGAAAATCAAGATAAACATAATAAAGATATAACTTGAATTAAAAACTCACAAGATAATCAAGAATCGAAACCGAATTGTTGGTCGGATGGCTTCACAACGCTTGTTCAATAGAGGTCTAGCCTCTTAGCATCCTCTTGAAGATCGAATTATTGAGTAAAAAGTGCATAAAAGGTGTTTAAATCTACTAGAAAACTAAAAACTATAAAAACTGAGCCGCCCCTAGGGTTTAGGGTTCGAATGTATGATGTGTTTGGTCCAGGAAACGGCTGCTTTATATAGATTTCAAAGTCGGTTTACTGATGTCGGCTTAAGGACGCCCGTCTGAAAAGGTGAACGCCCGTCCAGGGAACTTCTTGAACTCTCTGAATCGATTTTCCCGTCTTGGACGCTCGTTCAATGGGTCTGGACGCCAGTTCATCAAATATCTCAAGACTCTGTACTGATTTTGCACCTCTGGACGGCCGTTCACTTGATCAAACGCCCGTCCAACTGGACGGAACTCAGACGCACGTTCAGTGTGATCCAAATTCGAAATCTTCAACTTTATCTCTTTTCTTCTAGCCAATTCCATCCTTATCTCTTTGTCATCAATTAAATCCGACTTGATCATCTTTTGAATCGAAAATATGCATCTACAAGTCATTAAAACATCGCAAAAATGTAATATAATCCAAATAAACATAAAACCATCATTAAAACACATAATTTAGCCAATTTTGCGAATAATTCATTTAAAACTTCACTTACTCAATAAATCAATTAAACACTCATTTTCTATGCAAATAATACGAATATGGAGGAAATTGTTATAAAATATATCATAATAAATCGTATAAAATCACCATAAACAATGGACGTGGGGTGAAGATTTACAAGGGAAAAAAAATAAAATTGTGTGTGTCTGTGTGGTTTTTTTTTTGTGGTAGTCCAGCTCCCTAAATGATGTGATCACATCATTATTTGTTTACTTTCTGTTTTTTGGACAAAAAATATTGAAAAACACATCTTAAAATCGATGTGATCACATCGTAATTATTTTATCCCCAGTTCTTTTTTTTTTGGAAAAACCCATCCCGATTATCTTAGGATCCCGACTTCAAGGGAAAGTGAAAATCACCTTTCTTGAACAAGTCCTCCAAGCTTGTGCATCCACACATGAACTTCAAATAAACGCATCACATTTCTTCACGGAATTCAGCTCTTCACCTGCGAAACAAAACAGACAAAAGCCTCCACCAAACACGCAAATCTCTCTCTTTTTCACTTATTCATTAGAAAAACAAAACAAAATAAAATTAACAAATTTATTTTAATTGGGTTGCCTCCCAACAAGCGCTTTTCTTTAATGTCTTTAGCTAGACATACTTACCTCAGCTATCCATTGTCAAATGGAATGGTTTTCCTTTCATGATTCTTCCTTGCATACTCAGTGAGTGAGCCATCCATCTCATCTTCAGGAAGAATCAGTTGTGCCTTGGCTCTAGGCACTTTGGTGAAGTATCTTCCCAAGAAAGTAAGAACCGGATTAGGTGCTTCCACATCCCAGTTCATAATATTGTGATCCAGTGGGAAGACTACTTCCTTTTTGCTCACTTGCATGCCCACGGCCATGTCAACACTTTTTGGCTCTAACGGCTCCTCAAATTTGACTTCATGCGGATGATTTTCTTCATAATTAGACACATCATCCTCTAACTTCTCAACACCATGTGAATTTCTTCACCCTTTAGTTGATCAACATCTTTAACAATCTCTAGTGTCAGATCAATCATAGGACGGTCGTCTTCATCGTCATACCACATAGGAGTAGGGGATGTTTTTAACCTTTGTTCTTTAAGCCGATCCACCTCAGTTTTCAGCTCGCCAATTTGATTTTGCATATTCTGAACCCAGGCGACATGCTCGTCTCTGAACTGTGAAGCCTCTTGTACCAACTCTTGAAGCGGTTTCATTTCGATTTGGATTATGTGTGCATAGTGGTAGAAAAGGTCTTCATTAGTTCTTCAACGGTTGTACCTGAATTTGAAATTGACAATCCTTGTTCACTAGGCGGCTAATAAGTAGACCGATCCTGAGACATGTGTGAAACACCAAAGTTGAAATATGTTTGGTCATTCCATATTGGATTGTACACTTGTGGGTAAAAAGTATAGCCCCAATCCTGATTGTTTGGCCTATGATCGCGTGCAAGGCACTTACTAGAAATAGGACTAGGTCTATCGTAGTAGAGTACTGGCAAATCAAGGTCGATCCCACAGAGACTCGTAAGAACGTCTAATTATTAAGATCGAGCTTGTCACGATAACGGTCTACGACCAACTATGATATAGGTAGTAGTAAAATTGGTAACAATCAACTAGCAAGATTATGCAAGTTCAATGAAGCAAACTAGAGTTTCTAATGTATTAGTTCAATTATGAGTAATTAGTTATTACCCCCACACATGTAACAGTCCTCCCCATTGGTGAATTTATTCATTGTTCAGCTACGGGTACAACTCCAAACCTTATTAACTCTGACAATGGCAGTAGACAATCTATACGCAAGCTACCCTCCTTAATTGGTCCGTAATAGCTCATACGCATAAAGAACTAGAGCTGTCGATATTAAGCGCTAACTCATGCCGCAAACCCGCCTAGACAGCTGTCGACATTGACCAGCACGTTCCTAGGGTCCATCAAGATATTGTCCTAATTAACACTTCATTAACAGTCCTTCATGTTAATTTATGAAGACATGCAAATAGATGATCAGGCTAAAAACATGTAAATTAAATCTATCGATCAACGTAGCTGGCGCCGATTATCATGAATTAGTAATTTACTAGGCATCCAGATCTAGCGATATAGACCGTCGCAGATCTGAAGAACGCAACTACTATTTCATGATTTCTTCACCAACGAATCAGGTCTATAACACATGGGGTAAAATAAACTAATTACTACATAATTAAACTAAATAAGCAATTAAAACATACTAGTCAAATTGAACAACGATAGATTTACATCTTGGAAAAGACATAAAATCATACCCTCGAAGACGAGCGTAGATCTCCTTCGGACCTCTCCCTAGGCGGCGACTCCGTCGTCTCTCCGACCAGAACTCATATAATAGATAAAATAAAGAACAAAGAACTTTTATTGCATAATAATTGTCTAGAAAATTGTACACTTGTGTTCTGAGGCGAAGCCTCTTATTTATAGCTATCTAAACCGACTTAGGAACATCGAATTCAACCCCTCGTCCAAGAAAACGTGTTTCGGAAGCTTCTCGACCCTCGGTAAGGCGGCACCGCCTCTCGGTAAACCAAGGGTACTTTTGTCTTTTTTCTTCAACCGACTTAACTTGGATGCTTCTAGAATACCCTAGGCCCATTCCTTTCGTTCAGTCCACTCAAGATTCGTCCATGATGCTCTGCCCTATATTTCGTATCCTGAAAATCATCAAATAATGCACGAAATAATATCGAAATAAGGAAAATAAACTCTAAGTGTAGATTTCTCGACTCACGAACCCGACATATGATATTCAACTCTAATGGTTCATATTTATAGGTAGAAACAACTATTTTTAGCTCATAATGGATAGAATATTGATGCCGTAGGATAGGCTATTTTAACCGTCATCAACTACACCCCACTAGCCTTCTGCTCGTCCGCGAGCAAAGTATCAAGGCGGAATGTACCTCCAAGAGCAATCTCCATCAACTACCACATATTCAATAAAGATTTCCGGCAGAAACATACATCAAGCCACACTCTATAAGCTCCCCATTAATCACTACCTACCACGCATCAATGTGTTGTGTGATGAATCAGTCGGGATAGTGCGTTCGTGAGAAGAATCAAGTTGTATTAACCACACAATCTTAACTTGCTTGCGCATACACTCGCTCATCTTGCTTTCAGACTTGGTTACACAACATGGTACCGTAGTTGGTCGGGCGGACTCGGGGACTGAGCATCGCTCTTAAGTCCTCGTTTGTTTCTTTTTATGCGAGGGTCGTGCCCTTTTTACACGAGTTCGCTTCCCTCACTGCCTTTATTACATATTTATATTTTCTCTTTTTTCTTTTTTTTTTCTTTTCTGGCATATTTCCTCACTTTTTTCTCTCTTTCTCTCACAAGTCCTTTTGTCCCGGTCACCTTTCGTCATCCAAGTTGCTTCCCTTGTCTTACCACAATTTTTTAAAGTATACAGACAGACAAATAATGATTCCCGGTTAAAACAATTCATCATCTAATCTTAAACACTTCTCACTCAGATTATATGCTCAAATATTGATTGCAATGATGGAATAATAATCAATAAGTCACTACTTCATGCAACATAATATATGCTCATTCTTCCATACTAAATTGAATATGCTATAGCTCACTTTAAATTGAACTTGGGCTCCTTTTCTACCGATTCCTTACTCGAAAACGTGCAAATAGCAAGCTAAAAACAGTGTTAAAATATTCCATTTTTCCGATTATCCAGCTAAGACGCCTACCCCCCACTTATTATAGACATTGTCCCCTATGACTAATAATAAAGAAAAGAAAAGGTACTTAGCTCAGGAAATGTTGGCTGAGTCAAAACGAATCCTGGAGCAGAATCATTAGCTCCTGGGTCATTCCTCTTCCAAGTTCTTACCTGCTGTCCAAAAGGTCTTCCAAAAATTGTGAGTAACATGCGAAGGGCAACAAGAAAATAAGGTGGCGGTAATTGTGCATACCGGAGGAATGCGCAAAAATAGTTTGAGCTACGTACTTTATTCGCTTATTGGCCTAAGCAAGACGCGAAAACTATTCCGAGGGTAGCACATGAGAATCGTGAAGGAAAAAACCACATATATCTCTAGCCAGGTGACTGAAGACATATATGATGAAAAAACCTTGTGATTGCAATGCTACTTTATTGACTCAAAATAACCTAAATAAACAAAAGCAATAAATAAGGGTTTAGAAATAGTTCTGGGTTTATAGTCATCAGCTCGACTGTACTAATAGGGCTCCTCTATTCATATTCCGGCTCGTCTAACTTAAAGACTTCCAACACAAGGTTATATGTGTGCTATATGTAATGTTTCTGTTGGTCCCTTGGAAAGGCTAACACAAGTTTAGAGGGGGGGTGAATAAACTTGTCACCAAAAACTAATCCTGAACTGGAAAAGTCCCAGGAACTGAGTTTCTCTGAAACTTAAACTGATCTTCAGTTGTGTTCCTATCCCTTTAACTTGTGTGGAGTTCAGTTAGCTTAACTTAATATAAGTTATTATTGACTTATATTTAGTCTTGTTAACTGGCAGCGGATAAAACTAGCCTTTAGTGCAATAGATGTGTAAAATAGAAAACTAGACCTTCTATGTATCAGTTAAGTGCTGACTCAGTGTCTGGTGTTTGCTGAGAGGTAATGCAATAAATAAAACAAACACAGATGCATAAAGTAAATCAACACAAGATTTGTTTATGGAAGTTCCGGGTGGTGTAATCCCGTACGTCTCCCCTTCTCCTGTGGCGTAGGAGGTATCACTAGAATAATGAGATAACCATTACAAAATCCTAGCAATTATGACAGTCCTTCACGACACCCTAGTTTCACTGTCTACACAAAATGAAGAAATGTGAGATTGCTCCCTTCACTCAGATTAATCGATCATTCGGAGGTGGAATTGCTCCTTCACCAGCTCACCACTCACATACACAGTCCGCAGACTGCACCAACTGCTGTAGCAACACCGTATGAAGAAAGGTAGAATTGCTCTCTTCAAACTATGCACAACCAACCCTTTTTCACAAAGGTTAGGTTTAGAATTAATCAAAGATTAATTCAGTGAGCTGTTTGATTCTTCTGGATCTGACTTGTAGCTCCAAGATGCCTTCTTTCCCCCTTTGAGGGTTACTGGATCCTTCTTTGAAGTCTTCAAGGCAATTTCATTGGCTTCCCCTTTTTCTGGATATAACTGATCTGATTTTATGGATCTGGATTTGGATCTTTGAGTGTATGCTTGTAAAGCTCTTTTTCTGATCCTCCTCTCTTCTTTCTTGAGTGATTCTCTTGTGTATTTATAGGGGTGATGTGACGGTTACTAGCTCTTGTAGCCGTTACACTTGTCATTTAGCCAACGTTCATATGTACGATCTTTTGTCGTATTGATAGTTTAAATTCAATCAAGGCCTTAACTCAGTTTTCTACTCTTCTTCAAAACTGAGTACCTTGTATACTTACTATCTGACTTCAATTGACTAAGTCAGAGTACACCAATCAGTTTCTTCTTTCTTGGTAACTGATAATCTTTGTCCTTAAGATTATTCAGTTATACATGATCCATAACTCAGTTTCAGGTCACCACAGACTTGCCTGAATCCCGACTTATAGTCATGACTTGATCAGCTTCTAACTAAGTTTTCCACCTCAGTTCTTCAATCTTCAACAACAGAGTCTGTGTCCCTCAGTTCTTCAGTCTTCTAGATAAGCCAACTGAGTCTCAGTGTCCTCAAATAACTTACCTTCTTCATTTCTTGTATAACTGAGTTTGAACCCTCAGTTCTTCAGGTGCATATCTCAGTTTTCTTACTATAACTCAGTTTCCTTGTTGTGACCCAGCTGTTCTCCTAGTTCCTATTCTATTACAATGCTTGTCTGAAACAACCTATACAAAGTTCAGACTCTAGATAGAACTTATACATTTATCTCTAGACCATTTTTTGCTTCTTCTTTCACTATGCACTATAACAGTTAGTTACGACTTCATCATCATGGGTTGTAAGTGATTTGTCTAATTACGTGACGAATCATCATCAAAACATAAATAATATTTCCAACAATTTCCCCCTTTTTGATGATGTATCATAACCCTCCCTAAAAGCAATAATAAAAGAATAGTGCAAGAAATCCAAACAATTCAAATAAGCAAACTAGAACAAATTGAGTTTATTATAGATTCAAAATGATCCAAAGCGAGTTATAATCTGAATTAAATTACATCTCTTTTTCCAAAGCCAATAATTTTTCACCAGCAAATATACTCCTTTTTGTCTCTAAAGATCTTCTTGTTTTTCCTTCTTCTTCAGTGTCACCAACTCTAGGCTTGATTTCCAGATATTCATTCAAAGATCTGTTTTCTTCTTCATTCTCTTGGTTTTTGAACTTGATCAGAATTTCTTTGAGTTCTTCTTCCATCAATTTCTCTTCTTCTTCTGAGATAAGATTTTCCTTTTCCTCTTTTCTTTCTGATTTCTTTTCTGTTTCCCCCTTTGTTTGTGTCTCCTTATCTGTCAGTTTTTCAAGAGTTTTGACACAGATTACAAGCTTCTTCCTGATGCTCAGCACTGCTTTAACTGCATTATCTTCATCATCCTCAGTCCTTGTGTCTTTAAAATCTCCTTCTGCAATCAGCTCTTCAAACATACTATCAACTGCTTCTTCATCAAGTTGAGTAGTTAGTAGATCAGCATCTACTTGTCTGTCTTGATCTTTGATGACGGAAAAATTCATAGTTATTTTTATAACTTTTTACCCCGTTTCTGATATCATTTTGAGCATTTTTATATCATTTCAAGTCATTAATTCATTAGATTCATCCAAATATGTTAGTAGTAGTTATTATGTAAAATATCGTATTTTTATCGTGTTTTTTTATAAGTTTTGTACGGTTTAGTAACCGGAGTGTGTAAGGTCGGATTTACGCTTGGTATTTTGGTGGTTTATTGCAGAATTATAGGTTGACCAAAATCCCGAGTAATGACACGTTTTGAGGCCTAAAAGAGGTATTTTTAGGGATATAAGAGTGTGCCACTAACTTAAGTGGTCAAGTGGCTCAGTGGTTAGTGGTACCACTAACGAATTATATCTTCGATGAACAAATGGCTCATTAAAACGGCATTTTCTGAAGAAGTGTCCTTAATGAAAGTTGTAGATCTTTGCAAGAGATTTCCAACTCACTTTGCATCACGTCAATCGGATGTCTACAACTCAAGATATGGCCATTTTACTGAACTGCGATACCGTATAGACGAATTTTGACAATACGGATCAAGATTTTTGACCCGGATCGATCCTAGATGTTCCCGGATCGATCCGGCTGTTCTAATGATGAAAATGAACGTGCTGTTCATCATCTTCATCAGCCATATACATTCATATGCATACATATACATACATACACATATCTCCTATATATACTACCCCAAAATCCATCAAAAATCTTTGCTAATTCACCTCTCTTCTCCAACCTCTCTTTTTCTTCTTCCCCCTCATCTTCTCCATCATCCATGATCATCATCCATGATCATCAAGCTTTATTTTTTTGTGATATAATTAGATCCATATATATATATATATATATATATATCCTATATATATATATATATATATATATCTATTCTTAGTTTTTCTTCTTTTGATCTTCTCCATCTTTTTTATTTCTTCATCACCATCATCTTCATCACCATCTCTTTTGGGGCTATATATATATATATATATATATATATATATATGTATATGTCTATGTATGTATATATATATGTATATGTTTTTATATAAATTAGTTAAAATATCGTTGTAATGGGATAATTATCAATAGATTAATGTTTTTTAACTTTTATTTACTTTTACGCACTTATAACTATATATATATATATATATATATATATATATATATATATATATATATATATATATATATATATATATATATTTACATATTTACTTACTTATTTAATTATTGACTTATATATATATATATATATATATATATTTACATATTTACTTACGCATTTAATTACGCACTTATATATAGCATTTAATTACTTACTTATATATATATATATATACATATATATATATATATATATATATATATATATATATATACATATATATATATATATTTACTTTTATGCACTTATATATATCTATCTATCTATGTAACTATATATATATAACTATAAGCACTTATTTACTGTTTTTCATATGATGTTGAATTCGCTTTTACTTACTGTCTTTAGTATGATTTCCTTTAATCATTCCGTTGTTATCACCATCATGAGTAACTAAATTTGTGTATAGTCGAATTATGTAAAATCGAGTGAAACGCCCTAAAGGGGATTAAACGGGAGTTGTGCAGCGCGTAATTTTATGTTTTAAGGATTAATCCACGTCCTTAAACTTATTTTAAACGTCATTGAATTAGATTGATCACCTAGTTCACTGTCACACACATCGAACCTATAGATGTATTTTGCGGTGAGATGTGGGATAAGGAGTTTTGGGATCGTTGCGTAGATTCGGCCTAGTTGTTAGGACCGTTTCCAATACAGAGGTTTGTCATCGTTGTTCGAGCGACTCTAAGAGTGTAATCATGTTAGGTTAATCGGTTTTCTAAAGGAAAATTAATTAACTTCACATAGGGTGTTGAGTGAGAGTTGTTCGGACCTTAACACCGTAATTAGGAGTTGGCACCGTGGATGTCGTTAAATATCGTGGAAAGGTAGGTTGGTTAAAACACGCGCCCCGTCAAGTCTTCTCTTAGGGGTAAAAGTAACTCGTTGGATCATAATTCGCTATACCTTTTAATAACTAGAACTACAAACCGTTAGTTAATCTTTACTTTTGCACTAGTGTAATATCTCCTACCATAATCTTGACTCGAACTAAGTTCTACGTCGACTTTGGTAATTAAACGTTATTCCTTGTGGATTCGACCTTGTTACCATTATACTACTTTTGACCCGATACTGGCCGGTTAAAGTTAGCGATTAGTTATTTTGCTATCAAGCTTTTTGGCGCCGTTGCCGGGAGGTAACGTTTGATATCTTGTAAGTTGACCAAAGCTTGGGCTTAGGTCGTTTTTATTTTTCTCGTTGTTTCTTGTTTGTCGCTGCATGACCAAGCTCCAAAGAACCACTCATCGAGCCAATTGAAGAAATTGAAGCTTACGACGTCATAGAAACAAAAAGCGCCGAAGAGAACCTCGATTGCCAGTCCAACCCTTTGTTTGAGGAAGAAGGGTAGTAGAGAGTTCATTGTCGTAATCCTCAGAGGAATGGAGGATTCACCAACTCATAGAGATGGCAAAGAGCCCTTAAGCGAGCACAATGTACAAGGGCAAACCTCAGACACTACTGGTGGTAACGCAACACTACCATTGCATACTCCACCGAGGACCCCTCGTCATGAGCCGTCAAGAGATGACAACACAGTGTTACGTCAGATGGGAACTCCACAGTTTAATCAGAGGCCAGGGATTGGACAGTACAGAGGCGGACAAGATGCTCAGGATACGCAGAACTTCAGACCCGAATTAGACCAAGAGACGGTAAATCGAGTACCTGGATCGCTGGAGAATCAAGGAAATCAACAGGGGTTCCAAAACCCGTATAACCCGTATGATCCACCTCCTCAGCAGCCGGTTTATCAGCAACAGATGGCTCAGCAAGCACAGGGACTGAGGGTTTGTCGAGATTACGTCACTACCCCACAGGAAGTTATAGGGCACAACCCAATTAGGGTACCCCCAATTAATGCGAATAACATGGATATTAAGCAAAATATTTTGAACATGTTGGGGGAACACGCCTTGTTCCACGGGAAATCGACTGAGAACCCGAATAGCTTTCTGGATCACTTTCTCCAGATTTGTGGAACAATGAAATATAACGGGGTAAGTGACGAGGCGGTAAAATTAATAGTTTTTCCGTTTGCATTAAGAGGAGCTGCTAAAGATTGGTATGACTCTTTACCAAATGATTCGTTACATACATGGGCTGATGTAACGAGAGTGTTTCTGAAAAAGTATTTTCCTCCGGCGAAGATTCTAGATTTGAAGGAAGGAATCTCTTCGTTTGACGGTCTCGAGGGAGAAACCTTAAAAGAGACTTATGAGAGATTCAGGGGTCTACTGAAGAGATGCCCTCCACACGGTTTTTCTACAGTGGAACAGGTTATTATATTATTCAGGGCCTTAGAGCCAATGGACCGTAATAAAGTTTGAATGCCGCGATGGCGGAGATATCATGAATCTACCGCCGGAGCAAGCTATGAGACAGATTGAGAATGCGGCAGATGGAGAAGGACAATGGGGGTCGATGAGAAAGAAGAAGAAAGCCCCCATGGAAAGTGTGAAGTCGCTAAAAGAAGAGCTTGATAGAGAGACGGCCATGCATGACAAGATGCAAGAAATGGTGCTAAAGATGGACCGAATGAAGTTAGAACGAAGAAGGCACAACAATGCCAACTTTGTGGAGGTGGACATTCTCGCCATGGAATGTGCATCATCGAAAACCCACTTATCCACAACAGCTTGACGCCTACTCAAAGATAAACAAAGTTAGCCTGGGCAATCGTAATGACCAAAGCAGCCGGATGAATGTCTATGCGATGAGGCAAATGGATATGAATCGCCAAGAGTTTGGCCAAGAACAGTGGAATCAAAACTTTGATAATCGCAAGGGCCACAAATGGATTATGGTATGGGTGATGGTTCACAACAATATAAAGTGAATTATGTTGGACAAGGAAACCAGGGCAATGGAATCGTAATCAGCAGAATCAAGGTTGAAACCGTGGTCGAATCGTAATTGGAATCAAACAAGAATCGAAACCAAGGCTTTAGGCAAAACCAAAGCCCGCATAACCGACCTTGGAATCAAAACCCGTAATCAAAGTTCATACCGTAATCGGAATCAACGCCGGAATCAAAACAATAAACTCCGCAATCTCACCACAAGGACAATAGAAGAATCAGAATTGGAACCAAAATCAAGGCTGGAATCAGAATTAGGGTCAGCAAAACAATCAGAATCAGCAAGTGAGCCAGCCGTTGAGAAGTACTAACTCGGCACCTATCAAGATCCGAATGCTCATCTCGCACTGAACAACCAAAGCAACAAGAATGAAACACTCGTGTTGTTAAGACGCCCGCCGAGATACTTCGAAAGATTAGACAGATCAAGCTTCGAGAGCTAAACAAGAATGTGTAGAGCAAAAAGTGGCCACACATTCTCGCCATTCGAACTGGAGACCCAAGTGGGTCAAATAACCGACACATTGAAAACAAATCTGAGTGGTGGACTTCCAAGTAACACCGAGAGGAACCCAAAGGGTGTGAATGCCGTGTTCACATGAAGTGGTAAAAGAGGTTAATGAGTGATAAGAAGAAGGAATTATGGGCTGAAAAAGGTAAACCGATAAGGCCGAGAAAGAGAAGGCAATCGACCGTGAAGGGGCCATGTATGGTGAAGTCGAGATTGAGGACTTGGAAGTTGGCAAAGGTGAAGAAAGAAATGGCTGAAATGAGGAAAGAATTGGAAGCGATGAAAAAGGCATTGGCTGAGGCAAACCAGAAAGCAGTGGAAGGGGCAGCACCGAAGAACGACTATGTGGTATTGGACATCAAAGAAGAAGAAGCCTCGCCGCCTAAAGAAAGAGGTAAGAAAACAATTCCTCCTCCTCCCCGATTTTGATGTTAATACTTTGCCCTATCCTCCTAAGGGACCCATAAGGACATACTCGACTCAAGGTCAGCAAAATTTCTGAATCTCTTAAGAAAGGTAAAGGTGAATATTCCCCTATTAGAGGCAATTTCGAGCATTCCCCCATATTTTAAATTTTTGAAAGGAATGTTGTCAAGTAAGGAGAAGATGCAACAGATGGTACATTTGAGTGAGGAATGTTCTGCAATCTTTGATAATAGAATACCCCCCAAGTTGCAGGATAGAGGTAGCTTTACCATCCCAATTACCATTGGAGAAACCGTGTTTAAAAATGTGCTATGTGATCTAGGGGGCTTCGTGAGCCTCGATGCCCAGAGGAATTTATGAGAAATTGGGATTGGGAGCGTTAGAGCCAACAGAATGACCTTACAGATGGCAGATAGGAGTCGTTAGAAAACCTCAGGTGTAGTCAAGATGTGTTGGTACAGTGTAGACAAGTTTGTTTTCCCGTTGACTTTGTAGTCTTAGATATGGATATGGATACTAAAACCCCACTTTTGTTAGGTCGGCCTTTCTTGAACACAGGAGAGACCTTGATAGACGTTAAGAGGGAGAGATTATACTACGAGTCGGGAAGAGAGTGTAGCCATAAATGTCTATAATGCAATGAAGCATCCTGATGATGAAAAGAGTGATTGTTTTTCCGTTGATGCTATATATCCTTGTATTTTGGAGCACACTAACTGCGCAGGATACCAAGAACCAATGGAAGAATGCTTGATGAAGTCAAGCACCGCAGAGGATGACGATCCACAAATGAGAGTTCGTATATCATTTGGAGGCAACTCCTTTGTCGACATTAAGTCGGAATAAGAAGCTAGAGCTCGGTTTGATCGCAAGTCGCCAAAGCCGTCAATCGAGGAACCACCCATCGATCCGAGTCAAGCCACTTCCTAAGCATTTAAAGTATGTGTTTTTAGAACTCGATGAATTACTTCCTCTTATTGTTTCGCCTGCACTAACCGTTTTGCAGAAGCTAAGTTGATCCACGTCTTGAAGAAACACAAAAGGCCTTCGGATGGAAGATGGTTGACATAAAAGGGATTAGTGCCTGCAAGCACAAGATCATCCTGGAAGAAGGTGCCAAGCCGGTTAGGCAATTTCAGAGACGGCTAAACCCACATATGCAAGAAGTGGTGAGGAAAGACGTGGTAAAGATGCTTGAGTTAGGGATAATCTACGCAATCTCCGATAAAGTTGAATGGGTGAGCCCCACGCAAGTCGTGCCTAAGAAAGGAGGCATCACGCAGCTTGAGCTTAATGAAAAGGTGTGCCCATTCCTACTCGCTTAGTTATCGGTCACGAGTTTGTATTGATTTTCGATCTTTGAATGATAAGACTAGAAAGATCATTTTCCCTACCCTTTATTGATCAAATGCTAGAGCGTCTGAGTGGTCATGCATTTTACTGCTTTTTGGACGGTTTTAGTGGCTATTATCAAATTCACATCGATATACATGACCAGGATAAGACTACATTCACATGTCCGTATGGCACCTTTGCATTCAAAAGAATGCCGTTTGGGTTGTGTAATGCACCCGTGACGTTCCAGCGATGCATGATGGCTATCTTTGCCGATATGATAGAAAATTTCATGGAAGTTTTTATGGATGACTTTAGCGTTTTTGGTGATACTTTTGATGAGTGTTTGTCGAATATTGATAAGGTGCTTGCACGTTGTGAAAAGACAAACTTGGTTTTAAATTGGGAAAAGTGTCATTTCATGGTAACTGAAGGAATTGTTTTAGGACATAAGGTATCGGGTAAAGGAATAGAGGTCGATAGAGCAAAAATAGAGGCAATTTCTAAGCTTCCTATGCCTACAAATCTGAAGACTCTACGTTCATTCTTGGGACATGCAGGTTTTTATCGTAGATTCATTCCGGTTTTTCCCACATTGCTAGACCTCTTACTCTTCAATTGATGAAGGGTGCCCTTGTGTTTTTGATGCGGCATGCCCAGAGCTTTTCGAACTCTTAAGAAACTTCTTACTTCGGCCCTATCTTGGTAGCTTTGATTGGTCTAAGGAGTTCAAGTGATGTGTGATGCGAGTGATTATGCCGTAGGAGCTGTCCTAGGTCAGAAGGTTGACAAGTTGTTTCGCCCTATCTACTATGCGAGTCATACCATGAACTCGGCTCAACAAAAGTACGCCACAACTGAAAAGGAACTTTTAGCTGTTGTTTTTGCTTTCGACAAATTCCGGTCATATTTGGTTGGATCGAAAGTCATAGTTCACACTTGACCATGCTGCGTTGAAATACCTATTTGCCAAGAAGGATGCAAAACCACGCTTGTTAAGGTGGATCTTGCTTCTTCAAGAGTTCGATGTAGAGATTAAGAATAGAAAGGGTGTGAGAACGTAGTAGTGACCATCCGAGTAGGATGGAGCCGAGTGAAGAGAGATGTTTTACAAAAGTTGAGATTGATGACCGCGGGATGAGCGCTTGTTCAGTAGTGGATACGATGCTCCCGGTTAAGCGAGGAAATTTTTCAGAGAGGAAAGAAAGGAAACCCATGGTATGCCCCATTCGTTAATTATCATGAGTGTGGATTAAGTAGATCCCGAGTTTGATGAGAACCGAGGAAGAAGAAGTTCTATAGCGAGGTGAACCGATATGTGTGGGAGGATCCCTTACTTTTTAGGCTTTGTGCAGATGGAATCCTGAGGAGATGTGTTGATGACAGTGAGATAGCGAGTATTCTCTTGTTCTGCCATGATAAAGAGGCCGGTGGCCACTTCTCGGGCGAGAGAACAGCATTGAAGGTGTTACAAAGTGGGTTCTACTGGCCCACTATTTTCAAGGATGCACATGTGTATGTTAAGACATGTAACGCCTGTCAACGCTCAGGGAGGATTTCCAAGAGGAATGAGATGCCCCAAAAACCGATAATAGTGTGTGAAGTTTTTGATATATGGGGATTAGACTTCATGGGACCATATCCGTCTTCTTTCGGGAATCAGTACATTCTTGTCGCTTGTGATTACGTTTCAAAGTGGGTTGAGGCAATTGCTTCGCCTACTAACGATAAACATGTAGTCATACGGTTTCTTAAGAAACATATTCTATCCCGGTTTGGAATACCTCGAGCAATAATCAGTGACAATGGAAGTCACTTTACAAATAGAGATTTCAATAAGCTTTTAATGAAGTATGGGGTCACTCATAAGTTGGGCACTGCCTACCACCCTCAGACTAGTGGCCAAGTAGAAGTGTCCAATCGGGGAATTAAAAGAATCTTGGAGAGGACAGTCAATTCTAATCTTAAGGATTGGTCAAAGAAGTTAGATGATGCGCTTTGGGCACACCGAACTGCGTTCAAGACACCAATAGGTATGTCACCCTACATGCTTGTTTTTGGCAAGGCTTGCCATCTCCCCGTAGAGTTAGAGCATAAGGCCTATTGGGCGATTAAGAATCTAAATATGGATGACGATTAATCGGTGAAAGAAGGATGGCTCAGCTTGAACGAAAGTTAGATGAGTTTCGCTTTCAAGCTTACGATTGTTCGTGAAATATAAGGAAAATACCAAAATGCTTCATGATAAGTTGATCAAACCTCGTATTTTCAACGAGGTGATGAGGTCCTTTTCTATAATACTCGCCTCCATTTATTTCAAGGCAAACTTAAGTCAAGGTGGTCGTGACCATATACGGTATTGTGAGTTTTCACTCAGGAGCCATCGAGGTAACACATCCAAGCACGGAACTTTCATCATGAACGGCCTTCGCCTAAAAAAGTATAAGAAGTTACCATTCGATGAGGCTCTCAAATTGTGCATTTGACTGATCCCGAGTCTTGATAAATCGTTTCTGAGTTTTAGTCGAGCCAACGACGTTAAACAAAAGCGCTACCGGGAGGCAGGCCCGTTAAATAATAATAATTTGGATAAGACTAGTCTTGATGAAATGTAGAATCTGTGGAAAGTATGATCATAATGAAAGGTGAACACAAAGCACAACCAAGTCTCGAGATGAAGGTTTGAATGTCATTAAACAGGGAACGATTAGGTGGTTATCCGAAAATCCCGATGGAGAAAAAAGAAAACACTCAAATACATCATTTCTTGGACTTATGTTGTTGAACCCTTGAGGATCTGGGTATAAAAGACTCAACGCTCTTTCACACATTTCATTTTATGATCTAGTCTGTTTCAAATTTCTGGTCGTTGTAGTATAATGGTGAGTTTTCTCGCTTTAATAAAACGTGTGTAATAAAATTGAATCTAGGAATAGTGACTTGACTATGATATATGTTCATGTGATACTCTCTATGATGCACGTATATGCTTAGATGTTCCGTGCTTTACCCGTATGGTGATTTTTCCATCTAAAGCTATTATGTGCTATATATTGCCTATCGAATTTTCCGACGACGTGTGGGGCCATTTTCTTATTATTCCCATATCCTGTTTCGATGTCTTGGCACGAGGACCATGTCCCGTGTTTTCTTTGTTTTGGTTTTGTATAGGGATTAGGTCGTGCTTTCTCATGGTCATTCACGGGATTTCGTAGCACCTTTCTGCCAGGTTTATAAGCTAAGTCTTCCTCTCTATCTCATTCACACGCTTGGGACATTGCAAGTTCGTAAGTGGGGGGTAGAGTCGAGGTTGGTCTAGTAATGGCATTAAGTATTTATTTTGTATCAGAAAATCCCTTAGTTTTTGATTTTTTCGAGCATTATTTAGTTGATTAAAATAAATTGTATAAGGTATATATTTCATGGATTTGATGATGTAATGATCGATTTGGATGTATATAACCAAAGTGAACCGTAAGTGCATTTTAACCCCAAATTTATTTGTGTAACATGAATTCATTGTTCACGTAAGCCTTTGATATTGAAGCGAAAATTTTAAATCAGATCCATTCAAAGATCCTAGTGGTTATTCTAGAGATAATTGCAGTAACTTAGTACCTAATTTTTGAACGTGTATTGTGAATATCTGAAGGTTTGAATGTGATAGAAAGGATATAAGTTAAGTGGAATGAAAAGAAAAATACCAAATTAAGATGAACTATATATATGTCGGTTGTAGCTACCAATGATTTGAGTGCAGTAGGGCGTTATCAATAAACGCCCTATATCACTATGAGGTTTAAAAGCTCCCATCGCTCGATGATAGTAGTCTAGCTAGGGTGTCATCACGAAACATCCTATTGCTGGGATGAATTAAGCATGGTTGAAAACTTAGTTATCTTCTGACTATCCCCAGTATAAACTGAATGATATGCTTTAGGGATTATCCTAATAAGTACACGGAAGGACTTTGTGTGGAAATGTTACTGCCTATACCTAGGAAAGTCATTAGGACTATCTGAATGGATACTTGTGCGTTTGCTTGAATTATTCAAGAGAGGATAGTGGAAATTGAAAAGGCTTGTCACACACGCACTCTGTTATACATTTATATTGAGGATAACGTGTGGTTATGATTCGAATGGTTTCATCATCTGGTTGTCCCTTACATCTTATCTCTTCATGAATTTTTCCTCATTCATTTTATTTTATCGCATGTTTTGCCTTCGAGGACCACCAAAAGTTAAGTGGGGGTTGTGATGACGGAAAAATTCATAGTTATTTTTATAACTTTTTACCCCGTTTCTGATATCATTTTGAGCATTTTTATATCATTTCAAGTCATTAATTCATTAGATTCATCCAAATATGTTAGTAGTAGTTATTATGTAAAATATCGTATTTTTATCGTGTTTTTATAAGTTTTGTACCGGTTTAGTAACCGGAGTGTCGTGTCGGATTTACGTTTGGTATTTTGGTGGTTTATTGCAGAATTATAGGTTGACCAAAATCCCGAGTAATGACACATTTTGAGGCCTAAAAGAGGTATTTTTAGGGATATAAGAGTGTGCCACTAACTTAAGTGGTCAAGTGGCTCAGTGGTTAGTGGTACCACTAACGAATTATATCTTCGACGAACAAATGGCTCATTAAAACGGCATTTTCTGAAGAAGTGTCCTTAATGAAAGTTGTAGATCTTTTCAAGAGCTTTCCAACGCACTTTGAATCACGTCAATCGGATGTCTACAACTCAAGATATGGCCATTTTACTGAACTGCGATACCGTATAAACGAATTTTGACAATACGGATCAAGATTTTTGACCCGGATCGATCCTAGATGTTCCCGGATCGATCCGGCTGTTCTAATGATGAAAATGAACGTGCTGTTCATCATCTTCATCAGCCATATACATTCATATGCATACATATACATACATACACATATCTCCTATATATACTACCCCAAAATCCATTAAAAATCTTTGCTAATTCACCTCTCTTCTCCAACATCTCTTCTCCAACCTCTCTTTTTCTTCTTCCCCCTCATCTTCTCCATCGTCCATGATCATCATCCATGATCATCAAGCTTTTTTTTGTGATATAATTAGATCCATATATATATATATATATATATATATATATATATATATATATATATATATATATATTCTTAGTTTTTCTTCTTTTGATCTTCTCCATCTTTTATTTCTTCATCACCATCATCTTCATCACCATCTCTTTTGGGGCTATATATATATATATATATATATAGATATATGTATATGTCTATGTATGTATATATATATGTATATGTTTTTATATAAATTAGTAAAAATATCGTTGTAATGGGATAATTATCAATAGATTAATGTTTTTGAGCTTTTATTTACTTTTACGCACTTATAACTATATATATATATATATATATTTACTTACGCATTTACTTACGCATTTAATTACTTAAGATTTATATATATATATATATATATATATATATATATATATATATATATATATATATATATATATATATATATATATATATTTACTTTTATGCACTTATATATATCTATCTATCTATGTAACTATATATATATATATAACTATAAGCACTTATTTACTGTTTTTCATATAATATTGAATTCGCTTTTACTTATCTGTCTTTAGTATAAATTCCTTTAATCATTCCGTTGTTATCACCATAATGAGTAACTAAATTTGTGTATAGTCGAATTATGTAAAATCGAGTGAAACGCCCTAAAAGGGATTAAACGGGAGTTGTGCGGTAGCGTAATTTTATGTTTTAATGATTAATCCACGCCCTAAAACTTATTTTAAACGTCATTGAATTAGATTGATCACCTAGTTCATCGTCACACACATCGAACCTACTGAGATGTATTTTATGTGAGATGTGGGTTAAGGGTTTTGGGATCGCTATGTAGATTCGGCCTAGTTGTTAGGACCGTTTCCAATACTGAGGTTTGTCATCGTTGTTCGAGCGAATTCTAAGAGCGTAATCATGTTAGGTTAATCGGTTTTCTAAAGCGGAAAATTAATTAACTTCACATAGGGTGTTGAGTGAGAGTTGTTCGGACCTTAACACCGTAATTAGGAGTTGGCACCCGTGGATGTCGTTAAATTATCGTGGAAAGGTAGGTTGGTTAAAACACGCCCCGTCAAGTCTTCTCTTAGGGGTAAAAGTAACTCGTTGGATCATAATTCGGCTATACCTTT
This sequence comes from Gentiana macrophylla, assembly GCA_026214975.1. Lineage (NCBI taxonomy): Eukaryota > Viridiplantae > Streptophyta > Magnoliopsida > Gentianales > Gentianaceae > Gentiana > Gentiana macrophylla. Next base: position 14,004,490 of record CM047813.1, read on the forward strand.
TAATAACTAGAACTACAACCGTTAGTTAATCTTTACTCTTGCACTAGTGTAATATCTCCCTACCATAATCTTGACCTGAACTAAGTTCTACGTCGACTTTGGTACTTAAACGTTATTCCCTGTGGATTCGACCTTGTTACCATTATACTACTTTTGACCCGATACTCTGTCGGTTAAAGTTAGCAGTTAGTTATTTTGCTATCAATCTTCTATCAGTTGTCTGGCATAAGCCTCTTCAGTCTTTTCTTCTTTAGCTGCAACATCATCACTTACACGCCTTCTTCTTCTTCCCTTGTTTGAAGATAAGCGATAGCAATCTTCAAATAACTTACGTAGGTGATGATGTTTGAGTATACATTCGAGACTGAATAATGTATCCTTCCAATTAATTCATGCAGATTGAACATTTTCTCCTGTAGATTCTCAGATAAACATTCAATGAATTCTTTCAGATTCTTCAGTTTCTCAGCTTCAGTTTCTTGAACCAGAGTATCTTCAAATGCTGACTTGCTTGTGGATGCTATATGAGCCTGGGATGAGATGCTGGCCTCAGGATAGTAAAAGTGAGTATCATGAACTGTCAGTTCCTTTTCATAATCAGTTTCACAAAATTCTCGCATCTTCAACAACTTCTCTTCTCTTTTTTGAGTGTATTCCCAAACATAGTAAAGGGGAAATTCACCCTCTTGATTCTTCATACTCGATTTCTTCAGATTTTTCATCAACTTTTTCTGATTCTTCTTCACCAATTTCTTTATCTCCATCTTGTTCACTTTCTTCAAGTTCATCAACGAACTCTTCAGTTTCATCAGTTTCATCCTCAATCTCAATTACTTCCTTAGTTTCAGTTTTCTTTGCCTGAAACTTGTTCAACATTCTTTCTGTCTTTCTCGTGGTTCTCGTGCCTAATCTCACAGCCTCACTCAGGCTGGAGTCCAAACTTCACTTTCTTCCTTGATGACTTTCCTTTTCTTTGTCCCAGTGGATACTGACTTCTGTTTCACTTCGGTTGGTGTGGATTTAGAAATGGAGAAATGATCCAGTATCCTTTGTACTGGATAGGTAAAACCATTTTTCAGTAAGAATGATTCTCCAGCAGCTTCCTTACTTTCTTTGATTCTCTCCTTCTCATCAGAAATCTGCTTTATCAACTGATTGAGTATAAATTTGTTCCAATTAAATCTCTCCTCAAACCAAATGGCATAAATCATTTTCATTTTGTCCGTTGAGAGAGTGTAGAAATTTCGAGCATGACCAATGACATTTTTGGTCAGAAGAATTGTCAGGAATGCGAATTCTCCTTTCTGCTGATATATAGAGCCACTGAAATTCTTCTCCTTCTTATTGTTTGCGGTGATGTTCCAAAGCTTGTCTTTTTCCTCTTTCCCAAAGGTGAAGGATGGAGAGCCTCCAATTATATCTAGACGGAACACCTGTGGAAAGCGCTTGTTCATCAATGGTGAAGTTTTTGTCTTGAGCAGTCGCGTTTGAAGCTTCTTCCATTGTTGGTGATTTCAGCATTCCTGTAGAAATCTCTAATGCCGTCTGGACATAAGGTAGAGACCTTTGTATCAATCAAATTTTCCAAACCTCGAATCTTTTTAATCTTCTTTGCAATTTGAATTGAAAGATTGGAGTTTGAGAATTTTTGACAGAATGCGTCCAGGCTTGTTGTGATTCCTTCGTCAATATTGTATTGCTCCATTGATTTTTGAATTGGGGATTCTTGAATGCTTGATTTTGGGAGAGCATGATTTCGTCAAGATTTTGTCTTTCAATCGTTTTCAAATGAGAGTCGTGTCGCAATCAATGAGATTATGTAGGGATGTACATCTACTTTTTCTCCCAGATCGACACGTGGCTTCGAGTGATTTGTCATGTCAGCCCAAACGTCAGATGGTAGCTGGAAAGTTTTTACTTCTTTTGACCAATTTGTCCTTCATCAGCCTTTGCCTTCTCAGTTTTGAATACAAGTCAGTTTTTAGAGGATTTTGCAAGGTGAACTGACTTTTCCTGCAAAACAATTTAAGTTTACTTTGGTACCCATACCTTTTTGGGTCCGATTGAGTTAGTTACTGAACTATTACTTTCAGTTTCTTTGTTGAGAGAATTAAACCTTCTCAACTCTTTTTTGGATAACCATTACGCTCAATTTTAGTTGATTTCACAAGGATTCTTTTAGATTTAACATTTTTAGTTTCCTTGTGTAATCCACTAAATCTTCCAGTAACTTGATTTCTAGAGTTTATACTTTTTGAAGCCTCAAGACTGGGTAGGGGTGGGGGATTATCATTGCCTTTGTCAACTTTGCTGAGCATTGTCCTTTCAGCAAAATATGACAACTCAGTTTCTAGAAACTCATTCCAATCTTTTGCTTTGTCAAGTTCTTTGTCTTTTTGTTCCAATTCCAAGGAGAGTTTTTCGGTTAACTTGACAAGATCAAAGTTTTCTCTGACTGAGTTCAGCAAGTGATAACTGAGTGGAAGAATGTACCTTTTCTTGATGATTCGATATAGTTTGTACATTCTCTTGTTGCTGTAATGAATCTTCAATATCAATATCTATTTGCAACAATTCCTTTCCTTCTTCTTTTGAGAGGTCTCTTAGTGATGGAACTCCTATGGATTCTTTAAGGTGATCATTGAAGTTTGTATCCACTTCATCGCTGAGTTGAGGTTCTGGATTTGTATAAAGATTTGTCGTACTGAACCTTTCGATCATTTGATCCTGAAAATCAGATATATTTTGCAAGCAATTAGTTAGGGGGTGAATAAGCCAACTTCTAGCTCTAAATGTAGACATTGAAACTAAGTGAACTGATACAGTGAGGGGTCTTCAACAATTGGTTTAAAAGGTATACTTGGATCTTCTTTCAAGTGAAAGAAGCTGCTCCGATACCAATTGTTGGTCCCTTGGAAAGGCTAACACAAGTTTAGAGGGGGTGAATAAACTTGTCACCAAAACTAATCTCGAATCGAAAAGTCCTGTGAGGCGAGTTTCTCTGAAACTTAAAGCGATCTTCGATTGTGTTCCTATCCCTTTAACTTGTGCGGAGTTCGATTAGCTTATCGAATATAAGTTATTCTCGACTTATATTTAGTCTTGTTAATCGCAAATGGATAAAACTAGCCTTTAGTGCAATAGATGTGTAAAATAGAAAACTAGACCTTCTATGTATCAGTTAAGTGCTGACTCAGTGTCTGGTGTTTGCTGAGAGGTAAAGCAATAAATAAAACAAACACATATGCATAAAGTAAATCAAAACAAGATTTGTTTATGGAAGTTCCGGGTGGTGTAATCCCGTACGTCTCCCCTTCTCCTGTGGCGTAGGAGGTATCACTAGAATAATGAGATAACCATTACAAAATCCTAGCAATTATGACAGTCCTTCACGACACCCTAGTTTCACTGTCTACACAAAATGAAGAAAGGTGAGATTGCTCCTTCACTCTGCTAATCGATCTTTCGGAGGTGGAATTGCTCCTTCACCCACCTCACCACTCACATACACAAATTCACAGATCGCACCAATCAGCCGTAGCAACACCGTATGAAGAAAGGTAGAATTGCTCTCTTCAAACTATGCACAGCCAACCCTTTTTCACAAAGGTTAGGTTTAGAATTAATCAAAGATTAATTTAGTGAGCGGTTTGATTCTTCTGGATCTGACTTGTAGCTCCAAGATGCCTTCTTTCCCCCTTTGAGGGTTACTGGATCCTTCTTTGAAGTCTTCAAGGCAATTTCATTGGCTTCCCCTTTTTCTGGATATAACTGATCTGATTTTATGGATCTGGATTTGGATCTTTGAGTGTATGCTTGTAAAGCTCTTTTTCTGATCCTCCTCTCTTCTTTCTTGAGTGATTCTCTTGTGTATTTATAGGGGTGATGTGACGGTTACTAGCTCTTGTAGCCGTTACACTTGTCATTTAGCCAATGTTCATATGTACGATCTTTTGTCGTATTGATAGTTTAAATTCAATCAAGGCCTTAACTCAGTTTTCTACTCTTCTTCAAAACTGAGTACCTTGTATACTTACTATCTGACTTCAATTGACTAAGTCGAGTACACCAATCGATTTCTTCATTCTTGGTAGCGATAATCTTTGTCCTTAAGATTATTCGATTATACATGATCCATAACTCGCCAGTCACCACAGACTTGCTCGAATCCTCGACTTATAGTCATGACTTGATCGACTTCTGGCGAAGTTTTCCACCTCGGTTCTTCAATCTTCAACAAGCCGAGTCTGTGGTCCTCGGTTCTTGATCTTCTAGATAAGCCAACTGAGTCTGTGTCCCTCAACGAACTTACCTTCTTCAGTTCTTGTATAACTGAGTTTGAACCCTCAGTTCTTCAGGTGCATATCTCAGTTTTCTTACTATAACTCAGTTTCCTTGTTGTGACCCAGCTGTTCTCCTAGTTCCTATTCTATTACAATGCTTGTCTGAAACAACCTATACAAAGTTCAGACTCTAGATAGAACTTATACATTTATCTCTAGACCATTTTTTGCTTCTTCTTTCACTATGCACTATACTTGATTAATTACGACTTCATCATCATGGGTTGTAAGTGATTTGTCTAATTACGTGACGAATCATCATCAAAACATAAATAATATTTCCAACAGTTTCAGCCTGTGGCTGTTAACTATGAAAGTTTGCCCAGCGTGTTCATGTCTAACTTCACATGAACCTGAATTGTAGACTTTCGTGACTACATGTGGTCCATACCATCTAGACTTCAACTTTCTAGGAAAAAGACGAAGGCGCGTATTATATACCAGCACCTTATCTCCAACTTGAAAAGTATGGTTCAGAATTTTCTTATCGTGCAGGCGATTCGTTCTTTCCTTGTAAATCTTAGCGTTCTCATATGCTCGAAGTCTAAACTCTTCCAATCTATTCAACTCTAGTATTCTTTTTTCACCGGCTAAATCCTCATCCATGTTTAGAAATCTCGTAGCCCACAGTGCTCGGTGTTCGAGTTCTACCGGTAAATGACATGCTTTTCCAAACACGATCATATGTGGTGACATCCAAATCGTGGTCCTATAAGTTGTTCTGTATGCCCAAAGAGCGTCATCTAATTTCAAAGGCCAATCTTTCCTCGTGGGATTCACAGTCTTCTCTAAGATCCTCTTAATCTCTTTGTTCGTGACTTCTACTTGTCTAGGGGTGATATACTGCTGCAATCTTATGTCGAACCCCATATCTCATCATCAACTTCTCAAACAACCTATTACAGAAATGACTCCCTCCGTCACTAATTATGGCTCTGGGCACACCAAACCTCGTCAAAATGTTTTTCTTAAGAAATCTCAGAACAACCCTGGCATAATTAGTAGGTGAAGCTACCGCTTCCACCCATTTGGAAACATAATCGACTGCTACCAGGATGTAGCGATTTGATCCTGACGATGTGAATGGCCCAACAAAATCAATTCCCCATACATCGAATAACTCCACTTCTAAGATACTCTGCACTGACATCACATTCTGCTTAGAAATTTTACCAGTCATTTGACAAGAATGACAGGCTCTTGTAAACTCATAAGCAGATTTATGAATTGTTGGCCAGTAGAGTCCGCACTGCAGTACCTTGGCTGCTGTTTTATCTGGCCTATAGTGACCTCCAGCTTCTCTAGCATGACACATGTGCAAAATACTTGGAATCTCATCATCGTGGAAGCATCTCCTAAGAATGGCATCAGGGCACAATTTGTATAGGTAGGGATCGTCCCAATGATAATGCTTCAGATATGTGAAGAACTTCTTCTTATCCGGATTTGTGAACTCCGGTGGTAGGTACCTTCCTGCTAAGTAATTGACAATGTTAGCAAACCAAGGGTATACCTTGCCCACTATTGATGTATGATATCGGATCTGAGATTCAACTCGAGCTACTACTGAGATGGAAAAAAGTTGTTCATCAGGAAAGCTTTCCCTGATCTCAGTCGGTTGCTCCTCTTCTAACAAGGTTAATCTTGACAGGTGATCAGCCACCTAGTTCTCAGTTCCCTTTTTATCCTTGATTTCAACATCAAACTCTTGTAAGAGTAGAATCCATCTTAACAGTCTCGGCTTGGAATCTTGCTTGGTTAGAAGGTATTTCAAAGCTACATGGTCCGTGAATACCGTGACTTTCGATCCTATCAGGTATGGTCGAAACTTGTCAAATGCAATTATGACAGCTAAGAGCTCCTTCTCCGTAGTCGCATAATTCCTCTAGGCACTGTTAAGGGTACGACTGGCGTAATAGATCGGCTTAAATATTTTATCCTCCCTTTGTCCCAGGGCTTCTCCAACTGCCGTGTCGCTAGCATCACACATAAGCTCAAAAGGTTTATTCCAATCTGGTGCTACCATAATTGGGGCGATTATAAGCATTTTCTTTAATGTGTTGAATGCTTTCTTGCATTCTTCTCCAAATATGAAAGGTACATCTTTCGTAAGCAATTCCGTCAAAGGTCTAGAAACTTTTGAGAAGTCCTTGATAAACCTCCTATAGAATCCTGCGTGGCCAAGGAAGGCTCGCAACGTCTTTAAGTTCGTTGGAGGGGGTAACTTCTCTATCACCTCTATCTTTGCTCTATCAAATTCCATTTCTTTCTTTGAAATCCTATGACCCAACAATATTCCTTCTGTAACCATGAAATGGCATTTTTCCCAGTTAAGTACAAGGTTGGTCTCTTCACATCTTTTCAACACTTTACTCAAATTGTCCAAGCATTTATCAAAGTTATTTCCAAATACAGAGAAATCATCCATGAAATCTCCAGAAAATCTTCCACCATGTCCGCAAATAACGACATCGTGCACCTTTGGAATGTTGCTGGTGAATTACATAACCCAAAGGGCATACGATTGTATGCAAAAGTTCTATATGGACATGTGAAAGTTGTTTTCTCTCGGTCCTCGGGGGCAATATGGATATGATAGTAACCAGAATATCCGTCTAAGAAACAATAAAACACATAACCGCTTAATCTTTCTAACATCTGATCAATGAATGGTAGGGGAAAATGATCTTTACGAGTTGCATCATTCAGTTTCCTAAAATCGATGCAAACTCGATGTCCAGTAATCAGTCTCATAGGGATCAACTCATCACACTCATTAGGTTGGACCGTGAATCCTCCTTTCTTGGGCACCACTTGAATCGGGCTCACCCACTCACTGTCTGCAATTGAGAAAATGATTCCCATCTCCAACATCTTTATGATCTCTTCTTTAACAACATCCTTCAGTTTTGGTGTCAACCTCCTTTGAGGTTGTGCTACCGCTTTCTTCTCAGGGTCTACAGAGATTTTATGCATGCACACTGATGGGCTTATTCCTCTAATGTCTGCAATTGTCCACCCAAACGCTCTTTTGTGCTCTCTCAGTACTCTTAAAAGTTTCTCCTCCTCTAAAGGCGATAATAATGATGAAATTATAAGGGGAGAGTATCATCTTGTAAGTATACATACTTCAGGTGAGATGGAAAAGGTTTCAACGTTAAGTTCCTTGGTGGCTCTTCTAACAATGATCTTAAACACTTACCAGTCAACTGTAAGTGAAAGAACTTGTGCCAGGAAGGTCTATGAATGGTTCCTCCTAAATCCACAGAAGATATAGGCTATATTTCTCGCATTTGACCTTCACTACACCCAGGCCAGGTTTCCTCATAACTTTCCTCATCCTTCAGAAGTAAGGTCTCAGCTACTTCAGGGTCTAGTGCCACTTGCTGATATAATTCCAACACAAGTTCGTCTATGGCATCTAGCATGTAGCATGCTTCTCCTTCATCTTATGCATATTTCATTGAATTCATCACATTGAACACTACTTTGTCCTCATTCACTCTCAAAATCAGCTCACCCTTATGAACATCTATCAATGTTTTGCTCGTAGCTAAGAAAGGTCTTCCTAAGATCAATGGAACATCGTGGTTAGCTTCCATGTCTAGCACCACGAAGTCCACATGGAATACAAACTTATCAACTTTTACCAAAACATCCTCCACAACTCCACACGGTTGCTTCATTGACCTATCTGCTAATTGAAAGGTTATAGATGTCTCATTCAATTCTTTCATGCCTAACTTATGAAAGATGGATAGTGTCATCAGATTGACACTGGCTCCAAGTTCACACAATTCTTTGTTCAGGCATACTCCTCCAATTGTGCATGGTATGAGGAAGATCCCTGGATCTTTACACTTAGGAGGCAGTTTGTGTTGCAAAACTGCCGAGCATTCCTCGTTAAGGCATATAGTTTCAAGGTCTAACAATTTCCGTTTGTTAGATATTGCTTCTTTCAAGAACTTTGCATACTTTGGCATTCCGGCCAGAGCTTCTACCAAAGGTATATTAACTTACAACTTTTTAAACATCTCTATGAACTTCTTATAACGCGCATCATCATTATTCGGCTTATATTTACTAGGGGGATAAGGTAAATTAGCAGGATTAATAGTTATAGTTCGTGAAGACTTACCTGTTGACTGCTGCCGCTCTACCTACTTTTCTGCTAAATTTTCAGACTCTCGGTTTACCGGAGTAGTGTCCCGGTTTACCGGCCCCTCTTTTTCTCCAGATTCTACTGCGTTCTGCTGCTGACTGCTTCCTGATTCTTCCTGGACAGTTGGTATAACTAGTCCAGGTAGTTCCTTTCTGCTTCTAGTCATGTTTACATTCACGTCCTTCAGGTTTTTCTCAGTATTACTTGGCAAACCTCACGGAGGGCGGTCGACACTTGTTCGTCGCGCTCCACTTGAGTGCGGCAGAGTTACGCACTAAGGCTTCTTGATTGGTTAGTCTTGTATCGTTCTTTTGACAATAAGTGGTGAAGTTTGTATTCAGCCCAGTCATGGATTTCATAAGTTGATTGACCGTGTCGGTCACAGTTGAGCTCATTTTTTCCATGGCCGCTTCCAAACCACCGGACTTGTTGAATTGAGGCATGAATCCACCAGTTTGTCTCGGTCTCTCTCCACCAGTTGAATCGCTATGTCTATACCCCCCAGCAGGGTCACTCAGTCTAAACCAGGGTGGTCTTGAGAACCTGGGCGATATCCGCCCCCATAAGGATTTCCTTGCCTCCCTATATAGTTCACGTCCTCAGTGTTGGTTGCTTCAATCTCTTGAACTTTCTCAACCTTGGCTATGCGATCTTGCATGCCATCTATCTTCTCATTCATCGCCATTAGCTGGTATAAGATCTTTTGAGAAGTATCTTCTCCAAATACACCTTCAGCTACTTTGGCTGTTTCAGTTTGGTGTGTTCCCCATTGACTAGTAAGCAATGCAATGCAAAACATCCGTTGCTCGATGCATCTACTCTAATTTGTTCACTTGGCCGCAATCCGTGATAAAAACAATGCATTCGTACGGGCAAAGTGATATCAGGATGATGGCATCTCCGCTGTGCTTCCTTAAATATTTACCATGCTTCTTCAAATGTTTCTGTGGGTCTCTGCTTGAAATTCACGATCTCTTGTCTCATCTGCAGTGACTTCCCAGGTGGGCAGTACTTGTTCATAAACTTTTGCAATAGATCGGTCCAAGTTTGGATCGACCCCGGTGCTAGAGACAATAATCATATCTTTGCTTTGTCCTTCAGAGTGAATGGAAACAATTTCAGCTTGATATTATCTTCAGGCACTCCTGCTGGCTTAACTGTGCTGACTATCTCCAAAAGTTGGTGACATGTACACTAGGGTCTTCGTTCATTACTCCATGAAAAGTAGTGTAATTAGTCACCATTTGTATCATATTCGTTTTCGGGTGAAATACCTCAGCTGCATCCTCAGGCTGAACAATTGTTGGCATGAATTGCTCAATTGTAGGCACTGTATAACTCTGTAGAGTTCTCCTGTCTGCTTGTACCACAACTCCTACTCCATTCTGTCCATTTTGTCCGTTCTGTCCATTCTGTGCCATGTTGATTTCAATATCTTCTTCTTCTCTCTTGCTATGGTCTCCTTCGTGTGAAATCACGTCGTCCACCAGCCTAACAGATCTTTCTCGAGTTTTCTTTCGCTTTTGTCTCGCAAACTTTTCAATTTCAGGTATGAATCTCTCGAGTTTGGCTGCTGAACTTCGTGTAGCGTACTACAAGACACAAAAAGAAAATAAAAAGGTTAGTAACATCCCTCACCGGCTGTAACACACGCCTGACAGACTCTAACTACTGACTCGACTCTGAACTAATAGAAACGATTCTGGCAAAATTGGTAACCTCGGTTTACCGCAGGTACCCTTCGGTATACTGGTCGTAACTTTTTTTTCTAGATTTTAACAGGACTGACTCTATATGACTCCAGTATAAACAGACTATAAAACAGACTCAATTAAATAGACTTGAATATATACATAAAACTCAATCTTAAATAAAAAGTATTCTTGACACGAGTCCCTAGCAACGGCGCCAAAAATCTTGATCACGTGCAAGGCACTTACTAGAAATAGGACTAGGTCTATCGTAGTAGAGTACTGGAAAATCAAGGTCGATCACACAGAGACTCGTAAGAACGTCTATTTATTAAGATTGAGCTTGTCACGATAACGGTCTACGACCAACTATGATATAGGTAGTAGTAAAATTGGTAACAATCAACTAGCAAAATTATGCAAGGTCAACGAAGCAAACTAGAGTTTCTAATGTATTAGTTCAATTATGTGTAATTACTTATTCCTCCCACACATGCAACAGTCCTCCCCATCGGTGAATTTATTCATTGTTCAGCTACGGTTACAACTCTTAACCCTATATACTCCGACAATGGCAGTACACAATCTATATGCAAGTTACCCTCCTTAATTGGTCCGTAATAGCCTATACGCATAAAGAACTAGAGCTGTCGATATTAAGCGCTAACTCATACCGCAAACCCGCCTAGACAGCTGTCGACATTGACCAGCACGTTCCTAGGATCCATCAAGATATTGTCCTAATTAACACTTCACTAATAGTCCTTCATGTTAATTTACGAAGACATGCAAATAGATGATCAGGCTAAAAACATGTAAATTAAATCTATCGATCAACGTAGCTGACGCCGATTATCATGAATTAGTAATTTACTAGGTATCCAGATCTAGCGATATAGACCGTCGCAGATCTGAAGAACGCAACTACTATTTCATGATTTCTACACCAACGAATCAGATCTATAACACATGGGGTAAAATAAACTAACTACTACATAATTAAACTAAATAAGCAATTAAAACATACTAGTCCAATAGAACAACGATAGATCTACATCTTGGAAAAGACATAAAATCATACCCTCGAAGACGAGTTTAGATCTCCTTCGGACCTCTCCCTAGGCGGCGACTCCGTCGTCTCTCCGACCAGAACTCATAAAATAGATAAAATAAAGAACAAAGAACTTTTATTGCATAATAATTGTCTAGAAAATTGTACACTTGTTTTCTGAGGCGAACCCTCTTATTTATAGCTATCTAAACGGACTTAGGAACATCTAATTCGACCCCTCGTCCAAGAAAACACGTTTCGGAAGCTTCTCGACCCTCAGTAAGTCGGCACCGCCTCTCGTTAAACCGAGGGTACTTTTGTCTTTTTTCTTCAACCGACTTAACTTGGATGCTTCTAGAATACCTTAGTCCCATTCCTTTCACTCCAGATTCGTCCATGATGCTCAGCCCAATATTTCATAGCTTGAAAATCATCAAATAATGCACGAAATAATATCGAAATAAGGAAAATAAATGCTAAGTGCAGATTTCTCGACTCAAGAACCAGACATATGATATTCAACTCTAAAGGTTCATATTTATAGGTCGAAACAACTATTTTTAGCTCATAATGGATAGAATATTGATGCCGTAGGATAGACTATATTAACCGTCATCAGCCTACTTGGATAATATCTCTCCTCATACGAGTTGTTCACCCGGCATCCGTATTGATCATGATTCACCATCGTACTTGAGTAGTTGTAACCTGACATGCTTGCAAACAAGGGCAACAGAAAACAAAACAAAACAAAATTATACACAAAATTTCAAAAGAAATAAATCACTTAACACCGTTCCCCAGCAAAGGTGCCAAAATTTGGTGGGTCATCAAACCTCCAAAGATAAATTACCTACTACCTCTATAGCTATTATAGCAGAAGCAGGGTCGAAACCCACAGGGAACGGTGTACTTATTTCTCTTAAAATTCATAAAATAAAATATATTTTATAACTACTTCCTAAGAGCTAAAACGAAATAAAGTCAAGAAAAACAAACGAAAAAGAGCTTCAGTTAACTAATTATTTCCCCCTCAATGATCATCGGTTCACGGATGACTCATTGAATTATTAATAAATTGGTTATAGCCACCGACAACCGCCAAGTGACCAATCTCTCCTAAATTCAATAATTAAGACACGGTCATTAATTATTCTCTAACCGGAAGACACCCCTAGACACGGTCATAAGAGTTTGGAATCCTGGAAGCATTAAGGTTTGAGAGACCCAATTCAAGGTATTAGGCCAACCGGACTAATTTTAACCTAGATTATTCGTTTTCGTGATAGTGGATTATACGGACTACGAACCGGAAAAATCATATCACTCACCACTATACTAAAACCAATAAACTTAGACATATTTATCGTTTTAGGGATGCTTGCATATGAAGAAATTTATGTGGTTTTTTGCCCTCTAATATCAAAATGGATGTCTCAGAAATCGCAAAAAGACTTGGTCTCTCAGAATCCGAACTGACATCCAATTCAACTCATTTGCCATTCGCGCGGTCAGGCTTTGATCATTCTTTCTTTTTATGAGTTCATCTTTCGATTGTTTTGATCTTTCTAATGGGATTTTGTTGTGCCTCATTTTTGTAGGGAAGATTTGTAAGACTATAATATGTCTAGAGATATCTGCTGTTGGGTAATGTTGATGCTTATTGCTTTTGTTCAATATGTACTTCGATTTATATTAACTTCCTGTAAACTTCGACTATTCTCTTCTCCTTTTTCATTTTATTATTTGGCATAAGGTAAAATCGTTGCCTGTGACTAGATCTCACGGCTTCAAGTTGCCAAGTTATTTGTACAAACTTAATTCAATGTGTGACGCCCCATCCCGGATACCGAGTCCTTATCCGGAAAGAACGCCCGGCATGCATATATTAACTTTTTAAATCATCAAAAGTAATATATACATAAGCCTCGTAACAATCAATCAGAGTAAAAGCGGAATAAATTAAAACTAAAGATAACTCGGAAAAAGAATGTCAAACGACAAACAACGGATCACCAAGTCCCAAAATCTACGTCTAAGAAAACCGAAACGACAAAACAACGAAATAAATGTTGTTTAACTTATTACATCCAAAATTTGAAACTAAAAAGGTACTAAAGTCTATCTCTCAAAAACTGAATAATAAAATCGCATAAAATAAAAGTCCATAACATCATAATCTCTTGAGCTCAAATTTCGGCTCCGTCATCATAACCGTACTCATCATCATCCTGACAACCACCTTCTCGGGGTGGGGACAATAAAGAAAGAAGGGGTAAGTACTTACGTACTTAGTAAGGGGTAGAAGAAACGGTTACACACAATATATAACATATCATACATAACAAGTAAATTCTACAATCTCTACCACATATGTTGCATTAAAATACACTCCCTCTGCTAATACTGTTAGCACAATCACGAGCAATTATCTATGTTACATTGTAATTCAAGGACACAATGCCCGAATGATGGGTATGCACCGGGACATATCGAAGACTCATATGGCACGGATGGTTCCGTGTGGAATATTTCCCAAAACCCGAATATTGTCCGTTACGTATGAGAAATGATTCCATGCTGCGAATCATAAATGTGTCTCACCAAGAATTACAACGTTTTAGCTTTTAGACTCATCACATATGTTTATTACGTAGTTAATCTAGCCACCGAGTTCATTCACATATAAGGCTCCTTAGAGACTTCTAGTCCTAGACCTCTAATTACACTATCTAGCACGTTGTAAAAGGCGTCAGTGACTACTAAGCCAATGACCCCGCAAGGTCTGAACAACCGCCTTCTGGGCTACCACCTTCTTCTCCATGCAGAGGTCTCGGCCATGGCGATTGATGCTAAGGCGCCTGAAGTCGGAGGTTAGACTTTGTCAATTAACATATAATGTCCCACAGAGATATACATACCAAACCATAACACATTGCACACAAATAATATTCAAGTAATGAGAATATTATTACATTCGATCATATTTAGAAACATAAAAACTACCTTTGTATTTCATCATCACTATTATTATTACTGTTATATTTAGTTATTCATTTATTTATTTATCGGTTTCTTTCTGGGAACGGAGCAAAGTGCAGATGATCTCCTTTCTTTTTTTTGACACCATTTGCAACAGCAACACAATTTTAATATATATATATATATATATATATATATATATATCTTCCTATACTAATAAGAAGGAATAAGTTGTCTTTGTGTGACAAGTGTCACACAAAGATTGGTCCTTTTTTTTTTTTTTTTTCCCTCCACCACGTTTTAATATATTTTCCCACCCCCTTCCGCCGACCATTTTACTGTTCATCGGATTTTAATTTTAATTTTTTTTTTCAAATTTTTTTTTCCCGGACTAAATTTCGTCATTTATATTGTGTTATACTTAAAATATGTAGAGTGATATTTTAGTTGAAATGTATTTTATACTTAAATACTATTTACTATATTATGTGTGTCAGATTGTATGATGTCACATAATCATTTTCTAATATGATTGCACATCTACTGGGCTATAGCATATTCACACACACTATTTTCTATTCTGCTCGCGTTTGAGAAAAATACATAGATTAAAAAAATGATTTATTGTGTTGACTTTCCATATAAAGTTCAAAAAAAATCTTGAAAAGTGTAGCGGTGTATTGAATATGAAAAATTAATTGATTGAATGAGCCTACGAAATTGAAAAGTAATATTTAAAAGCGGAAATAGTATTAAAATATGTATTAGAAATGTAACTACGACATATTAAAAAAAATGATTTTGGCAACTGCGACATATAAATAAGAATGGATGGAGTAATAAAATATTAATGTTTTAGTGTGAATAAAGACCAATTTTTACTGATACCATGGTAAATGTATTTTATTGATGAGTGTTAAATATAGTTTGGAACTTTTGTTTTTTTGTATCAAGTGTCTATATAAGTAAATCGAAAACATTTGTCTAATTGTCGTCATGTTAAATAATTGACATCATAATTTGTTGTATAATATCAATGCCGGCTAAATTTCGTCATTTATATTGTGTTGTACTTAAAATGTGTGGAGTGATATTTTAGTTAAAATGTATTTTATATTTAATAGTTTTTAACATTAAGGTAAACATAAGATGGGCACTCAAAGTGCGTTGCTTGAGTACCATTTTTTACTATATATATATATATATATATATATATATATATAACCTTTCGAAGCAGTTATTCATTCTAAATCAAAGCTGTCAAAGCTATTATACACAAAGTAATCTGCTTCCTTCCCTTTTTTTCTTTTTCTCTACGTCATATATATGCGGGCATACAATAACATCAGCCCTACTCAATTTCGGTAGAAGTAAGTAAAAAGAAAAATAAAAGAATATACCTATAAGTCACAATAGCAAACAAATAACACATAATTAACTACGATTGAACACCAAAATCCGTTTAAGAACAACCCCTTACCTTTGATCTTTCAAAAGTGTTTTAAAAGCAAAACGAACGATAAAGGCTTCGAATCCTCAACTCCAGCCTCCTCTAAGAATCACCTAAGATAGTTAGCCATCACACTACGATTAGGCAACCCTCTAATCCATAAGAACTCAGACCTTTCCTCAAGAACATAAACGAATCTAGATTTAGGGCTAAGGATTGGGAACTTACCGTTTTGCAAACGATTGATATGAGAACGACTGTCTTCTCCCGGTGATCACTTTCTACTATCATCTCGTGACCAAAATCAACCGATTAGCCTCGAATTGGAAGATTGCGTTCTTGCTCTTTTTCTAGAGAAAACCGTCGCCCCTTCACTGATTTTCTTCCCAGGAAACATAACGTATTAGCCAATGAGTAATTTTATGTAATAATTCCTTTTTTTTATACTCATTAATTAATCCCATTAAATTAAACAATTAAATTCCCTTTTTAATTATTTCCTCTTTTTGGTTAAAGATAAAATAGAAAAATAATTAAATTTTCATTTTTACTCTTTTACCCTTCGTGAAAACTCGGGGTTTTACATCCTTCCCCTCTTAAGAAAAGTTTCGTCCTCGAAACTGAACATAACTGAAAGGTACTTGAACTCTGGGACTTCACAAAGCCTCTCGTCTTCTAACTCTCATGTCGCCTCTGCCGGTGTATGACTATTTCACTAGATCAAGACTAGTTGTACATCTTCCTTCTTAACTTTCTTCATCTTCCGTTCTAAAGTGCACTTGATTCTTCCGCGTAGGTCAAGATTTCTTCAACCCTTTCAAATTCAAAGGTTGCTTCCACATCAATGTCATTTACGCATTCCCTACTCGTGAAAGGGATTATGGTAACTCCAAATGGATAAGCTAAAGGTCCGACTTCAGGCACGATCACGTAAAGGCCTTCATACCCAAGGCGTAATTTGCATGTCTGCCTAAACCGTCTTGCTTCTCTCACTGAGGAGGTCTTTAGATGTACTTTATCTTCCACTTCAAACTCTAACAGTCTTCTTCCTCCATCTTCCCAAGTCTTCTATCTGTCTTGAGCTATCTCGGGGTTGCGACGGTCCACTTCAATCTTCTTGTTGGCTTGTTGTATCAAATCTGGTCTTGCATTCTATTACTATTCCACTTCATCCCAGATGACTGGCGTTCTACGCTTTCTTCCATGAAGAGCTCCATAAGTGCCACTGGATACTGGCGTGGTAACTATTGTTATAGGTAAACTCTGTTATCTCTATCTTTATAGAAGGTCATCAGCTGTGTTGTTTCAACTCTCTATGCGCCTTTGGTTGCTCCAGGACGGACTGAAAATGATATCTTGTGGACTTCATCCATCACAGTCTTCCTCAACTCTCCCGCACTTAGAACACAAAGCCAACTTTGATGCCAACGGTTGCCATCTTCATCTAACTCCTTAATGCTGGTTTGGTTCTGGCCGCTCTCTTGTAATCGAAAACAACTGGATCTTCGTCTTGTTTCTTCACAATCTCATCAACCACCTCGAATCTTGCAATCAACGGTACAACACACTTTACTTTCATTTACTGAGTGAATAAACTGATCCACAACTGTTAACGCCATTGACTCATTTGGATCTCGACTTCCATCACTGCTGCACAAGCTTGCTGTAGGACTGCGAGGATCCTAGATAAAGGATTTCTGAGACTTTTCAGAAAGGAAGAAACACCCGTTTGCTATACCTTCTGTCTGACGGTCTGATCCAATCCTTATGCCAATAAGGGTTAGCTTGGAAAACAAATAAAGTTGAAGAATGACAAGTTGAGCACCAAGGTGGTAGGCCAACTTGGTAAGCCGAAGAAGAGGCAATAAGTTCTCAAACGAGAGAGGTTGCAGGGGTTATAAAACAAAACATGATGACTCCAGGTCGAAGGAAGTTTGTAATTGGTTCCAAAATAGAAGGACGAGGAATTAGGTCATAATACAAAAGGTAGCCACCAGAAGGAAGAACAAAAGAACATCTTGCAGATAAGATTCTTTAAAGAGAGTGGGATTCTGCAAGATACGGTGGTATGCAAAAGAACTCCGACCGTTTTAAATGAAGATAATAAGTTTTCACATAAGCCCTAAAAAGTAGGGACGTTAAGAGAAACATCAAATGATGGACTTGGAAGCATTTACTTCAAGATGAGAAGAATATTGGACTGGAGAACATTTGACATGTAACATTAATTGCACTGATTTGATAACAAAGTGGATGTGAGCGAACGAGGAGAATCTTCAGTTGGATGAATGTTGTAGAGGAATCATTCCACAACAAAAAGACAAGGCAAAGGTACAAGGTCGAGCACCTGAAAGACCATATAACTGAGAAATCAAGAAAAATGAGAGAATCTCAACATGAAGAAGTTATTTGGCCAAAATGAGTACACCAAAAGGTCGTAGGAAGGAATAAAACTTGTCAAGGAGTGTCCAAGTTTGCATCAAAGAGAGGTTTATTTCAAAATTGAAATAAAAAAAATAAAAAATTCCTCAAGATGTTGTAAAGGAATGTTAAAAGTTTTGAAAAGGGGTCTGCGATAAACAAGCTTTAAGTAAAGGATAAAAGACACTTAAGAAATGTCAGATAACGTTTGATTTAATAGAGTTTATTCACACTTTCAATAGAAGTTTAAAAGATTATTGATGATCCAAGTCAAGGGTTCATGGTTGCACTACTCGAGAGGAATAGTACAAAACCGAAAAATAAGCGATCAAGGACATTCCTTATGAGGGAATGAAAAGGTTAAATCAGAATAGACATTTCAACCGGTGTACCAAATTGTTATAGAAACACCAAGACAGAAGAGGGAATGTCAAACGGTGCGTCCGGTGGTTCATGGATCTAAATGGATTTAAAGAAATTTAAATTTGAAATGGCACCATGTGCATTAACCTGGATTGAAATTAATAAAATTTGGATCGAGTTCAAATGTTGATTGGCTAGATAGATTCGGAAGGCATCTTGGCAAGGACTACCTTCTGCCTGAAAACTTGTTTAGCATAAATTGCTAGAAAGTTAAAGAAGTAACTAACTGAAGAGGGAGGTCATGGTAGGTTTAAAGATCCGACTGGTAAATAGATGAGATGCATACCTTAAAAGAACCGGAAGTAATAGTTAAAAAAAAGTTAAAACATCAACACTAGCCTTGTGAGGGTAGCTGAGAACGAACACTAGTATGAAGAATGTACGGACATCAGAAGGTTCAATAAAATTTGAATTTGAAATGAATAATGAGGGTGAAACAATGCAAAATTAGAGGAAATTCGTTTCTTTGATTAGAAAGGTAAATGTATGAATTTGTTCAAAAGAAAGGCCTATGGAGATATGTATATGAGGTAATTCATGAAAACAAGTGGAGATGACTTGTTGAGATTAAAGATCTCAAGTGAGAGATTAAATGAGAAATAATTTATCAGGATAGGTATGATTGAATAAGGGCATGAAAAAGGTTTGAACCTCAAGCGTGGCATGCTGGAAGACAGCAACTTGGTGCTTGTTTCTCTAACTGCAAAAGAAATCATAACGTTAGCCTCACAAACATCCTACTTAGAGACTTACTCTAGAAGAAGATCAAACTTTGAGGAAACTTCTAAAACATCACAATCATAACTTATTACTCTCTTAGCCCAAACCTTAAGCCAAGGAGGTGAGGACTCCTTTTAGACTGTTGTCAATGATATTTATTCTGGATATGATATTATCGACTTGTACAGCCCAAACCAAGAGGATGTTGCACACGATCAAAGGAGAAAAGATATAGATACTGGAGTTTCCCAGATGCAACAAAAGATTAGAATTTTTGGATGAGAAGAAGTCGGTCAGAAACAATTATTTTTGTTGAATGTTATAGCTGTCGGAATTTCCAGATTAGTAAACACTAAATTGAACTGCAGATTGCGATCAAACAAAAAGGAATTTGAACTTAATCCCAAAAGTAAAGTCATAGATAAAAGTGTTTTCTGCAACATATCAAAAATTCAGGTCATTTGAATGTGGTTAACCTGTTCAAAACAGAAGAAGAAGCGAAAGTGGTGCTGCAGATTTTCTGGACAGAGTGTCCGGCATTAACATGAATTTTCTGAACAATCCATAATGATTATTCAGTTTATGTAAGAAGATAAGTTGTAGATAAAACAGAGATATATATTGCTGAAAATTTTCAGAATTTTCGGAGCAGGGTAAATGGGTTTACATGAAAGGCAAACACCAAAACATAAGGCATTCACTCCTGTTGGATAAAGCCAACCATGAGGATGATGAAAACTATGTGCCAAAGCAAGGAAACATTTAACACTAATAGTTGAAACGAGTGAGAAACACTTGGAAAAGATAGGATTGTATATAGAGTTAGTGTGGAGCCCATCTCGAGCTTTTGATAAACACAAACCAAGCAATAGTGAAAAGTAGGAGTGGAGGATTTGTGGAGTTGATTCGGACATCCTCTACAAGAATAAGTCAAGCCAAAGTGTAGGCTTTTGACATTGAGGTGTAGAAAGAAGTGGAGAGATCACAATAGGGAGTGTAAAGAATATTCAACCAAGAGGACCTCAACTTAAAGGTATAGACATAAGACTCCGATCCCTAAGTTTTACTTAGAGGGGTTTCACTTAATCCTAGGTGATGTGGTTTGGTTTAAAGACTTCATCCGTAAGGATTGACTGCTTAACGGACTAACTTACTAGTGTTCCTTGATGTTTTCTAAGCCATGTGTCAAGAAGAAAGGGTCAGCTAAACTGCTAAAGAGGCTTATAAAATTCAACTTAAGCTACGAACTTAGACGTAAGGTAGGAACTTTGCTCTGATACCAACTGTGACGCCCCGTCCCGGATACCGAGTCCTTATCCAGAAAGAACGCCCGGCATGCATATATTAACTTTTTAAATCATCAAAAGTAATATATACATAAGCCTCGTAACAATCAATCAGAGTAAAAGCGGAATAAATTAAAACTAAAGATAACTCGGAAAAATAATGTCAAACGACAAACAACGGATCACCAAGTCCCAAAATCTACGTCTAAGAAAACCGAAACGACAAAACAACGAAATAAATGTTGTTTAACTTATTACATCCAAAATTTGAAACTAAAAAGGTACTAAAGTCTATCTCTCAAAAACTGAATAATAAAATCGCATAAAATAAAAGTCCATAACATCATAATCTCTTGAGCTCAAACTTCGGCTCCGTCATCATAACCGTACTCATCATCATCCTGACAACCACCTTCTCGGGGTGGGGACAATAAAGAAAGAAGGGGTAAGTACTTACGTACTTAGTAAGGGGTAGAAGAAACGGTTACACACAATATATAACATATCATACATAACAAGTAAATTCTACAATCTCTACCACATATGTTGCATTAAAATACACTCCCCTCTGCTAATACTGTTAGCACAATCACGAGCAATTATCTATGTTACATTGTAATTCAAGGACACAATGCCCGAATGATGGGTATGCACCGGGACATATTCAGCACCTCATATGGCACGGATGGTTCCGTGTGGAACATTTCCCAAAACCCGAATATTGTCCGTTACGTATGAGAAATGATTCCATGCTGCGAATCATAAATGTGTCTCACCAAGAATTACAACGTTTTAGCTTTTAGACTCATCACATATGTTTATTACGTAGTTAATCTAGCCACTTGAGTTCATTCACATATAAGGCTCCTTAGAGACTTCTAGTCCTAGACCTCTAATTACACTATCTAGCACGTTGTAAAAGGCGTCAGTGACTACTAAGCCAATGACCCTTAAGGTCCGAACAACCATATACAGGCTACCACCTTCTCCCCGCAGAGGGTCTCAGTTGTGGCGATTGATGCTAAGGCGCCTGAAGTCGGAGGTTAGACTTTGTCAATTAACATATAATGTCCCACAGAGACATACATACCAAACCATAACACATTGCACACAAATAATATTCAAGTAATGAGAATATTATTACATTCGATCATATTTAGAAACATAAAAACTACCTTTGTATTTCATCATCACTATTATTATTACTGTTATATTTAGTTATTCATTTATTTATTTATCGGTTTCTTTCTGGGAACGGAGCAAAGTGCAGATGATCTCCTTTCTTTTTTTTTGGACACCATTTGCAACAGCAACACAATTTTTTATATATATATATATATATATATATATATATATATATATATATAACCTTTCGAAGCAGTTATTCATTCTAAATCAAAGCTGTGAAAGCTATTATACACAAAGTAATCTGCTTCCTTCCCTTTTTTTCTTTTTCTCTACGTCATATATATGCGGGCATACAATAACATCAGCCCTACTCAATTTCGGTAGAAGTAAGTAAAAAGAAAAATAAAAGAATATACCTATAACAGTCAAGAGGAGTCACAATAGCAAACAAATAACACATAATTAACTACGATTGAACACCAAAATCCGTTTAAGAACAACCCCTTACCTTTGATCTTTCAAAAGTGTTTTAAAAGCAAAACGAACGATAAAGGCTTCGAATCCTCAACTCCAGCCTCCTCTAAGAATCACCTAAGATAGTTAGCCATCACACTACGATTAGGCAACCCTCTAATCCATAAGAACTCAGACCTTTCCTCAAGAACATAAACGAATCTAGATTTAGGGCTAAGGATTGGGAACTTACCGTTTTGCAAACGATTGATATGAGAACGACTGTCTTCTCCCAGTGATCACTTTCTTCTACTATCATCTGCACCGAAAATCAACCGATTAGCCTCGAATTGGAAGATTGCGTTCTTGCTCTTTTTCTAGAGAAAACCGTCGCCCCTTCTCTGATTTTCTTCCCAGGAAACTTAACGTATTAGCCAATGAGTAATTTTATGTAATAATTCCTTTTTTTATACTCATTAATTAATCCCATTAAATTAAACAATTAAATTCCCTTTTTAATTATTTCCTCTTTTTGGTTAAAGATAAAATAGAAAAATAATTAAATTTTCATTTTTACTCTTTTACCCTTCGTGAAAACTCGGGGTGTTACACAATGTGGTATGCTTTTATGCACCACGAATGCTCTTAAAGTTGGAGGTATGGGAACTATCAGTTGTGGAAAGAATAATTGTATTGATGTATAAGCATTACAATTTACAGAGTATATATACTAGTACAATAAGCGAGTTGAGCCGAGCTATTCTACGTATGATATAAACTAGTAGATACAATTACTAAATATAAATATACAATGACTAAATACAAAATATATACTCTAATACCACCCCTCAAGTAGGACGAGGGAGGAGGCCTAACTTGTCGCGTTGATGAAGAAAATCAGTCGTAGGTAAGGATTTTGTAAGGCAGTCGGCCAACTGATCTCGAGCATTGACATGAGCAATACGCAACATCCCCTGTTGAACCTGATCGCGGATAAAATGGTAATCAATGGCAACGTGTTTCATGCGCGAATGAAATACCGGATTGAGGCAAAATTGAGTGGTGCCAAGATTATCACAAAAAATCACCGGTGTGCCCGGGGGCCGAACATGAAGACCACGGAGAAGAAAAGTTAACCAATTGAGCTCAGCAGTGGCATCCGCAACAGCCTGGTATTCAGCCTCAGTAGTAGAGCGTGCAATGGTCGATTGTTTCTTAGAGCTCCAGGCAACAACATTTCGGCCAAGATAGATCACATGAGCACTGGTGGAAGCATAGTTGTCCTTATCCCCGCCCCAGTCAGCATCCGAGAAACCATGAAGAGTGAGAGGTGAGTGACGAAATAATTGAATGCCATAGTGGGACGTGCCAGCCAGATAGCGAAGGAGACGTTTGACAAAGGACCAGTGAATATCAGTGGGCGAATGCATAAATTGGGACAGTTTATTCACTGCAAACGCTATATCAGGACGGGTGTAAATAAGATACTGCAGACTGCCGACAACCATACGATACGTAGATGGGTCATCCATAGGAGTGCCAACATTGGCCTTCAAGTTGGAAATGTCAGTAGGAAGCGGTGTGGTAGTAGGATTAGCATCCTGCATGTTCAATTTAGTGAGAAGTTCCGTGACATACCATGATTGAGATAAAACCAAGCCTTCCTTGTTGGGAGCAACCTCAATCCCGAGAAAATATGACAAGGTGCCCAAATCTTTGAGAGCAAAACGAGAGCCTAGGCGTTGGATAAATGATTCGACTGCTGCAGAATTATTGCCTATGACAATAAGGTCATCAACATAGACAAGAACATATATAATTAAGTCACCGTGATGATAAACAAAAAGGGACTTATCCGCCAGTGAGTTTTTGAAATTGCACACGGTCAAAAACTTTTTCAGCTCATCATACCAAGCCCGAGGGGCTTGTTTAAGGCCATAGATGGCTTTGTGAAGCCTGCAAACATGATTAGGACGAGAAGTATCAACAAAACCAGCCGGTTGAGCTAAATACACCGCTTCTTTTAAACTGCCCTGCAAGAAAGCATTGTTAATATCCAACTGTCGAAGGGACCACCCCTGCGTGAGAGCAAGAGTAAGAACAACGCGAATAGTGATTGGTTTGATGACCGGGCTGAATGTGTCATAATAATCGATTCCCGGACGTTGAGCAAAACCCTTAGCAACAAGTCGAGCCTTGTAACGATCAATGGATCCATCAGATTTGCGTTTAAGGCGAAATATCCATTTTGTGCCTATGATGTTAAGATTTGGATCGTAAGGAACAAGATCCCAGGTATTATTTCGCATCAAAGCATCATACTCTTCTTGCATTGTGTTAAGGGTGAAATTTATGATTTATATGACGTTATTCCCGTAACAATATCCTTGGTATTTTAGTACTTTTTATAGAAAAGTGTTGGTTTTATCGAATTATTGAGTAAACGAGTTTTAAATGTGTTTAAATGCAAAATCGAGATATTTACGTGATTTTATCGGTGTTTTATGTTTATCCGTATGATGTTACATTTTGCATGTTTCTATCATGTTGTTAGGTACGTTTGCATGATGAGTAAGGAGCTTAAACGATGATCACATGAAGATGGAAGAGTTGAAAGATGTTTAAGTGAAGAATCATTGAAGAAACCGGAACCAGGCACTTCATGGGAATTTTGTCCACACTTTTAGGCACTTTCAGGGAAAGTTGTCTTGATGAAAGTTGTAGAGGATTGAAATAGGTTTCAACGCATGTTGAATCACCTCATTCGAGCCCTAGAAGTGAAGTTATGAGCAAAATACTGGAGCTGGGTCATGGACGGGCGTCCATGATAATGAACGAGCGTCCGGAGCGGTACTGTAGCAACCGACTTGATTTTCTCTATATATAGCAGCGCATAATCAACCCTAAGACATACAATTCGAACCCTAAAAACCTAGGGGCAGCTTGGCTGCGTTTTTCTACAGTTTTTATCTACTTTTATGCAATTTAATTCTTAGATTAGATTAGATAGATTCATGTCTTTTATTTCATCAATTCGAGTTGCAACAAGGATGCTAAGAGGCTAAAACCCTCTTGAACAAGCGTTGAGAAGCCTTCCTTCAACAATTCAGTTTTGATTCGTGATTAATCTGTGAGTATCTATTTCAAGTTCGTTTCTTTTATCATGTTTTGTATGTTTTGCATGTTTAATCGAAAGATGCTTGCTTTTTGATTGTTTATTTGATGAAAATCATGTTAACGATAGATCACCGTGATAAAAGAATAGATCTTGATCTAATTAAAACGCGAGTTATTAGATTGATTTTCTAGATTAGAAATTGAAAGATTTCACGCCTAGGTTAGAAAGACGTAATCTTTAACATCGAAAGATAAAAGATTAGGAAACGAACTTGTCTACGAGAGTAGGAGTTTATGCCTTCGATTAGGTGAATCACGACTTGAGTAGAGATCACGAATTAATCCGAATTAGAATTGAATGTTGATAGGATAGGTGGATCGATTGCTTGTTCGTTCGTTATAATTTGATTTTTAATCCTTTGAACTTGAATTGCTAGATTAGTTTACTTTTAATTGCACTCTAGTTTTTATCGCTTTCAATCTTGCCTAGCATTGGATTAATCTCCTCTGTCTAGTTCCTTTTATGCATATTTGTTTAGGTTAGTTCTTCGTTTAGGTTAGTTTCGTGACAATAGTTTAGTTGAAAACAAAAGCTAGGATTCACATTCGTCTAGTTCCCCGTAAGATCGACCCGGCATTAGCCTCCATACTACGATCCTTGCACTTGAGGTTAACCGGTTTATTACTTGTTTATTCGCATTAGATAAATCCGGGACATGTTTTTGGCGCCGTTGCCGGGGAACCGGACGGTTGTCTAGTTTTTGTTTTTAGTAATTTAGGTTAGGTTTTTGTTTTTATTTCTGTTTTTCGTTGGTGATTTAGTTGTTTTTACTTATTTGTTTTTTTTTTCTGTTAATTAATATTTGTTCTTGTTAGTTGTAGTATAGACTTTTGTTTTTGAGTTTTAGTCTCTGTTTTCTGTTATCGTTTCTTTTTCTGCTCTCTGTTCGAATCTGTTCCAGTTGGACGAGCGCCTGGTCATCTGAGCGCCCGTCGATTCTTCTCCTTCAGGAGGGCGCCCGTCGATTAATTGGGCGCCCGTCATCTCTGTCTCGCCATTAGTTTTTATTTTTATTTCAATTAGGTTTTTCTTTTTTTTTTCGTAGGTAAGTGTCGTAGGTAGGTTTCTTAGGTTGAATCATCGACTCCACACCTTTCACGATCAAATTTTAGGATAAAAGGTCCGTTTAGCACTTGATAGTATTTTGGCCATAACTTTCGGCTCGAGTGTCGGATTAGCGCGCAGACCCCAATTCGGATTGGCCGTCCGACACCGTTTTGAGGTCAAAATCCACTGTTTTCCCCTTCCATTTTGGGCTCGAGAAGATTTCAACATGTTTTTTTCCCCTTTTTAGTGTTTTCTGCTTTTCTCGTTTTAAATTTTCTTAGGTAGTTTATAGTTTTGGTTATTAGGGTTTTTAGTAGTTAAGTTCGTAGTTTTTGATTCCTCTAGGTTTAGTTATCCTTTCCTCCTGTCTCTTTTTCCCCGTTTTTCTCTTTGTTTTATCCGTCTCTCGTTCTTGTTTTTATTCTTTCAAACGGGTGTCTAAACTAGTGGGCGCCCGTGCTCGCTTTAAATTTTTCTTCGCTTTACGTTCGTGTTTTTGTCGGTTGGACGAACGTCCGGTTTCTGAGCGCCCGTTCAGATTCAAAATCCAGACATGACGCCCGTCGAGAATCGGACGCTTCGTCTGATCTGTCCATTCATCACTTTCTATCCTTTCTTGCTCAACACCTTGAGTTGGTGTTCGGTTTATGCAAACTCGTAGTCATAAAGGACCACTAATCTATTCCCTCGACCCCGAAGCGGACCATAGTCCGACCCAATAAGGGGAGACCGTTTTGACGAAGGAAGCGCTCTAGATCAAGAATTTGAGCAATATCTTTCGGGGAGAAATCGAAAGAATAGTAATAATGGCGGCGGAAGATAGACGGACGTTGGCCGACTATGCCATGCCCGGCACAGATCACCATCAACCCGGCTATCGTCATGCCTACCATTCTTGCTCCAAACTTTGAGCTTAAACCCGGACTTATTCGAGATGATGCAAAGATGCATCAATTTTCCATGGTTTCCCATCCGAAAACCCCCACACTCACTTACACACATTCTTGCAAATATGCGGTACTACCCGTATCAAGGTGTAAGTGAGGACGCCATCAAGCTTAAACTATTTCCATTTTCCTTACGGGGGAGGCACTCGAGTGGTATCACTCTCTCCTCTGAATCCATCACTATGTGGAAATTTGAGCTCGAGAAGGAATTTCTAAGTCAATACTTTCCTCCTTCAAAAACAGCCCATTGTCTGAACGAAATCTTCACATTCCGTCAGCTGGAAAATGAGTCATTCTTTGATGCGTGGAAAAGGTTTAAGTCTCTCCTGCGCAAGTGTCCCCATCATGGCTTGCCAAAGCAAAGGCAAGTCCATACTTTCTTCAGTGGATTGACCGAGCTCACCAAGGGCATGGTCAATAGTTCCTCCTGGTGGGGCATTTCTCAAGAAACACACTGATGAGGGTGGGCGCTGTTCGAGGACATTGCCAAGTACAATTATGCCCCCTCTTATCAAGCCATTCAAGCACCTCCTCCGCCTCCCAAGGTCGAAGAGGTGACTATGCAAAATCTCGTTGCCATGTTGCAGAAGCAAATGGCAACCTCTCAAATGATGACTTCTCAAAACTTCGAAATCCGAGTTATCGAGGCTCCTTCACCTTCACGTAACTCTCAAGTTCAGATCGTGAAGCTTGTCATGTCAGGACCGCCATATGATCGCCAATGTCAATTTTCGTCCCCCTCTGCTCAGCAAGTCAATGCTGTTCATGACTATGGACAACATAATCCAATCACATGCCAAGTATGTGACAGCATGGGGCACACTGCTCGCTTCTGTCCCCTGATTGGGCAGAATGCGGAAGTCAATGCTTTCTCTGGCCAGACAAATCAGAGATTCAACAACCAATTCTCTGGCCAGAACAATTTCCAAAACCAAGGGTTTAATCAATCTACAGGATTTAATCCGAATTCAAATTTTAATAGAAACCCTGGTTATGTTCAGAACCAAAGCTCAAAATTTTCCAACCCGAGGTTCAATCAGAATTGGCCCGCCAATTCTAATTCTACATGTCCAAATCAGTCCAATCAGCCTCTCCCTCAAAATCATCAGAACTCTCAAGGCCCCTCCCAATCCAACAATTTGAAACCAAGTTGGAGGAGCAAAGTAGGACAATAAAAAGTCTTGAGAGACAAATAGGGCAATTGGTCGAGCGGCTAGCGTCAAGACCCCAGGGCATCGCCCGATTTCTTGAGAAAAACCCAAGAGGCGGTCAAGTCGCTCAGCCGATATAAGCAACGACCAATGCACCGACCTCGTGCCAACAATGCAATACGGTAAAGAGGAGGCCCGGTCGATGAATTTAAGTGGCACTCGGTGAGTGGTCCCCACGGCTTCCAGTGGAAACCACTAGCCCCTCCCGCCAATGATAAGGCAGGAGGGGAAGTTGAGCACCCATCATCCCCTTGGCTGTAGAAGGAAAATCAGGTGGCTGATCCCCTGATAGAAGAAAGAGTTGAGATTCCTCAAGTGGCTGATCCCTTGAGGAATAAAGAATCGATCGGATGTCCTCGTGTGGTTTGTTCCTTGAGAAGTGAAATAATTGAGGATCTTGGTGGCTGATCCACGAGGTGATGAGTTAAATGATAGTCGGTGGTGATCCACGACTAACAAAAAGGATGGAAAGACGGTTCGATGGAAAGACATGGAAGACAAAGCATCATTGCTTCCTCAAAGAAAGTATTTTCCGAGGATGATTTGAAAAAGCTTCCCTTTCCACCCGTAAAGAGCAACATCCCATTGAGCAAAGATAAGAAGTGCTAAAAGGTGCTTAATTTGTTGAAAAATACTCAGTTAATCTTCCATTGTCGATGTCTTGGTAGAGATGCCTAAGTACACCAAATTCATAAAGGATGTTGTTTCTTGAAGAAGAAGTTAGCCAGAAATGGATCAGGCAATTGGTGAGGATTGTTCAATGATCAATTATCCAGACTTACCAATCAAAAGAGGTGACCCCGGAAAATTCGTGCTCACATTGCAGATGGGAGGCCTAGTCTTTCCAAATTCTTTATGTGACACAGGTGCATCTATAAGCTTGATGCCATTATCTATTTGCAAGCAGCTGGGTTTACAAAGTCTTCTAGAACCCACTACCATGAACTTGCAGTTCGCTGATAGATCTTCAAAGAAAGCCTCAGGGATCCTAAAGGACGTATTCGTTCAAGTTGGTAGGTTTACCTTTCCCGTTGACTGGTATGTCTTAGATATGGAGAAAAATGAAAATGTCCCTCTGATTCTTGGAAGACCTTTCCTATCTACAGCTAGAGCCCTCATCAATTGTGATGGTGGGAAAGTAACTATCCGAGTTGGTGACCAAGAGGTGAGCTATAGTGTTTCTAAATCTATTCAAGTACCCCCCCGGTTCTCCAACCGGCTGTTCCATTGAGGAGACGTCTGATGACTTCAATGACTTCATGGATAAGCAAGTCTTGGCTGTAGAAGCAGAATATGAGCGATTGATCGATAATCTGAACAATCATGGTGTGGTCAATCTAGATCAATTAGCAGCTGATTTTGAGGATGGGCTAAGAGAAGAAGCTTTGGCAGTAGGGCCACTAAGTAAACTCAACGATGTTGAGTTGAGGAGTGGAGATCTTAAATCAAGTCTAGAGGAACCCCCTGTAGACTTGGTTCTGAAGCCGTTGCCTAAACATCTTAAGTATGTATTTCTGAGAGAAGGTGACAAGCTTCCTTTGATCATCTCTGCCAAGCTATCTCGAATAGAAGAGCTTAAACTGTTAAACGTCTTGCGTAAAAATGAGAAAGCCTTTGGATGGCAGGTGGGAGATATCCGAGGGATATCTCCCGACATCTGTATGCACAAGATCAAGGCGAGGAGGGTGCAAACGCAGTTAGACTGACCTCGGAGAAGGCTCAACCCTCACATGCAAGAGGTAGTCAAGAAGGAAATTATAAAGCTTCTAGATATGGGTATCATTTACGCCATTGCAGACAGTGAGTGGGTATCCCCAACTCAAGTAGTTCCCAAGAAAGGTGGAATTACTATTGAGAAGAATGAGAAGGGAGAAGAGAAAGCATTGAGGCTCGTTCATTGGATACTGAGTATGTATCGATTATCGAAAGCTCAATGAGGTCACACCTGAAAGATCATTTCCCCCTTCCATTCATTGACCACCATTTGAGCGTCTGGCGGGGCACGATTCTACTTGCTTCTGGATGGATATTCGGGATACTTCCAGATACCCATCGATCCTGTTGACTAAGAGAAGACCACTTTCACTTGCCCTTATGGGACATTCGCCTCTGCGGATGCCATTTGGTCTCTGTAATGCCCAGCCACCTTTCAAAGGTGTATGATGGCAATCTTTGACGGGCTAGTTGAAAAGTGCATGGAGATTTTTATGGATGATTTCTCGGTCTTTGGTCATCCTTCGATGATTGCCTCGATAATCTTGATCAGTGTTGTCTAGATGTGTGGAAAAGGACTTAGTGCTTAATTGGGAAAAATGCCATTTCTTGGTAGATGAAGGCATAGTCCTTGGCCACAAAGTGTCAGCCAAAGGTATAGAAGTAGATAGGGCCAAGGTTGAAGCTATTGAGAAGATGAGTTATCCTAAGAATGTTTGGGAGGTCCGAGGTTTTCTCGGACATGTCGAAACTTATAGGAGGTTCATCCAGGACTTTTCAAAGATTGCCAAGCCCCTGTCTACTTTACTCAAAGAAAGGCGTTACTTTTGATTTTGATGAGAATTGCAAGCGGCGTTTGAGGAGCTTAAGAGTAGATCGATCTCCGCTCCAATTCTTATTTCACTCGATGGAACTTACCCTTTGAGCTTATATGCGATGCATCCAACTATCTTTGTTGAGTGCGATCTTAGGCAAAAGCTTAATGGAAAGTTCGGCCTATCTATTATGCCGATCACACACCGAATCCTTCTCAAGTTAACTACACGACCACCGAAAAGGAATTATTAGCCGTAGTCTTTGCTATGGATAAGTTTCGTAGTTACTTCTTTGGGTGCTCGAGTGATTGTGTGGGTGATCACGCCGCTTGCGTTATCTCATGACCAAAAGGAAGCTAAACCGCGCTTATCTGCGTTGGATACCGACCCTCCAAGAGTTTGACGTTCAAATCAAAGATAAAAAGGCGTTGAGAACGTAGTGGCGGATCATGTTTCTAGGATGTTAGGTGAGGAAAAGGGTGATCCTGATGATATAGATCTTTACTTTCCTCTAGAAAACATCATGTTGATAGATGGTTGCCCTCCCGATGTTCCATGGTATTCCTCCATTGTAAACTACCTTCATGCCCGTTATCTCGATCCTGAAATGTCTTATCAAGAGAAGAAGAAGTTCTTCTCTGATATGAAGTCTTTCGTTTGGGATGAGCCTTACCTCTTCAAGATCTACAAAGATGGTTTGTTGAGGAGGTGTGTTCCTGAATCTGAGCAACGCGATATAATCGAGCAAAGCCATAGTGGACCCACAGGTGGTCACTTTGGTCCGTGGAAAACCGTTGCCAAAATCTTCCAATCCGGTTTCTATTGGCCCACAATCTTCAAGGACACGGAAGCTTTCTGTAAAGCTTGTGATCGTTGCCAAAGAACCGGAGCTTTGACAAGGCGGTTTGACATGCCGTTGAAACCCATCCTTGAATGCGAAGTCTTTGATGTTTGGGGCATCGATTTTATGGGACCATTCCCATCATCTTATGGCAACAAATACATCTTAGTCTGCGTTGACTATGTTTCGAAATGGGTGGAGGCAATTGCCACTCCTCACAATGATCATAAAACGGTCATGAAATTTCTGAAGAAGAACATCTTTGTGAGGTTTGGATGTCCACGTGCCTTGATCGGTGATGAAAGGACACACTTTTGCAATGACCTTTGGAAAAAGTCTCGAGAAGTATGGTGTTCGCCATAAAATCGGCACACCATATCATCCGATGACTAGTGGTCGAGTTGAGCTAAGAAACAACCGAGTCTTAAGAAAATCTGGAGAAGACGGTGAATAGTTATAGAAAAGACTGAGTTCGAAGTTGGACGATGTACTTTGGGCATATAGGATCGCCTATAAGACCCCCTATGGGTACATCGCCATATCAAATGGTTTACGGTAAGCCATGCCATCGCCGGTCGAGTTAGAGCACAGGCGTATTGGGCTCACGAAGTTTTGAACTTCGATTCCCAATCTGTAGGAAACATCGACAAAGTAGATTGCATGATTTGGATGAATTTAGGCTCCAGGCTTATGAAAGCGCCAGGATTAGTAAAGAGAAGATGAAACTACTCCATGACGCCAAGATAAAGAAGAGAGAATTCCAGGTCGGCGAGCAAGTTCTCTTATACAATTCTAGGTTACATTTGTTTCCTGGGAAGTTGAGAACACGTTGGTCCGGTCCTCTTGAGATTCTCCAAATCATTCCTGGAGGTGTTCTAGAACTACGCGGTTATCCAGACCAACCGTTTCGAGTTAATGGTCAAAGGTGCAAGCACTACATTGGTGAACCTAAAGAAAAACCTTTGATTGTTAAATTTCTCGATATTCTCGGATGTGGTGTTACAGAGGTCAATGAATTTGACGAGTTTTCATCCGATTTATTCTCCGAGAATGACGGTATTGGTTCATCGCCAAGTTCTAGCGGTAGTTGGGATATGGAGGAGTATGAAAAGAGCAAAAGCTTAAACGTCATCAGAGGAATCAGAGAAGAAATAAATCAGCCATGGGGAAGATTAAACGAGTTTGGAAGGCTATAAAAGATTTTACCCCATGTGTTAGATCTTTGTTTCTGCTGACCACACTATGGACCGGAGCTTAAACGAGGTAGTGGCTGGCAGAAAGTTTAAATGGCCTGATCCAGGCTGAGCTTCAAATGTGTCGAGCTAACGACAATAACCATTAGCGCTACTAGGAGGCATCCTAGATATCCCTTATTATATTAGTTTCTTTCTTTAGTTATTTTTCCTTGTTCTAGTTGTTTTAATCTTATTAGGATTGTGTTGTTTTTGTTAGTCAGCCTTCCTAATCTTATACAGGGTCGAAGTGTTGTTTTGCTTACGATTTCCTCTTATCTTTACCTCTATCACTTTTGCGCGGTATGGTTTAATCCCTTGTATCCTCCGAGGTATTTCTTTGTTTTTCAAGTGTGCGAGGATATTTTCGATAGCGATTGTGAGCTTTAGGCGATTCGAGTTTTCGGTGGATGGTCCACATCCTCATGGATTCGTTGAGCATTTTCGGGTGAGGTCGACCCACTTCGAGAATAGCTCCTTTCGAACAACGAATCACCTAAGTTTTCTGTTTCTTTTTATTTTTGCACACCATGAGGACATCTTTGTAATTTAAGTGTGGGGGAGGGGATAAGTCGATATGTATCTATACATTTGCTTACATGATTTTATTTTTATGCAAAAATGAGCTAAATATTAAAAAATTTTGTTTTGTCTCGAGTGAGCAATGCATGTTTTTGTTCGGTTTGTTATATTCATTGATGCTGTATGCCGTATGTTCCGTAAGTTAGTTGTTTCACCCGACACTCTTTTTCACATGCCATAGTAAATGATGAGCTATATTATAAAGTTATACCCCTTTTGATTAGTGAGGTTTGATTCCTTATAAGTCATGTGCTTAGTGCTAATGTTCATATCGTGAGACTTATGATAGTTTGTATTTAGTTCCAAGTACGATGTACTGTGAATATCTAGAAGTTTGAATGTGATAAGTAATACGTAGCTAATATCATTTGAAAAAGTTGAGTCAATAATGAAATCAATAGTGTGTGTCGGAAGCTGGTCGATGATTTGAGTGCGGTAAGGCATTATCTCGAAATGTTTTATTCCACTATGATGACCAAAAGCTCACGGCATATCGGAAGAAAGTCGCTTTATGATTTGAGTGAGGTAGGGTATACCACGTATGTCCTATTCTGCTATGATGAGCAATAGCTTATTCTGATGTGTGTTTAAATGTGAAATCAATTGAATCAACTTAAGAATTGGTATGAAAAGAATGAAATGAGACTTAGTTATCGTTAATCTTATCCCCAGTATAAACCGATGGATATGCTGTAGGGATTATCCTCTAAGAATGTCGGAAAGGTCTTAAATGTGTTCTATCATCTTTTCCGGGATATGTTCCGTTTTGTAGGGTGCATCTTATAAGTATCTTTTATTACTAGTTTGAAGGGGGTATTAGCTAGTTTTGCTTGAAATATTCAAGTTTGGATTTAGTGGAAATTTGCTATGGTTATGCACACACACACGGGTGAACTTCTAATTTATTGGCTATATGGTATATGTGTTGAGATGTCTATATTCTTTCCGAGCCTTTATCTTGTTTTGTTTTGCTCGGGACGAGCAAAGTTTAAGTGTGGGGGAGTTGTTAAGGGTGAAATTTATGATTTATATGACGTTATTCCCGTAACAATATCCTTGGTATTTTAGTACTTTTTATAGAAAAGTGTTGGTTTTATCGAATTATTGAGTAAACGAGTTTTAAATGTGTTTAAATGCAAAATCGAGATATTTACGTGATTTTATCGGTGTTTTATGTTTATCCGTATGATGTTACATTTTGCATGTTTCTATCATGTTGTTAGGTACGTTTTCATGATGAGTAAGGAGCTTAAACGATGATCACATGAAGATGGAAGAGTTGAAAGATGTTTAAGTGAAGAATCATTGAAGAAACCGGAACCAGGCACTTCATGGGAATTTTGTCCACACTTGTAGGCACTTTCAGGGAAAGTTGTCTTGATGAAAGTTGTAGAGGATTGAAATAGATTTCCAACTCATGTTGAATCACCTCATTCGGAGCCCTAGAAGTGAAGTTATGAGCAAAATACTGGAGCTGGGTCATGGACGGGCGTCCATGATAATGAACAGCGTCCGGAGGCGTACTGTAGCAACCGACTTGATTTTCTCTATATATAGCAGCGCATAATCAACCCTAAGACATACAATTCGAACCTAAAAACCTAGGGGCAGCTTGGCTGCGTTTTCTCTGATTTTATCTACTTTTATGCAATTTAATTCTTAGATTAGATTAGATAGATTCATGTCTTTTATTTCATCAATTCGAGTTGCAACAAGGATGCTAAGAGGCTAAAACCCTCTTGAACAAGCGTTGTGAAGCCTTCCTTCAACAATTCAGTTTTGATTCGTGATTAATCTGTGAGTATCTATTTCAAGTTCGTTTCTTTTATCATGTTTTGTATGTTTTTGCATGTTTAATCGAAAGATGCTTGCTTTGATGATTGTTTATTTGATGAAAATCATGTTAACGATAGATCACCGTGATAATAGAATAGATCTTCGATCTAATTAAAACGAGAGTTATTAGATTGATTTTCTAGATTAGAAATTGAAAGATTTCACGCCTAGGTTAGAAAGACGTAATCTTTAACATCGAAAGATAAAAGATTAGAAACGAACTTGTCTACTTAGAGTAGGAGTTTATGCCTTCGATTAGGTGAATCACGACTTGAGTAGAGATCACGAATTAATCCGAATTAGAATTGAATGTTGATAGGATAGGTGGATCGATTGCTTGTTCGTTCGTTATAATTTGATTTTTAATCCTTTGAACTTGAATTGCTAGATTAGTTTACTTTTAATTGCACTCTAGTTTTTATCGCTTTCAATCTTGCCTAGCATTGGATTAATCTCCTCTGTCTAGTTCCTTTTATGCATATTTGTTTAGGTTAGTTCTTCGTTTAGGTTAGTTTCGTGACAATAGTTTAGTTGAAAACAAAAGCTAGGATTCACATTCGTCTAGTTCCCCGTAAGATCGACCCGGCATTAGCCTCCATACTACGATCCTTGCACTTGAGGTTAACCGGTTTATTACTTGTTTATTCGCATTAGATAGATCCGGGACACATTGCATTTCTCCATTCAGGCAGTTTCAAGGCTTGAGCAACGGTGGTGGGTTCCGAGGTAGAGGAAGAGGATACTTGAGCATGTAGGTTGAGCTTTTGAATTGGTTTATGAATGTTGTTTTGGGAGCGAGTGCGCATAGAATGGGAAGGAGGAGGTGGTGGTGGTGGAGGAGGTGGGGATGCTGCGGGAGGTGAAAAGGGAGGAGAAGGAGGGGGAGTGAGAGATGGGGAGGGGGGCGGAGATGTTAGAGCCGTAGGTGGTGTGGGGATGGAGGGAGGTGCGGGAAGCCAGTCTGAGAGAACCAGAGAGTCTGTGGGAGTGGTGGAGGTGGCGGCAGGGAGAGAGGGAAAAACAGATTCAACAAATTTGACATGGCGGGACACATATAGGCGAGAAGTAGCCGTATCAAAACAGTAATAGGCATGCTGGTTGAGTGCATACCCAAGAAAGATGCAGGGTTTAGAGCGAGGCTGAAGTTTGTGATCAGTGTATGGACGAAGCCATGGATAACAGAGACAGCCAAACACACGTAGTTTGTGGTAGTTGGGGGAGTGTTGAAAAATAGATGCGTAGGGGGAGTTCATGTTAAGGACCGGAGTGGGCATGCGATTTATGAGGTAAACGGCAGTGGCAAAGGCATAGGGCCAGAAGGTACTGGGTAAAGACGCATGAGTAAGGAGAGCGAGACCCGTTTCAACAATGTGCATGTGTCGTCGTTCAGAGATCCCATTGTGTTCCGGGGTGTGGGGAGGTGTGGTATAAAAGGAAATGCCATGAGTGGCAAGATAATCACGCATTCCAATGTACTCACCGCCATTATCAGAATAGAGTACTTTAATGGGTTGGGAAAAATATTTTTCAACTATTGCACGAAAACGAATAAAGGTACCCTCAACATCAGACTTTTGAACTAACGGATAAAACCAGATATAACGGGTAAAATGATCAACAAAAATAAGATAATATTTGTAGCCATCAGCAGATAAAACAGGGGAAGTCCACAAGTCAGTGAACAATACTTCAAGTGGACGGGAGGAGGATAAAGTAGATAATGTAAAAGGGAGTTTATGACTCTTATTTTCTAAACATGAAGAACAATGAGAAAAATCTGATGAAGATGTCTCCAAAGCATTTTGACTAATGATTTTATTAAACAAAACTGAAGCTGGATGGCCCAAACGGTGATGCCAAACGGAGGAGGTGGCTTTATTGGCTGCAAAGGCAAGAATTGGCTGAGATGGCCACTCATAGAGACCATTCTTGACCGGGCCACGGATAAGAGTAGTCTGCGTGGGGATATCCTTCACAAGAAATTCAGTGGGTAAGAATTCAACAGATACATTATGGGATTTACATAACTGAGAAATGGACAATAAATTACGGGACATATTGGGGACACAAAGCACATTGCGTAAATTAAGAGATTGGGATAAAGATAAGGGAATAGAGGTGGAACCAGTATGCGTGATGTTGAGTCCATTGCCATCACCGACCATGACATCATCTTGGCCTAAATATGGAGTGTGCAGAGATAGAGTTTGGAGGTCGTTGGTGATATGTTGATTTGCACCACTGTCCATTAACCACGGTTGGGAGTTCGGAGCCGGAGGGGCTGCTGCAGAGGCCTCGGAAATGTGAGCTTGGGGTCGGTAATTGTGGCCAATGTGGTTGGAAGATGGGATTTGATGAAGCAGGGATTGCAAAGTAGGGCAAAATTTGGCGGAATGACCATTAGCCTGACAGTATTGACACCGACCACCATAAGGTTTTGGGGTGCGTTGGGGGTTATTGGGATTAAAGATAGGAGGCTGATATTGGGGCTGTTGGTTAAAACCACGGTAGGGGGCATGGGGAGGGTAGGACGGTAGGTAATTTGGGGGTGTGGGCGAGGGCTGATATGGGCGTGGAAAAGGGGCTGACCCACGCCAGTTGGAGCCTGAATTGCGCCAGTTTTGGGGC
Organism: Gentiana macrophylla; assembly: GCA_026214975.1. Taxonomy (NCBI): domain Eukaryota; kingdom Viridiplantae; phylum Streptophyta; class Magnoliopsida; order Gentianales; family Gentianaceae; genus Gentiana; species Gentiana macrophylla. The sequence goes on from CM047813.1 coordinate 14,042,630, forward strand.
TGATAAGCCGCAGCATGGGCGGCAGCAGGGGCAAAAACCGAGGGCTGTTTGGAGGCGGAGTGGGAGTGATGAGCGTTGTTTTCACCAAACAAATTTATTAAATACTCAAGACAACGGTGACTAAACAAGCTCTCTAACCGGCAGTGGACCGGGTCGATTGCGAGTAAAGCTACAGGAGTCCGAGGTCGAACCCAAAGGACAAGTGTATGTGAGTACCAAAGTGAACTTAAAACTTAGTCTAGGCAAACCAATGTTCAAAAGGTTAATTACTACAACGACTAATAAAACAAATACTAACAAAGTTTAACTAAAGGGAGAGGGACATAGCCGAACCATGATCAATATGGCTAATCTCAACCCCAAGGATAGACAAAATCGGGAGTGTGCAATATAACAAACGAACTCTTGCATTCAATTTCACGGGTGCAAACTCCTAAACCCGGTGTTAGTGTCTGAACAACTATCTCCTAACACCTTATGTTATGTTAACTACCCTTTCCTAAGGAAAATTCACTAACAAGGCATGTCTTGCACTAGAGCCGCTTAAAGCGTAAAAACGAGTAACCTCACGTTGAGCTCGATTTAACAACTAAAACGAGACTACACCGCAATCTTAGAACCCTTTTCCCACACCCTCTCTCGAACAACTCTCAAGAGTGATGTGTGTGATTTTTGACCTAGGTGATCAATCTAGTCCAAATCTGTTATAACAAGTTCTAAGGCGTGAAAAATGCAAGAAAAACAACAATAAAAGCACTACCCACTCCCAATTTCATCACCCAAAGGGTGATTTCACCAAATTTCACATGACCCGGCTATGAAGAGGATTTAGCTACTCATTATACTAGTTAAAATGCAATGGAAGTAGTAAATAAGAGACATAACAAGCATAAGAGAGAAGAAATTCACCATTAATTGCGAGAAATTTGAGTTGAGCTCCAAAAAGTACAACAATGGAGATTCACCAAAAGGAGGTGACTTGTTGTTTGGAATTGAAATCTAAGCTAAGAAATGGAATAATCGAGTTATGTTTATGCTAATTTATGCTAAGAGAATGTGTTACAAACTACTACAAAAATCGAGCAAGAAGGGGGCTAGGGTTTGGAGAAGAGGAGAAGTTCCCCCTTGAAATGGAAGTGAGGGGTATTTATAGTGCAGCAAAAAATCGCAGAATTTGCCCTGGACGCTTGATTGGACGCCCTCTGGACGCCATTCCAGGGCTTCTGGACGCCAGTCCACCTGAGAAATGCAAGAAATGGAAGCTTGTTCTTGAGTGGACGCTCGTCCAGAATGGCCTTTAGTATTTCCACAATAACTTCACTTCTAGGGATCCAAATCAGATGATTCAAGATGCATTGGAAAGCTGATTCACTCCTCTACAACTTTCATCAAGACAACTTTCCCTGAAAATTCCTACAAGTGTGACCAAAATGCCCATGAAGTGACTGGTTCTGCTTTGAATCGCTTGGACGCCCGTCCACTGAAGATCTCAACTCTCTGAATCAAATTTGGCATTCTGCATGCCTGTTTGCACATCCTGGATGCCCGTCCACATCCCCGGACGCTCGTCCACTTTTCCGGACGCTCGTCCACTTGAAGTCTCAACTCTCTGCATCAAAAAAGGCACCCTGGACGCCAGTTCATATTTCTGGACGCCAGTCCAGAACCCAGCTCCAGTCTTTTGCTCATAACTTCACTTCTAGAGCTCCAAATGAGGTGATTGAACATGCGTTAGAAAGCTCTTTCAATCCTCTACAACTTTCATTAAGAACACAAGTCCAGAAAATGCCTCCAAGTGTGGCTAAAATGCCCATGAAGTGACTGGTTCCGGTTTCATCGATGATTCCTCACTCCACTCTTGTGCTACGAACATGTCCCTTTGTCCAAAACATTGCCTTCCGGGTCCTCGAGTCACCTAGGCCCTACAACATCATAAACGAACAAGACACACAAACCATTCCGGAGGGTAAAGGTGCTCGGAATGAGGTTAATATCAATAAAAAGAGGTAGTAAACCATCAAAGCGACGGAATTACTCCCCGTGCTATAAACTCACGATATTACCCCAAAGATGGTCTAAATACACCAAGAATGTGTTGAAAATGTGATAAACGGGGATAAATAATGCACCGGAGTCACGTAAAGTTGACTCCCATCAGGGAGACCTTAAAATTCAGCAATTTTTCGTGTAGTTCCTCAAAGGTAATCGGGTTTTCACGAGCCTGAATGGCTCGAGCAAGGTCCTTGTATTCATCACCAATATTTTCAAAAATTAATTCAACCAATTCATCATGATCAACAGGTTTTTCCAGAAGTGCTAACTCATCAGCTTTATTCTTGATAGCATACATATATTCAGAAACAGATTGGTTACCTTTGGTGATGGCTTTTAGGGATTCACGAACCGAACTAACCCGACCACGAGACGTCTTGGCATAGGTGGTTTTGAGGATGTCCCACGCATCATGGGCTGTGGCAGCAGTATGCAGAAAAACCACAACTTGAGGTGTGCAGGAAGCAATTAACATGTGGAGAATTAAGCTATCTTGTCGTTTCCATTTTTCGTACTCCGGATTGGGCTTGGTGGCGCCGGCATCACCACGAATATTTTTGGCTGGGGCTGCAGTGGTGCCGTCGATGTAACCTATGTGGCCATAGCCAGAGAGGAGGGACTCAATTTGCAATTTCCATATACTGTAATTTGAATGATCTAGTTTGATCGGAGTTTGAGTTGCCGAATTGAAAACAGTGGGTTGAAAATCAGCCATGAAAGGGAATTTGGGGAGAGAAGCTGCGATTAGAAAATGAAAGGGAGAAGGAAGAAGGGAAGAGATGGTGGATCGGCAGGGGGAAAGAGAGGGGGGCGCCGATTTTGGAGAGAAGCAATGCAGAAGAATACTAGGGCTCTGCTACCATATCAGTTGTGGAATGAATAATTGTATTGATGTATAAGCATTACAATTTACAGAGTATATATACTAGTACAATAAGCGAGTTGAGCCGAGCTATTCTACGTATGATATAAACTAGTAGATACAATTACTAAATATAAATATACAATGACTAAATACAAAATATATACTCTAATAGGAACTTCTGCACCAGTGTTCATCTTCTACTCATTATGCACCGGATGACATGCAAAGCATGTTGCATTAATAATTTCTGTTTTCAATTGTTTTATTATGCTCGTTTCTGCTATTAGCGAGCTGTTATGCTGAAATTTGTTTGTGTCATTTAATCGCGATTTTGAAGAAACAGAGACGGTGTTTCTTTGGATGAGATATTATTTTTCTCTGATTTGTTTCCTTTGATAATCTTCTTATAGAACCCGAATTTGCCACAATCTATGGCACAAAATGAACTATGATTGTTTTCACGAGGTTTGAGGATACTTGTCATGAAATAGACTCGGTTCAGGATTGGTAGGATCTCAAATATCCATGGGACTCATAGTTCCATGTGGAACCTCCGAATTATTATTCTCAGAAAGGGTTGGCATTGTTTTTCAGTTCCCTTAGAGGCACATATTCCTTTCTATAACTCTTTTATTAAATTGTTAGTGTTTTCTCTCATTTATCCAAGTTTGTTGAGTTTCCCAATGATACCATTCAATTCCAAGCACCGTCCCTTCTCTTTTCTTTTAACTTCCCTCTTTCGTTTTTGCTAAATTCCTGACATTTGAAGATTATCTACCTTGGTCAGGTACTTTGTTGCAGAGAATGTTCTTGATGGAGTTACTTTTGGGTGGCCAAGGCAGAGAAGTTTAAAGAAGCAGTGACAGGTGTCCTAACATATCTTAGGAACAAAGGGACCCAGATTCTGGATGATATGTTGAAAGAGGCCACAATGGACATGTACTTGCGGTGCAAGTGAGATCATCATGATTTTAAACAAGTTCTTCACGATGTTTAACAACACCGTCAAGAATCTGAGTGGGATGCAAAACTCAAGACACTTTTAGAGACGATTGCTCGTTCACAAGATTGAGATGTTTTCGGTGATAAAACCATTAGACTCTTGTATTTGTCCGTTGACCATGAATAATATTGATTTCATGTTTTAAAATGCTATTTGACTCAATTATGAATAAAATGATTTGCTTCATTTTCATGATCATGGAAGTCTTTTGATTATTTATGCTATTGAAAAGTTTTTTTTAAGAGAACATTTATATTATTGAATATAATTTTTGTAAATAATAAATATAGTAAAAATGTGAAATACAAATTTTGTTACAAAGTCATTGCAACTATTGATTTTGACACAACAATTCATTACAAATATAGGTAAAATTTGTCGTAAAACACCGTCACAAAATTAATTCAAAAGTGAAAGGGAATAATTGTCACATTTTTATCACTAAATTTGGTACCAAAATTGTCACATGAAATCATCACATAATAATCACTAACATTTTGTCACAATTTTATCGTAAACAATCGTCACAAATTCATATCAAATTTGTAAGATATGGTTATCACTATTTCATCAAAAAAATTGGTTACAAAATTGTCGTATTTTTTGTTGTACATTTGTCACTATTTTATAAAGCAATTTTGACACAAGACACCATCACAAACGTATCGGAAAATTTTGTCACACATCCGTTGCAAAATATAATTTTTGTCGCAGATTCATCACTAAAATTTTTGTCATATCTATGTCACAAAGTATGACTTTCGGCATAATTTTGTCACAAAGCTTAGTGACAAAGGTTAATTTCGACTCAAAAATTTGCAACGGGGTGTTCCGCGACGGATATAGGATTCGTCACAAACAAGCGTTAGTGACAAATTTGTGACAAAAACCGCCGTCACAAATCTGAGAAATTCTAGTAGTGGCCATTATACCATGATACTGGAAAGAAGTCGTCCCATAGGGGAATCGAACCTCCAACCTCCAGCTCCCGGTCCGCCTGTCACTATAACACCCAAGCCCTTTACCACTAGGCCAAGTCCTGAGGACCACTGAAAGCTCTTTCTTAAAGGTTAAACCCTAACCTTGAGGGTCCCCACTCCTCTGTCTCACGAAATGAGTGAGGATGTTAATCAGGTAACCTAGTTGCTCAGAGTCAAGGGCTGCCTTTATACCAAGATACTGAAAGAAGTCGTCCATTTACGGGATTCGAACCTCCACACTCCAGCTCCCGGCCCAGTTGTCACTATAACACCTAAGCCCTTTACCATTAGGCCATGTCCTGGGGACACTGAAAGCTCTTTCTTAACGATTAAACCCTAACTGAAAGCTCTTTCTTAAAATGGTTAAACCCTAGCTAACCATGAGTGTCCCCACTCCCCCTGTCCCACGGGATGAGTGGAGAATGTTAATCAGGATCCCCCAGTAGCTCAGAATCGTTGGGCTTGCCTTTATTACGCAAGAGGGAATAATTCGCCCCTTGTGAGAATCGAACCTATAACCTCCCGGTAGGCTGCACCACGCACCCAAGCCCCTTGCCAACTGGGTTATGTCCTGGGGACACTGAAATCTCTTTCTTAAAAAAAGGGTAAACTCTACCCATGAGGGTCCCCACACCCCCGGTCCCTCAGGATGTGTGGAGATGTTAATCAGGATCCCTCAGTAGCTCAGAATCATGGGCTGCCACGACTAGGGTACAATTTGTCCTTTGCGGGATTCGAACCAGTGACCTCTAGCAAGGCTGCACTTCGCACCCAAGTCCCTCACCACTGAGTTATGTCCAGGGGACACTGAAAGCTCGTTCTTAAAAAAAGGGTAAACCCTACCCATGAGGGTCCCCACACCCCCGGTCCCTCAGGTTGTGTGGAGATGTTAATCAGGATTCCTCAGTAGCTTAGAATCATGGGCTGCCACGACTAGGGTATAATTCGCCCTTTGCGGGATTCGAACAAGTGACCTCTAGCAAGGCTGAACTACGCACCTAAGTCCCTCACCACTGAGTTATGTCCAGGGGACACTGAAAGCTCTTTCTTAAAAACGGTTTAACCCTAACCGTGAGGGCCCCCTCGCCCCCGATCCCACAAGAATGCGAGGAGAGGTTAATCATATAACCTAGTGGATCCGTTTACGTGGGATGCTATTTAATCATTAACTCAGGCCACATTCCGTCAATCAAGAACAGGAATGATTGTTATTCGTCTCCGGGGTGATTCGAACACCTGACCTGCAGCTCATGACATAGCTTGCACTACACACCCACGCCTTCACCAATAGGTCATATCCAGGGGATACTGAAAGCTCTTTCTTAAAGGGTAAACCCTACCCATGAGGGTCCCCACACCCCCGGTCCCTCAGGATATGTGTGGAGATGTAAATCAGTATCCCTCAGTAGCTTAGAATCATGGGCTTCCACGACTAGGGTATGATTCGCCCTTTGCGGGATTCGAACTAGTGACCTCTAGCAAGGCTGCACTACACACTCAAGTCCCTCACCACTGAGTTATGTCCATGGGAGTGAAAGCTCTTTCTTAAAAAGAACGGTTAAACCCTAACCGTGAGGGGCCCCCACCCCCGATCCCACAAGAATCTGGGGAGAGGTTAATCAGGTAACCTAGAGCTTAGAGGTAGGGGCTTGCTGGTTCCCCATCACTGAAGGATGTTATCAATCAGAAATCAACCCCTTTTATGGGAATCGAACCGCTGACCTCCAGCTTAGGGTCCGGTTGTCATTATAACACCCCGCTCTCACTACTAGGCCATATCCAGGGGATAGTGAAAACTCTTTCTTAAAAAATGGTTATACCCTAACCATGAGGGCCCCCTCCACCCCCGATCCCACAGGAATGTGGGGAGAGGTTAATCAGGTAACCTAGAGCTTAGAGTCAGGGGCTTGCTGGTTCCCCATCACTGAAGGGTGTTATCAATCGGAAATCAACCCCTTTTACGGGAATCGAACCGCTGACCTCCAGCTTAGGGTCCGGCTGTCATTATAACACCCCAGCTCGTCACCACTAGGCCATATCCAGGGGATGGTGAAAGCTCTTTCTTAAAAAACGGTTAAACCCTAACGGTGAGGGCCCCCCACCCCCGATCCCACAGGAATGTGGGGAGAGGTTAATCAGGTAACCTAGAGCTTAGAGTCAGGGGCTTGATGGTTCCCCATCACTGATGGGTGTTATCAATCGGAAATCAACCCCTTTTACGGGAATCAAACCGCTGACCTCCAGCTTAGGGTCCGGCTGTCATTATAACACCCCGCTCCTCACCACTAGGCCATATCCAGGGGATGGTGAAAGCTCTTTCTTTGTACCAAAAGGTGGAATCGCCCACCCCAGGCGCCCCCCACCCCCAGACCCGACCAGTGGGAGGATGTAAATCATGGTGACTCAACCAGTAACAAAGGCCGTGCCCAGCGCCTGGTGCGTACAACAGGAGCCTCCCAAAGGATTTTTCTCCCTTTATGTTGCCGCTGCCAGGTCTCGAACCCGTGGCCTTTGCACCAACTTCAACGTGTATGGTCGTTTTTAGTTGGTTGAGCGATTTGTCTAGTTACTTCCGTTAACGAATAAGACATCAGCCTGCTAACATAAGTCATCATACATTTTTTGATTTGTCCCACAATATAAATTATTCAATATTACTAATGCAACATTTATTACTCTTTTATCTATTTTATTCCTAATTTATTATCAATCTAATCACTTTTCATTACTTAATAATTATTGCATTAATGATAGTCAATGTATATTTTAGACATGTAACCTTTAAATTTATTACATTCATCCAATTTATTAATTTGTGTGAAAACTCCTAAGATTATTTATATTTTGAAACGAAGGTAGGGTGGATCCCCATTCCATGCACTCGATTACATTAAGACATTCCTTAGCTAATAAATGAGTAGAGACATTTCTCTATTTTTTAACAAAGGTAAAAGAACAGAAACGAAAGCTAGTAGCAGACGACGACAATCATCAACAATGCTTCCGACTGGCAAGAGAGAAGTCTATTATAGATAGTAAGTGAATCGCCTTCAAAGACTACCCGGAGCGATTACATTTTGACTAGGCTACTATCATAATAAAATGATCAAATTACATAAATGCAACGATTCATCCATAAATATTATAAACAACTTCGAATTGTTAGACAAGGGCCTCACAAGTGATTTGTAAGACGCGTAAGCCTAAGATACTCTTATCGCTATTACATTCGTATAAAAAAGTGGCTTCAAATAGGCTAGAAATCGATTCTAACAGGTGGAGATACCGCCATACCGGTAGGAGTCAAATCATAATGACTCAACATTTACATCTTACGATTAAACATGAACTGGAGGATCATTAATGATAAAATATAGGGGGAATGAGGGAGAAGGACAAAAATATTTCATCAATTGAGTAGAAGGGCGAGTTTTTGAAACTTTTTGATAAAGCGACAAAACTATTTATTCATTGTTGAAATTCACTTGTGTTCGAAATTCATTGTTTAAATTCAATAATTAAATTCATTGTCGAAATTCATTAATTTTCAAAATTCATCATCGAAATTCACTAATTTTGGGATTCATTGCCCGAAATTCATTATCTTAAATTCACGATTTGGAATTCAATTCAGGGAGATTCATTTGATTTTGGGATTATTTGTTTGTCTTCTCTCTATAAAAATTATGCAGATTTGTTCTTCCTACATATAAAAAATATGTAGTTGTCATATTCTTAAAAATATTTTGATTGTGTGTCTTATCCCTAATTTTCCATAAAATATATAAAAAAGTTGATTTACAACGGTGTAAATATAAATTATTATTTTAATATTTAATTGTTTTGAGTTAAATTAAACATATTTAAAGTCAGATAAAGTATTTTCAAAAAAAAAAAAAGTCAGATAAAGTATATATTTTGATAAATGTTGGATGGAATTCAAAAACATTTTTTTAATGGTGTAACAAGCCTTTCCTTTTGATAATTAACCCATTGAATGAGTCTTGCTTTCCATGATGAGTGCATTGCAATTAATATATCCCTAAGAAACTTCCCCAACCTTGACAAATGTTTTTAATTTTATTTTTTTCCTTTTTTTTTTTCCTTCTTCATGTTAATATCGAATTGCCTTGTATTTGGTCATTGGCATGGACAATAAAAACCATGAAAGACAAACACATGCATATTACTCGTTTTATATTATCAATTTATCGTCGTTTTCTAGCTTCAGAATAAGTCTTTTGGTAAAACTCATTCATTTCCATGTTACTACATAATCATTTCTTCTTGTCTCTTTGGCTGAGGACCTGCACAATGTATATACATTCAAAAGATTTTTTCAAATAAATCTAGATTTTATTCTATATACATTAACAAATTGATCGTAAATATCATTGTTGAGGTATTGACAAAATAAATTAATTGTTTTATTAAATCTTTTTTGAGGGGTAATTGTTTTATTCTTTAATGCTACAATATTTTAAACTTGTGCAATTTCAAATATACAACAGGGATTCTGGCAATAATGGAGTTGGACTCTCATGTCGATCGAAGGAATCATCCTTTCTACGGAGGTAAATCTTTGCCTGCTAGGCCAGAGGATAGCAAGTTAAAAATTCTGTCTCGGTAGGACAGGGGCTAGTTTCGTGGAAAATTATGTATTTATTCTTAAATTCTATAAATTATGAAGTACTACCTCCATTTCAAAATATAAGTAATCCTAGATATTTTCACACAGATTAAGAAAGTGATTGAATGTCATAAATTGGATGGTTAATGTCTAAAATTCTCATTGACTATCATTAATGTAATAGTTGTTAAGTAATGAAAAGTAGTTGAATGGATAATGAATTAGGGGTAAGAGAGAGAAAAGAGTAATAAATGTTGTATTGGTAATGTAGAATGACTTATATTGTCGGACAAAACTAAAAGTGTAGGTTGACTTATATTTTGGAATGGAGGTAGTATCAAGTTATACTTTAATTTGCACTTAGACCATTATTAATGTTCGAATCATTCATTTGGGTGTAAACGAGCTGAGTTGAATCGAGTATTGCCCTATACGAGTCTAGCAATTTAATTTATTCTTCACTTCGAGTTCGAGTACGAGTATTCCAAACTCAAGCAAAGGCTAAGATTTCAAAGAAGGTTTAAAAACTGGAGCCGGGGGTGCCCCTTGGGGAGGGTCAACGGGGCAATGCCCCCCCCCCCCCCCCAAAATCGATGAATTTAAGGGCCTGTCAATTTTTTACCCAATGGTATGTAGATTGTGTAATTTTACATTCAGCTTAAATAATTCACCAAATAATAAGGTATTATCTTAGTGGTGAGCATTAGGGTATAATTTGCCAAGTGCCAAGTAGTCAGTAGACTGCTGAGTGGTCAGTAGGCTATTAACCCTACTTAGTTTGTAAAACTCCAAAAAGTTTTTAAGTGTTAAGTTTATTCAACCCCCGCCCCCCTTCTAAACTTAACCAAAGCCTTTTCAAGGGACCAACAATTGGTATCCGAGCAGAACTTCTGTTCTGAAGTAATCCTACTTGTTGTTCTTATGAAAAAACTTTGAAAACTTTTTCAAGTTTCTGATTTTCAAAGCTTTGCATCATGGATAACAACCAGTATGCTAGGACAATGTTGATGTGTTCTCTAGACCGTTTTGATGAGTATAAGCGTCGTATGCAGGCCTATCTAGCAGCTACACATGATGAAATGATGGATGTGCTGACCGAAAGACCATTGGAGATCACCAAAGTTATAACTGTTGATGGTCAGAATCAGACTCTTCCAAAACCAAAAAGTGAATGGTGTGCTGAAGATAGGAAGAGAGCAAATTTGAACAACATTGCTATTGATATCATTTACAGAACATTGGATAGCAATATGTACATGAAGGTGAAAGATTGCAAGACTGCCAAGGAACTATGGGACAGATTGCAACTTATCTGTGAAAGCACTGATGCAATCAAGAAAAACAAGATCAGTGTAGCCAAACAAAAATTTCAAGACTTCAAGATGAAAAACAATGAAACCATTGAACAGATGAAGTCAATGTTCAATGCTATTTTGGATGAGTTAACACTACTGAATGTGATATACACAAAAGAAGAAATCAACACCGGAATTCTAAAAGCATTACCTGCAAAAGAAGTTTGGGAGATGAAAGTCACTGCTATGGAAGAGTCTAGAAGATTACATGAAGAGGACACTTTCAAATTGTTTTCTGATCTTAGGCTTATGAGTTCAGTAAGGATCTTATTGGACATGCTGAGAAAGAAGTGCCAAAGACAACAGCAATGGCTGCTGCTGCACACAATGAAGAATCATCAAATGTACAAGATGATGTTCTAGATGAAATGCAAGAGCAAATTGCCCAACTGACCAAAAGGATCGAGAATGATGGCGGAAAATGATCTCCAAGAAGTCATGGTAAGAAACCCTCTTGACAAGAGGAAGAAATCAAAAAGGATCATGACTTCATGTGTTTTAATTGTAAGAAACCAGGACACTTCAAACCTGACTGTCCTGAGTTGAAACAAAAGAAGGATCTTGATTACCTATGCTTCAATTGCAAGAAACCTGGACATTTCAGACCTGACTGTCCAGACCTGCTGAAGAACAAGAGTCAGCAGAGAAGAACTGGCAAGGAGGCATTGGTTGCTGATGATGAATCAGGCTATGAAGTGGAATCAGAAAAAGGAAATGAATCAGATGACACAGCACTCATAGCTCATATGGATGATTATGCATTGATGGCTAATATGGATGAGAGGCGAGGAGGTATTTAATTCGATGATCTAATAATACCCCCTGTTGTTAGTGATTGTGAGTCCACTGGAGGATCAAATCCTAGAAATTCTGACATGGAGGAACCTCTAGATGCCCTCCTTAATCAACTGATGAAAATACAATCTGGTTAGGAGATTGTGAAGGCTGAAAGAGAGTTACTACAAGCAGAAATTCAGAGATTGAATGATGAATTAAGAATTCTCAAAGGAAAGGAAAAAGAATGTGAACATAATCAATTTAAGTCTTCTGCACCTGCAGTAGCAACTGAATCTGCTGCACAATCTAGTTCCACAACTGCTTTCATATCAGGCAAGCCATATGGTGATAAAACATGGCATGGATTTGGAACTCAACAATCTTCTAAGGGTGGATCTAGTAAGGGTGCTGAACCTAGTACCAGGATTGGTCCTAAGTTTGTACCTGCACAAAAATCTACACCTCAAAAGCTTGCTGAGGTAGTAAAACCTACTGAGAATACTTCAAGAAAGCAAAATCAGAAGTCTAAAAGGACAGCAGCACCTAACAAAAAGAATATCCATATTTATTGTAACCTAGACAAGTAGTATCTTTGTAAAATTATGTGCATAATAAAATATCTCATTTCTAACCGTGGTGTGGTAGGCACAACGCCTGAAAACCACGTTAAATCATTGTGTTTTATTGTTTCCGTTCTTGTTTGTGTTTGTTTACGTTAATTGGTCTGTGTTTTTGGTTTTTCACTTGCAATCCGTTACAACAGTTTTGTTTTCTAACACTCTGCTACTTGTCACTACAGATGTTTGACGATCAAATTAACGTGGGAACACGGGATCATGATACCGGACTTCCTCAACTAGAACTTTCCCATAAACACCACAACCACCGAAGATGATGATAACACTTTCATCCCAGATTCCAACCGGTGTTGGAGCATAGGAGTGGTAAATACATACATAGAATATAACAAGTGATTCAACTGATCATAAGAACAATGACAAACTTTAAACACACAATTTATTATATATATTAAGTTCAAATATTCAAGTTCACAAGTCGAAAGCAAAGCAAAACACACCGAACGTCACTATTCATACATTGGTGGATATATATGTATGAATCGACCATAAAATGCGTTGTGTCAATTGTTGTGGCCATACAACACTAGAATGGTACGCATCCCCAAGATACTCTTGGATCCACGTGCAACTGGATGCATTTGCAATGCTCAATATTTTGGCAATCTTCATCAAAAAGGCAAGATCCATCATCGAGTTCACTTACACACTGAATCAAGGCAAGAGGAGTGAGATTGCTTTGAACCCTTTTTCTTGGCTGCATATTAATGGCATTTGCTGCTGCTTCACCATCAATCAACATTATGCACCCTGAAATTTCAGTAACTATGGTTAACCACTATATATACATACATATATATATATATATATATATATATATATATATATATATATATATATATATATACATGACAACAATCACCATGCATTTATAGAACATAACAATCCAGAAGCTATCAAGCTAGAACATATGAACTAATTCAACCCAAATAAAAATAAACAGAGAGAATCAAAACGGGGACCTGCAATGAAAAGAATGAGCAGAAAGTAAACATTCTTCGAAGGCATCGTCTCTAAATTTGATATTTCTTAGTTATTACTGTATGCTATGAAATGCTTAATTGTGAGTTTAACAATCGATTTTGAGAACTATTTATAACTTTGAAAATGTTTTCTTTCACATTATTTTATTGTAAATTTTTTTTAACAAGTAGCTAAACACAACGTACAAAGCCGAACAAAGTCATCATATATTGTTATGGAAGTGTCCTACGTCCCTGTTTGATTTCATATAGTTCAAAGGAAAAAAAATGGACGGATAATTTTTTTAGGGGTAAAGATATACTATCCAAACATGTCAGACTCCTTGGTCCGTGTTTCAAGACGGGTTGAACGGGAGCCCACATGCCAGCACCGGGAGCACGAAAATGCCGAAGCACGATGAAGGCACGTGTTGTCCCGTCATAATCGAGGCGACGGCGTCTCCACAGGCATATCTATGACCTAGGCTTTGACCACCGCCCCAATTCGTGTTGGTCCATGCCCCGAGTGAATCGGCAGACCGACTTGTCACCGTTCCACATCCAATCAGGATCCGCCGCTGAGGACGCTTCTCCAAGCTACAATTAAGTTTGGCTTGTTCCCGGTCGCTCGATGAAACTTAAAGGAATCGACGGAAAGGAATTGACGGAAGGGCACCACCAATACTGGAGCCTGTGACTTAATTTGACTCAACACGTACGTGGAAACTTACCAGTTCCAAACATTGTAAAGATTGACAGACTGAAAGCTCTTTTTTTTGGGTTAAAAAATTCGCCTTTTCTTGCATCTGTTTCCAATGCCAAAAAGCCTGCCTCAAGTTAGGAAGTCTTCATTTAGGATGATTGCTTCTGGTCTGTCCCGTCCGTAGCATAAACGGTCATTAAATACCTAAGGCAAGTAGCTAAGCGAATATGGTTGCTATCGAATAGGGTAGGAGAGAGAGCAAGGAGGGTGTTCTACGATCAGGCTAAACTCAGTCATATTTGAGCATTTTTCATTAACCTCTAGTCCCTTTGCTTGAAGACATATTTGTCGCTAGGTTTAGAATCCATTTCTCATTTAGAAGTGTATGTAAATTATATAACCAAAGGTATGTACAAGTACACACTATGAAAAGTAACAAAAACTGGGGTCATATTGTTTACACAAAATGTGCATCCAACAGAGCATTTCCTAACTACAGCAAAAGAGGGGTCATATTGAGGATTCCTTCCATCTAAGTTCCAAAATAAAAAGATGTAAGAAATCCCTAAAAGAGCATATCTAAAAAAAGGGTATCAGCTGAGAACACACTATCATCATCAGTAGATTGTCCAGGAACACTCTACTGAAACCAAATATTGCATCTCAGTTGAAAGAAAAAGGGAGTCATATGAGAAAATTCTCATAGAGCATGTCCCAAAACAAGTGCATAGTATCAAGCTGTTTATATAAGATACATATCATAAGCAAGGGTGTTAAGAGAAACCAACTCTGTGATATAGAATAAATTCACATCGATAAGAAACCATAAAGGTACCTGAACACTATCGACTATGCAAAAGATTCAAAGCACAAGGGCATGTTGACACTTAAGTAAGATACATCAAGTATCAAAGCCGCCAGAAGCGATACAAAACAAGTAAAGATGTCAACCAAAAAGGGACAACAACACTTGCAAGATAAGAGCCAACAACATTCCAAGCTTCAAGCTAGCAGGCAATCTATAGCAAAAATAGCAAGGAACATCAACAAAAATTTCTCCAAGCTGTCATAAAACACATGTATAAGAGTAACAACATCCCAGCAGCAGCACAACCAACTGGAGCAAGAAAGGGCAAAGCACAGTAACAATAGCAGGAGAAGTAACCTAAGAGGAATCAACAAAACCACCGACTTTCAAATGGACACGGCAGACAAGCATTCCTAGAGGAAAAGAACATATCATTACCATTTAAAAAGCAAAGACAAGCAAACAAGGATCCAAGAAACCATTGATTCAAAGTCCATTGAATCACCACAAAGCTGAAGCAAGTGCCTAAACTCTTAAAGGTTGTGCAGAGTCAAGGGGACCAAACATAACATCTTGCAAAGAAAGAGGAGCCATTAGGCCAAGGAAGTTCAACCCTTGAATTCAAAACATTCTCATCAAAACCACTTTTCTTGAGATGAGCAGAGAACAAAAGCCTAAACAAATTCTTCAAAAAGGAACAAGCGACAAAGTAGGCTCTCTGCAAATTCAAAACCCAAAAGGCAGAAAAGAATGAAACTTCAATAGTATCAGCAGGGACACTATAATCAACAGCAAGCGCAGCAGGGGAGAGCAATGACACAATTGACCTTAGCATAAACAGAATTCAAAGTAGCAAATAATACAAATTGTGAAGGAGAGCCCGTCACAAAGCAGTGGCATTAGAAGTCGCATAATTCAAAGAGGAAGCCAACTCAGATCTCTAAGAAAACCCCATGAGCTGCAGGCATAAATACTTTGAAGGTTGAAGACAAAAGTACCAAACCCGACTTCAAGACAAAGAAGAAGCAAGTGAAGCACTTAAATCAACCTCTAAAGCAACATAATTTCAAGAGCTTGAACCATCAAACCACAAATTGAGCAGCAGAATCCAAGCCAAAACCTTAGCAAAATAAGCCCCAACAGAGGAAAAGAAAATCCAGCCACTGGAGAATCAAGCACAGCAGCAGTGTAAACTGGGGTAGCATCAGTGAGAAACAAACTCCAATTTCATCTTTGAAATCAAACCCAAAGGAAATCAGATGAAGAGAGAGCTCAGCAGAAAGATGCAGCAGCGAAGAGCTTCTTACTAACCCATGCAATATACTACAGGGAATTCTCCGATTCAAGACACCCAAGTTCAAAAGAAGAGCTCAGCCGTAGGGGGTAAGCCATACCATATCCAGAGAACCCAGGCATCAAGGAGGCAACACCGGAGAACTACACTAAAAGCAAATTACCGGAAACCTGAAGAAGGATTCAACCGCTCCAATTTCAGAGAAGAAAAGGTTCCGTTGATTGTAAGGGGTAGCGCACATCATCAAAGCACACCCAGACATCATTGAAGACTGTCTTAACCTGCCGGAGAAAGGAAGATAGACGGAGAAGCTCTCCGTATATCAAATCACTAGAGCCATGGAAGATGAATCGGCCTCTTCAAATCGCCAGAGCCCTTGCCCACTACTTTTCTCTTGCTGTACTGAAAGCTCTTTCTTTCTTTTTTGGTTAAAATGTAAATTATATTAACCAAAGGTATGTACAAGTACACCCTAAGAAAAGAAGCAAAACTGGGGTCATATTGTTGCACCTAGTGCACACAACAAAGCATATCCCAACTATACAAAACCGGGGTCATATTGGGGATTTCACCCATCTAAAACCAAGTAGAATAAATGTATGAAATCCCTAAAAGAGCATATCCCAAAAGAGTTCTGTTTGAGGTTCTGGAGAATGGTGCAATTCATGGATACATTTAGCCCTTGAGGCAGAATGTAGCCTACAATCTTCCCAACATCACAACCTCAGACAGGGACAAGCAAGCCAAAGACAAACAGGCTGCTGAACAAACCACAACAAATGTACAATGGGGGCACCCCACTAGCCATCTATTGTGCAAAAATAAAGTAGCAGCAAGCTACTGCTCCACCATCCCCAAACCCATTCAAGTACAAATTATGAGGGGAGTACAAAACTAAACAAATCAGGAGGGGTACAATGAATGAAGAATATAAAAGACATGAGTCTTGATATTTTTTTATCACAGCAGCTTCATTGATACCTGAGCCTTCATAATTATTTTGTTCCTCAGATTCCAAATATAGTAGCATGTAGCCGCCACCACCAATCTCCTTGATCTGGATCTCAAGCTAGAGCCTCTTGCTTCCCTCTTGAGCCATTTTAGGGCACTACAAATGGAGGTCATCTATCTGTGCATCCCCAGCCAAGTTCTCATCTCATCCCAAATCGTTTTTGTAACCTGTAATGGAAAAACAAGTGGCCAATGGATTCAGGGGCTGAATCACAAAGGCTGCAGTTGAGGTTATCATCCAAGAAAATTATCCTATCTTTAGTCAAAAGTCTACAGTAGTAGCAAGCCAAAGTATGAAACAATGCTTTGGAGTGGCCCAGCTATTCCACACAACACTTGTCCATCAAACCATATTCCCTTTGGGTCAAAAAAAATCATAGGCCAATCTAGGGCTGATTTCCCCCCCCCCCCCATTTTCCAACTGTTAAGCAGCTGAACTGCTCCACCCTGTACCAACAAATCTCTAATGTTCAGAATAGCCCTCAAGAGATGGGAAACCCTACCAGTAGGAGCAAAATTCCACACAGAGACACCTTTAAAATAGAAGTGGCGGATCCATTTCATCCATAAGGACTCCTTCTCAGCATGAAGGTTTCATAAATTCCTAGTCAAAAGGACCAAGTTCCTTGCCTTTAAGTTAAAGAGCCCAGGCCTCTTTCATCCTCAGGTAAGCAAACCTGGCTCCAGGGAACCAAAGGCCTTTTCCAGAGTCGTGAGCACCACCCCCCAAAGGAACTTCATACACATAGTTTCCAATCTCTGTAGCACCTCACCAATGATAGGGAAAACCCCCCATCCAGAAGCAATGTACCCCCTGAATTTCAGTTTTGATAAGTTCCAATCTGCCAGCATAAGAGAGTGTGGAACCCTGCCATTTGCCAAAATACTCAGCCAACTTCAAGAAGAGAGGACCATAATCTGCCACCAAGAGCTTGGAAGGAGCAAGGGGAATACCCAAATATCTGAAGGGCATATCTCCTTCAACCAAGCCAGAAATCAACAGCAACTCCTCTTTAAGTGTATCATTAATTATAGCAAAATAAACATCAGACTTACTTAGATTTTCTAGAAGCCCAGAACAATCCCCAAATCTGTGTAAACACCCCATAAGCAAGCCCAATGAGGTAGGATCAGCTCTGGAAAAAAGCATAAGGTCATCAGCAAAGGCCAAGTGTATAATACCAAGCTGCTTGCAATTGTTGTGATGTCTGAAAGTAGGATTCTTGCCAAGGGCAGTCAACTGTCTAGATAAATACTCCATACCAATCACAAATAAGAAGGGAGAGAGGGGGTCTTCGTGTCTCAAACATCTATTGCCTTTGAAGAACCCCTGCATATCGCCATTAATAGAAATGGAGAAAGAATGAGTGGTAATGCAAGCCATAATCCACTATATAAATCAGTTAGGAAAACCCCCAGTGTATAGAGTCAAAAGCTTTCCTAATATCAACTTTTATCATGCATTTTGGAGTAGTTCTAGTGATATTGTACTCTCTAAGAAGCTCTTGGCACATAAAAATATTATCCAACATGCTCATTTCCTGTACAAATCCTGTCTGAGATCATTAATGATAAGAGGCAACACCTTGGCCAATCCGGTTGCAAGTATTTTAGAGATAGTTTTGTAAACCACATTGCAACAGGAGATAGGTCCGTAGTCCTTAACTGAAGAGGCACGTGAGCTTTTAGGCACCAAAGCAATCACAGTATGGTTGAGCTGTTTCAAAAGAGTACCATGCCTAAAAAATTCCAGGACAGCAGCAGTAACATCAGCCCCAACCACCCTCCAAGCCTTCTTGAAAAACCCCACAGAATAACCATCAGGCCATGGTGCCTTGTTATCATCCATGCTGAAAACCACCTGTTTGATATCCTTCATAGTAACATCAGAAACCAAGTCTTCTAGACAGCCATCAGGAAGAATAGGTCCCTCAGATAACACAGCAGGATCAAGAGGGGAACAAACAGCAGTACTACCAAGTAGGCTTTTATAGTAATTGAGGAAAGCATCAGATACTTGAGAATAAGAGGAAGTAAAGGTACCATCATCAAATTGGACAGTGCGGATGTGGTTCCTAGCTTTATTGATTTTGATCAAGGAGTGGAAGAATCTTGTGCTTCTGTCACTGTTAACCAAGAACTGCCCCTTAGCCTTCTGTGAGAGGAAACTTCTTTCAGCATCTACCAAGAATTGGTATTTCTTTCTTTTTTCCCCAGCAATCTTAGCCAAAAGCAGGTTTCCAGGATCAGCAAGGTGTTGTGTTTGGGCCTGCTTAAGATCAGCCATGGCAGCAGCTGCCCGAGAAGAAATATGGCTGAAATGCATCTGGTTTAGATCCTTCAAAGGCCTTTTCAGAGCCTTCAATTTTTTGCATAACCTGAACATGGAAGTACCAGGAACATTAGTGCTCCAAGCCCCCTGTAAAGTATCCAAGAAGTTAGCATGAGAGGACCACATATTATAGTATTTGAAAGGTCTTTTGTTACTAGCTATATCATCACTTAAACTGATCCTGCAAGGAGAATGATCAAAGTGGACACCGGCAGGGGCAAAGAAAGCCAAGGCACTGTGGAAAAGGTCATACCATAGAGAGTTGACAAGAACCCTATAAATTCTTGAGACCACATTCTTCCTTGTCCAAGTATAAAATTGCCCAGCAGATCTAATAGAAGTCAAGCCAGTGGTTAGGCAACACTCCTGAGGATCTTTCATTTCATATTCTGAAGTATCAACTGTACCCTGCATCTCTCCAGGTTCAAACACACAGTTGAAGTCACCACCAACTACCCAAGGCAGCCCAGAATTACTCAAATCCACAAGCATATCCCAGAGAGGCCTTATAGTGCTCACTGAATGCAGACCATAGACAAAGGTTGCCATAAACACAGCCCCAGAAACAAGAATCTTCACCCCACAATGAATCCACTGAACCCTGTATCAATAACATCCACAGAGACTTTTCTAGGATCCCAGACAATGAAGATCCTGTGAGATCCATGCATATCAAAATTTTCAGAACTAGACCACCCATAAAGTCTATTTCTAAGCAAAAAAAATCCCTAGCTTCAATAGATAACTTAGTTTCAAGGACTCCAAACAGGGCAAGTTGGTGTTTCCTAATATAGTTTACCACACCAACCTGCTTAGTAGCTCTATTGAATCCTATAATATTCCAAAATCCTATCATTTATGTCTAAGATGAGGCAAAAACCCTCCTTTGACTGGTTTAATAGGTGTGGTAAATTTACCAGATGTCTTTGTCTTAGCACTAGGGGTACTAGCTGGCTTTTTCTTCTTGTTTTCAACAACTTTAAACTCCACATCCTTGAGAGTGTAGGAATATATGGTGGGAATTCCCCCAACCTCAGTTGCCTCAACTACAACTCCCTTAAGTTTCTTAGATCCATCCCTATCTGGAATGCCTGAGATCTCCCCTTCCTCAACAGCCACTCCATCAGGTTTAGTATTCTCTAAACCACCTTCATTTTACCTGTCTCTAACCACCCAGATCCCTCTTCATAAAAATTCAGGCCTCTTTTTGCACTAGATAGGACATTAGCTTCATATGGGAACTCATAATTTTCATCATGAACCACCTTCTTTTTCCTATTTTTTTTCCTCTTGGGCTTGGCTCCTGGAACATCAGCTCCAGAAGTAGGTGCGACAACACCTCTTTTTGTAGGAACACCATTATTTGTATGTGGTTGCTTTCCTACCCCCTTAGGCATTCTTCTAACATACAATTGAGGCTCAGCATACCTCTGGCAATTGCAGGAGGCCTGTGAGTGTCCCAGCATCTTACACTTGTCACAATACTTGGGAAGATCTTCATATAAAATAGGCTGCTGCAACAGCTTACCATCAAGTAGAATGATTGGTAGTCTTTGGCAAATTGCTTTTCACATCAACTTCAACCAAGCATCTTGCAAAATTAATTCTCTCCTTGGTAACAGCGCAGTGATCAGTGTACAGAGGAACACCAACAAAGGTGCAAATACTACTGAGGTACTCAGGCTTCCAGAAATCCAGAGGCAAGCTATGAAGTTGCAACCAAACAGGAACATTTGAAAACTCATTTTTACTGAAGTGGAACATTCTGGGCATCTTTTTCAACAATAGAGACTTACCATACACATAGTAAGGCCCTCCCAAAAGTACTCTGTCCATATCAGCCAGATTCTCAAAAGTGAACACAATCCAACCTGAGATATGTTGATAGAATTTACACTTAGCAGGCCAAGTATTTACCAACCACGGCTGTCTCACCTCCTACCTGTTCACTTAAACGGTTCAAAATAGGGAGAATTTACGGTGGACCCAAGCTTCCGGCCACCCCATCAGTCGAGTTTGAAGAAACAACATCTCCGGCGGTTTTTGCAGCAGCAGAGATGGTTGCAGCACCATCATTGACAGCAAGAAGAGCAACAATGGGAGCAATTTCATCCGAGCAAGAACCGGATGCAACCTTCATTTTTGCTTTCAGCCCCATACGGGGACCAAAAGGGTCAAAAAAACGAGCAAAAATTCAGTGAAATAAATGCCTGAAGTAAAATCAAGTGATTGTAATAAATTTTTTGTAAGAAAAGTGGGTAGAACGCATTGAATGAGCAAGAAATGTTCAAAAACCGGTGAAACCCTAGGAAATCTCCGTGGAGAGCTTCTCTCTCTCAAATATCGAACACTTCACTACTGAAAGCTTTTCTTAAAAAACGGTTAAACCTTAACCGAAAGGGTCCCCACTCCCCTATCCCACGGAATGAGTGGAGATGTTAATCAGGTAACCTAGAGGCTCAGAGTCAAGGGATGCCACTATACCATGATACTAGAAAGAAGTCGTCCCATAGGGGAATCGAACCTCCAACCTCCAGCTCCCGGTCCGGCTGTCACTATAACACCCAAGCCATTTACCACTAGGCTATGTCCTGGGGACATTAAAATCACTTTCTTAAAACGGTTAAACCCTAACCGAAAGGTTCCCCACTCGCCTATCCCATGGAATGAGTGGAGATGATAATCAGGTAACCTATTGGCTCAGAGTCAAGGGCTGCGCGCCATTAAACCATGATACTGGAAAGAAGTCGTCCCATAGGGGAATCGAACCTCCAACCTCCAGCTCCCGGTCCGCCTGCCACTATAACACCCAAGCCCTTTACCACTAGGCCATGTCCTGAGGACCACTGAAAGCTCTTTCTTAAAGGTTAAACCCTAACCTTGAGGGTCCCCACTCCCCTGTCTCATGAAATGAGTGGAGATATTAATCAGGTAACCTAGTGGCTCAGAGTCAAGGGTTGCCTTTATACCAAGTACTGAAAGAAGTCGTCCATTTACGGTATTCGAACATCCACACTCCAGCTCCCGGCCCAGTTGTCACTACAACACCCAAGCCCTTTACCATTAGGCCACGTCCTGGGGACACTGAAAGCTCTTTCTTAACGATTAAACCCTAACAGAGAGCTCTTTCTTAAAATGGTTAAACCCTAACCATGAGTGTCCCCACTCCCCTTGTCCCACGGGATGGGTGGAGAATGTGAATCAGGATCCCTCAGTAGCTCAGAATCGTTGGGCTTGCCTTTATTACGCAAGAGGTAATAATTCGCCCATTGTGGGAATCGAACCTCTAACCTCCCGGTAGGCTGCACCACGCACCCAAGCCCCCTGCCAACTGGGTTATGTCCTGGGGACACTGAAAGCTCTTTCTTAAAAAAAAGGTAAACCCTACCCATGAGGGTCCCCTGTTAAGGGCTAAATTATAGTGATTTTTACATATATTTTCTATATCAATTTCCCCTACATTCGTATGATTTTCATAGATTTTGAGCTATATATGTAAATATTGAGTAAATGGTGTTTTTAATGGTTAAATATGAAAACGTATTGATTTATGTGCTTAAATGATTATTTTATGTTATTTTGGAAATTATTACGTTTTGGTATGTTTTTGATATTCGTAGATACTCATTGATGATGGAAAAGGTGATCCTAAAGAGCTAAAATTCGAGTTGAGGAAGGATCAATCAGATTTATGGAAGATTTGAAGAGATAAGGAAAGAAATCAATCAAGATAAAGATGGAAAAATCAATAAATTCGATGTCAATGCTAAGTGGACGGCGTCCATTATAAGCGAGGAAGCGTCGGATTCAAACGCACGTTTGAGAAGCGGAACCAGCGTTCAGAGGTGTATTTTACATTCAGAGAGTTTGGGCGTGAAGTGAGCGAGCGTCGAGATCTTTGGACGGCGCCCGGAGGAAGAAAATCGGATTCGGGTAGCGCTGAACTTCCAACGCAGTTCTTGATATGATAACAACCGATTTGACTCTGGACCTCAAGAGAAGAGTTGTAGGTCTTGAAGAGAGGATTCTACAGGATTTTGAATCACTCCATTCCGACTTACGAGGCCCGAGATATGAGCGTTACAAGTTTTTGGCGCCGTTGCCGGGGAGTCGGTAACGGTTGTCGGATTCTTAAAGGTGCAATTTTTGTTTCGATACTAATAATTTTTTTTATGTGATAATATAATAGTTACGTTTTTATTTTATTTTTTATTTTTAGATGTGTAGATTTTTATTTTTAGTTTATTTCATTAAGTTTGTTTAATTAAGATTTTTGCCGTAGATTTCATAATTTAACTTTTATTTTATTTAGCTTGCTTAAGCTTTTTTAAGTTTTTTTAGATTTCATAGATTTTTTTTTTTTTATAGCTCTTATTTATTTTACCTTACTTATTTTTCTTTTCTGTTTTCTTTATTTTAATTCACCTTAGATTTTAGTTTTCGCAGATCTAAGCGGGCGTCCATCCTTTCAGACGCCCGTCTGCATTCTAAAAATCTTCCTCTCTGCATCGTTTAAGCTGATCAGACGAGCGTCTGAACTACCAAACGCTCGTCCAGCCTCTAAACACCCGTCTCTCCCCAATTTGTCTTCTGAACGCCAGTTCAGTGATCTGAACGAGCGTCCACTTCCAGAATTTCCTCTGCACGAGCGTTCACTTATACTGAACGCCAGTTCACTCTCTTCAATTGACACTTCTTTTTCCTTTCTCCCTCTAAACCATCTAATCTTTTCTAAACCTATTCTAATCAACCCCAAAGGGTTGATTTCTTTCTTTTCCTTTCTTCTGGTTTATGCAAACGAGAAGTAAGAAGGACTTCGATCTTTGATCCCGAGCACGAACGATCTATCCTTAGAAGAAGGCTTCTCCCTGATTTGGACAAAATGGCGGATCAAGATCCACCAATTCCAAATCCTGATCCCCAAGCTCAGTTGAATTTACTCCTTCAACAAATGCAAGCTCTGCAGCAACAGCAGAATCAGCAAGCTGGCATAAATCAACAACTTCAACAATTTAGACAAAACCAGCTTAATCAACTGAACCAGGACCCCTACACTCCATATCTAAACCAAGATTTTCTCGAGGGGCATAGACCTATTCGTCCTCCCGACATGGGAGGAGCGAACTTTGATCTAAAGAACGGAGTAGTTGCTCTAGTTCAAAATAGCTCTTTCCATGGCACTGCTCAAGAAGACCAAGACGACTTCTTGTCCACATTAAATATAAATGTGAAGCGAGGCCATTATCCTGGTGTTGATTCTGAGATCGTGAAGTTGAAGCTATTTCCTTTTGCTTTGAAAGGTGAAGCAAGCAGATGGTTTAAATCGTTGGCACATCACTCCCTCCATACATGGAATGATGTCAAAAGAGCCTTCGCTCTTAAGTGGGTTTCACCAGGCAAGATTATGGAGATGAAACGGGAAATAGCTACTTTCGAGCAGTTGGAGGATGAAACTGTTGGCAAAGCTTGGGAGAGATTAAATCTGTTGATGAGGAAGTGCCCCAATCACGGATATGATAGGCATGAGTTGTTGGAACTATTTTACAGAGGCGTCTCTCAACCTAATAGAGACTATCTTGACTCCACAGCTCATGGATCCTTCTTAGGGGGAGGTGATGAGACTGCCTATAGAGTGGCTGAGACAATAGCCAAGAACAATATGTGGTCGACTCCCAAGAAGACCAATATTGTTAAGAAAGAAGGTACTGCAAACAATCCTGATACACAACTGTTGGTTGCTCAAATGGAATTGATAAGCAAGCGGTTGGCCAATCTTGAGATCTGACAATTTTCCGATTCAAATTATCTTGAACCACAGGCAGGGACTGAAATGACGGAAGAAGTGAACTTAATGGATAATCAAAACCAACCCTTCCGAAACTTCAACCAGAACCAGAACTACTCAGGGTTTCAAAGACAAAACTTCAATCAAGCCAAGTTACCACCTGGCCCTTCAAATTCGAATTCTTTCAACTCGAACTATCAAAGGCCAGTTCAGAACTCCCAAAGGCCCCAAGGTGGCTGGAATCAAACTCAGAACAATAATCATACCACCTCCTGCGTCCCTCAACACAAATTCGATGAGCTGGTAGACATGGTGAAGACTTTGTCTACTAGTGTTAAAGCAATTGAGAGACAAGTTGGTCAGATGGCAGACCAGCAAGCAAGCAGACCTCACGGTAAACTTCCGAGTTATACCGAGAGAAATCCAAAGGCGATGTGAATGTTTGCACTGCCATTACACCTCAGTGGGAGTATGGGCAAGAAGAGGAGTTGAACGAAGTAACTTTGAGAAGTGGTAAGAAGGCTGGACCCGGCAAGGTGTCGGGAAACGAGTAGCCCCTCCTGACGCCATGAGTTCAGGAGGGGGAAATCAGAAATCACATGCCGAAGAAAGTAACGATGAGGAGGAGCTTAGTGTCAATTCTTCGGAGGATGAAAATAATTCTGATAATGAGGAAAGGAAGGAAAGTCAGGAGGCTATACCCCTGACTAAGAAAAAGGAAGAGAAGTTTGTGAGATGGAAGGATAAGGAGGACGAGGCGATAAATAATCAAGCTACGAAGAATGATAAAGCCCTTCCCTATCCACCAAAAAGGAAAGAGAAAGCCCTCACTAACGACAAGCAGTATGCTGGAGTGAGGAGGATACTTAGGGACACTAAAGTGAGTATGCCCTTAGCTGAGGTATTGTCTGAAATGCCTAAATGTACTAAGTATCTTAAAGAATTTCGTAGGAGCAAGAGGAAGCTTCAGGATGGGCGGCGAAGTGTTTCGAGAAGATTGCGCAATGGTTTCACAAAAAGTCATTTGTTAGCGAGGTGACCACTGGCGAGACCTTCAATATCTTGCGAGATTGAAGGCCATTTGTTCGAAAATGTCTTATGCGACTCGAGGGCCTCTATTAATGTGATGCCATTAAATGTATGCAAGAAGCTCGGGCTAGACAAAAGAATGCGAGAACGCCCCATTTCTCTTCAGATGGTAGACAAATCTAGTCGTCATCGTGCGGCCGGTTGTGTAGCTAATGTTCTCCTTCAAATTGAACATTTAGTCTTCCCTACCGATCGGGTTATTCTAGACTATCCACGATAAGGAGATGCCTCTAATTCTAGGCCGAACCTTTTTGGACACTTTAACGCTCTCATCGACACGCAAGGGACAGATTACTCTTAGAGTCGGTGACACATCTGTCACCTTCACACGAGGGACACATCCCGAAAGAGCCGTAATTGATGAAATATCGTTTGTCGAAGCTATCTATGAGGGACGAAAAAGATGCCTACTTTGAAGAAGCGAGAGGAGTTGTGAGAGATAGGTGTTTTTGAAGTCCTGGACATTGAGGATCCGGCTGACTGCGGACCATCTTCTAATTCATTTCCAGCCGTAGGCATTGACGAGTCATCGTCACTCGCTCATACTGAGCCTGTTATTGAGTTGGAAGCATGGAGATGCCCAGCAACAAACGATGATTTCAAAGAACTAAGTCAGGAAGACTTCATCCCTGGTGAAGAAGAAGCTCTGATGGGTAGTTGGGACGAGGTAGAGTTTTGGAGAGAAGCTACTCATTGGGAAGTAGATGATTGGGAAGAGCTGGCAGAAGAGCTTAAAGATGAAGAGTTAAGGAAAATGATCGATCATAAGAAAAAGGAAACAAGTGTTGACCGGAGGATCCCGATGGATGATTTAATCCAGTACCTTTCTGGGGTTGAGCCTCGGGAAGATGAGGTGTTCTACTGCCAACCACTCCAAGCTCATAAAGAGAAAGGTGGCCCGTTAAAGTCTAGTATTGAGCAACCACCTACTGATTTAGAGCTTAAACCGCTTCCAAAACACCTTAAGTATATCTTTCTTAAGGATGGAGATAAATTGCCTTTGATCATTTCTTCGAAACTCGACCCTGAGCAAGAAGCACAGCTGATAGAAGTGCTTAAGAAAAACATCCTCTCGCGTTCGGTTGGCAAGTGGGTGATATCCGAGGATCGCCCGGACATATGCATGCATAAAATCCGAACGGAGGAAGGAGCTAAAAGGTAAGACAACCTCGCCAAGGCTGAATCCATATACGCAGGAGGTTGTCAAGAAAGAAGTGATAAAGTGGCTCGACATGGGAATCATCTATGCAATCGCCGATAGCGAGTGGTCAGCCCTACTCAAGTTGTGCCAAAGAAGGCGGAATCACGGTTGAAAAGAATGAAAAGGGGAGGAAGTTGCCCTACGTCTCGTGATCAGCTCTGAGTAGTCAGATCGACTATCGTAGACTCGAATGAAGTCACCGCAGCAAAGGACCACTTTCCTTACCCTTCATTGACCAACTAATTGAAAGACCGAGTGGTCACAAGTATTATTGTTTTCGATGGATACTGCAGGTTACTTCCGGATAGCCATCGACCCCAATGACCAAGAGAAGACCACGTTTACGTGTCCATCCGGTACTTTTGCGTTTAGTAGAATGCCATTCGGTCTATGCAATGCACCGCGACTTTTCAACGGTGTATGTTGGCCATTTTGATGGACTTGTTGAGAAATGCATGGAGGTCTTCATGGATGACTTCTCAGTCTACGGTGATAGCTTTGATGAAATTTTAAAGAACCTAGATATGGTACTCCAACGTTGTGTTGAGAAAAATCTGGTGCTTAACTGGGAAAAATGCCATTTTCTAGTAGACGAAGGAATCGTTTTGGGACATAAGGTGTCCAATGCGGGTATTCAAGTTGATAAGGCAAAGGTTGAAGCCATTGAAAAGATGACGTACCCTAAGACAGTGAAAGAGGTACGAGGTTTTCTAGGACATGTTGGCTTCTACCGGCGTTTCATTAGAGACTTTTCTACGATTGCCAAGCCTTTATCAAATCTCTTGAAAGATGATGTAGATTTCTTGTTCGATCACGAAGTGCAAAGAAGCTTTCAATTGTTTGAAAGATAAGCTTATCAAGTGCCCTATTTTAGTAGCTTTGTTGGACCAAGCCTTTCGAGTTGATGTGCGATGCCTCTAATTACGCCGTGAAAGCGCAGCTTTTAGGCCAAAGAGTTGATAAAAGGTTTAGGCCCATTTATTATGCGAGTCGTACCTTGAACCCGGCTCAATGCAATTATACTACGATCGAGAAGGAATTCTTAGCCGTCGTCTTTGCCATTGACAAGTTTAGAAGCTATCTTCTAGGGTCTCAAGTGATTGTATGGAGCCAGATCATGCAGACTTTACGCTACCTTATGGATAAAGCGGATGCAAAACCAAGGTTACTTGATGGATTTTAATTCTACAAGAGTTTGACCTTGTGATTAAAGATAAGAAAGGTAGTGAGAATATTGTGGTGATCATTTATCTCGCTTAGTAATGAGGGTGCGAAAATCACAATGATATAGGCATTGATTTTCCGACTGAGCAATTGATGAAGCTTGAAACGGTTAGGCCGTGGTATGCTGACTACGTCAACTATTTAGCGAGCGGTCATTTAGAAGACATGACGTATCAGGAGAAGAAAAAGTTCTTTTCTGATCTCAAATATCTCGTATGGGAAGATCCTTATTTGTTCAGAGTCTGTAAAGACGGGTTGCTTCGACGGTGTGTTCCTGAGCATGATCAGTGGGATATTTTGGAACAATGCCATAGTGGTCCTACCGGAGGTCACTATGGAACACCGAAAACGGTTGCAAAGATTCTTCAAGCTGGATTCTACTGGCCGACTCTGTTTAAAGATGCAGAAGCCTTTTGTAAAGGTTGTGATAGGTGAGAGAGAGAACAGAAGGCGAGTAGTCGGATGGAAATGCCACTTAAGCCCATTCTTGAATGTGAAGTTTTCGATGTATGGGGCATAGATTTTATGGGACCCTTTCCATCCTCTTGTGGTAATAAGTATATCCTCGTCTGTGTGGATTATGTTTCCAAGTGGGTCAAGGCCATAGCTACTCAAACTAATGATCATAAAGTCGTTAAGAAATTCTTGCAAAAGAATATCTTTACTAGATTCAATTTGTCCGAGAGCACTCATTAGTGATGAAGGTACTCACTTTTGCAATGCTTATTTGCTTGACAAGATCCTTGAGAAGTATGGTGTCAAACATAAGATTGGTACACCATATCATCCTCAAACTAGTGGCCAAGTCGAGGTAAGCAACCAGAGCTTGAAAAGAATTTTGAGAAGACCGTGAACAATAACCGATCTAATTGGAGTCTTAAAATTTGGATGACGCGTTGTGGGCTTATCGCGATCGCATTTAAAACCCGATGGGCACGTCACCCTTCCAAATGGTTTATGGCAAAGCTTGTCATTTACCTGTCGAACTTGAGCACAGAGCTTTCTGGGCAATTAAATTCTTAAATTTCGATAGCCAACTCTGTGGGGAGAAACGATTGTTACAATTGAACGAGCTCGACGAATTCAGACTCAGAGTATACGAGAATGCTAAGCTTAGCAAGGAGAGAACTAAGATGCTCCATGACGCTAAGATCAAGGACCGAGAATTCAAAGTTGGTGAAATGGCTTTACTCTATAATACTAGACTTCACCTGTTTCCTGGTAAGCTTAAGTCTAGATGGTCTGGTCCCTTTGAGATTCTCGAGGTTAATCCAAGTGGAGTAATTACTTTGAACGGGTATGGTAATCAAGCTTTTAAGGTGAATGGTCATCGACTTAAGAAATATTTTGGGCAACCAAAGGAAAAGCCTGAGATTCTTTATTTCCAAAGCAGAGATGAGAGTACAGATGTCCCGATTTGTGAGGAGATTCCATCTTATTTCTTTGAGTCGGATGCGATGACGTTCCTATCTCCACCCGTGAGGTACCTTCTGCTTTGGAACTTATGATCATACCACGCGTGTCTATGCCTATCATCCGCAAGAACAAGAAGAAGAGAGTCGTTGTCGTTTGAGAGAAAAGTTTAATGATCTTATTGCGCACTTGACTTGTTGTTGTGGTGAAAATCATTTCCGCCCCAATACTTCGATTTCGACATCGAGGTGGCGGTAGTCAAACCGAAGTGGCCCGATCCGGGTTGATCTTTTGAACTTTGTGTCAAGCTATTGACATTAAAAGAGCGCTCCTAGGAGGCAGCCTAGTTTTCTTTGTTTGTTTCTTTTCTTAGGTTGTTTTGTTTTATTGTTTTAGAAATAATACTTTAGTTGATGTTGTGTGGTTGGTTATTCCTCATACGTTCATTGTAAGTGTTTTGTGTTGCTCATATACCCCGTGTACCCCGAGATTGTATGGTATGTCTAGTGTTGCAGATACTTTTGAGCAGGTTCACAAGCTTTTATGTCCAGTGTTGTCTATTCGAGTTGTTGCGGTATGTTCATTCTCCGGCCTGACTTTGCCAACTTTCATCCGACCACCACCGTTGAAACCAGCTAAGTTTTCTTTTCTTTTATATTTGCACATTCTGAGGACATAATGTGATTTAAGTGTGGGGGGGTGTTTGGGTATGTTTTTATGCTATATCCTTTGAAATATGAGTGAAAGTTAAATTTCTGCGAAATTTAAAATTTTTTGTGAGTCTC
Source organism: Gentiana macrophylla (assembly GCA_026214975.1). Lineage (NCBI taxonomy): Eukaryota > Viridiplantae > Streptophyta > Magnoliopsida > Gentianales > Gentianaceae > Gentiana > Gentiana macrophylla. Next base: position 14,073,537 of record CM047813.1, read on the forward strand.
GAGCATATAATTGGAACGAGATGCTTGCTAGTTGTAGTTTTCTAACGATGATAGTATGTGACTTAGTGAGATAATTATAGCATGTTTTACTTTTATGGAGATAGTTTCGTTTTTTCACTCACGAAAGCCTTTGATTTTGAAGCATGACTTTTGAATTATATCCCTTCATTATTTTTAATGATTTATCTTAGGAAGGTCAGTATAGTAACACCTTAGTTAGACCGTGTGCTGTGAATATCATAAAGTTTGAATGTGATAGGTGAGATGTAACTTATGACTTTGGGAAGTGAATAAATAAAGTGAGTGAGCAATTATTAATAAATACGTTTGTCGGAAGCTGGTTTATGATTTGGGTGCGGTAGGGTATACCTCGTATGTCCTATACCACTATGATGACCAAAAGCTCACGACAGTCAGTTTATAGCTACCTTATGATTTGAGTAAGGTAGGGTGTTATCCCGAAACATCCTATTCTACTATGATGGGTAAGAGCTTATTCTGATATGCGTCAAATTTGAAAATTTTGAAAAATGATGAGTAAAAATAGAGTGAAGTCTTTGTTATCATGGATCTTATACCCAGTAGAACCGCATGATATGCTGTAGGGATTATCCTACTGAGTGCGTGGGAAGGCTTTGAGTGGAGCTGTCATTGTCTGTACCTAGGATAGTCATTGGAATTTCTGAGAGGATATTTCTTTGAAAGGCTTGCTAGATTGAGAATGGCTTGTCACACTTACACCGAATCTATCTCTGTGTTGGTATCATTTGCTATAGTTGTTGTATCTGTTGTTACGTGAGTTAGAGATCTATGTGGATTATTTATAAAGTTGAGCTATAGTTTTGATTGTTTTGTCCGAGGACGTACAAAAAGCTAAGTGTGGGGGTGTTGCTAAGGCCATATTTATATGATTATTAAGGGTGTATTTCATTATTATTTTCCCCACATTTGCGTAATTTACATGAGAATTAAGGGTTTAAGTGTAATTATTTAATAAAGATGATTTTAAGAGGGTTGTATGCAAAATTGATGATTTTAAGTGTTGATTTAATGGAATTATTATTATTTGGATTTTATTACATTTTTGCATTGTTTATTTATCATGTAGGTGTTGATTTTCGAATGCTATAAGTGGATAAATAAAGCTCAAGTCGAATTATTCAAGATAGAGTTGGAATTGGCTTGAAGAAATTGGATAAAGATGAAGAAATCCGACCTCAAAGATCTTGGACGAAGCGTTAAATGCGGCGTCCATTCCAGACAGGCGTTTGATAAAGTGGACGGCGTCCGGAATTGTATTTTACATTCGTGAGAGTTTGGGCGCAGCATGGACGGACGCTCAGAGCAAAGTCAAGATCCACCGGACGGGCGCCCACAAGACCAGCACAGCGTCCGTTGCCGACTTAACCCTAACCGACTTGAAACTCTATATATAGCAGCTGCAGCCTCTCAACCCTAATTGATACCACATAATTGAGATCGCAATTTTACACCAAAAAGCTGCGGCTACAAGTTTTTTTTTACAGAGATGAACTTCTCCAACCCATCAATCATCTTCAACATGATTGTTGGCTAAAAGCCTTGCAAAGTGAGTCGACGGAGGAAGCCTATCAACAACACAAACCAACTAGAGAGTTCGATGCTTAAGTTTAGTGAGTTTATTTCATAGTTTTTCATTACTTTGGATCTGTTTTATATTGTTTAAGCTTTATTGAATTAAGATTTGATGAAACGATCTATGTTTAATTTATGCTTGAATAAATTTATGAAAGTATGTTTATTTGAGTTCTCGTTTATTCAAAGTAATGCATCTAATCATGTTATAAGAGATTAGGCATGTTTAGTTGAGTAAGAGTTTGGAAACGATCTCGTGATTTCGTGTTGATTGCATGTTTAGTTTGTTTGAAAAGATAAACGAAACCCCTAGAATTTGATTGAAGATATTTAATTGAATTCGTGAATAAATCACTACTAAAAACTGTGTCTTTTTAATCACCATCTAGTTGGGATTGTTGGTTGATAGGTGGAATCTAGTCGCCTTCTTTGTGTTTTCCTTTAATTGTTTTAATCAAATCGTTTAGATTAAGTTTAGTTTAAGTTTTAGTTTTATAAACCCTAGTTTCTGCTGTTTTTTCGCAATTTTTCGCTTCATTCATAATCGACGCCGTCCGCAACAGCGCACGCCGTCCATTAGGTTTAGTTTTTGGGACGCTCGTTCACTTTAGTGAACGCCGTCTGGCAACTTCTGTTTTCTTATTTTTCTTGCTTGTTTTTATTCTGTTTTAGTTTTAATTCTTAGGTTTAGGTTTTAGTTAGTTTCACCTTAGTTTAGTAGTTTAGATAGATAATTGTGACATAATCGTTAGAATAATTGTTCCTTGATCCGATAAACATTCCACTCCCTTAGGACGACCCGTAAACATCCTATACTACGATCCTTATACTTGGGGTGTTTCGGTTTATAAATTATAAAACTAGTTTTTACCGAACAAAAAACTTGGGGTGTTTACCAATATAAACGAAAAAAAGTACTGTTAAGGATCTTGTCCTACGAAAAAAAGTACACCAAGGCCATATTTATAATTCAGGGTTTATAAAACTAAAACTTAAACTAAACTTAATCTAAACGATTTGATTAAAACTTATCGACAGTGATAATTATTCCAATATTCGTATTGTTTGGGGCATAGATATTCGTATTGTAGCTGTTGTTTTTGCCATTGACAAGTTTAGAAGTTATCTTCTAGGGTCTCAAGTGATTGTATGGACAGATCATGCAGCTTTACGCTACCTTATGGATAAAGCAGATGCAAAACCAAGGTTACTTCGGTGGATTTTAATTCTACAAGAGTTTGACCTTGTGATTAAAGATAAGAAAGGTAGTGAGAATATTGTGGTGATCATTTATCTCGCTTTAGTAAATGAGGGTGCGAGAAAATCACAATGATATAGGCATTGATTTTCCGATCGAGCAATTGATGAAGCTTGAAACGGTTAGGCCGTGGTATGTCGACTCACGTCAACTATTTAGCGAGCGGTCATTTAGAAGACATGACGATCGGGAGAAGAAAAAGTTCTTTTCGATCTCAAATATCTCGTGATGGGAAGATCCTTATTTGTTCGTGAGTCCAGTAAAGACGGGTTGCTTCGACGGTGTGTTCTCGAGCATGATCGGTGGGATATTTTGGAACAATGCCATAGTGGTCCTACCGGAGGTCACTATGGAACACCGAAGACGGTTGCAAAGATTCTTCTGTTGGATTCTCTTGGCCAACTCTCGTTTAAAGATGCAGAAGCCTTTTGTAAAGGTTGTGATAGGTGCCAGAGAATTGGACGACAGAGTAGTAGGATGGAAATGCCACTTCTAGGGAGTGGTGTAATTGCATTGAGCCGGGTTCAAGGTACGACTCGCATAATAAATGGGCCGAACCTTTATCAACTCTTTGACCTAAAAGCTGCGCGCCACGGCATAATTAGAGGCATCACACATCAATTCGAAAGGCTTGGTCAATCAGGTGCAACTAAAATAGGGCACTCGATAAGCTTATCTTTCAAACAATTGAAAGCTTCTTTGCACTTCGCATCGAACAAGAAATCTACATCATCTTTCAAGAGATTTGATAAAGGCTTGGCAATCGTAGAAAAGTCTCTAATGAAACGCCGGTAGAAGCCAACATGTCCTAGAAAACCTCGTACCTCTTTCACTGTCTTAGGGTACGTCATCTTTTCAATGGCTTCAACCTTAGCCTTATCAACTTGAATACCAGCATTGGACACCTTATGTCCCAAAACGATTCCTTCGTCTACTAGAAAATGGCATTTTTCCCAGTTAAGCACCAGATTTTTCTCAACACAACGTTGGAGTACCATATCTAGGTTCTTTAAAATTTCATCAAAGCTATCACCGTAGACTGAGAAGTCATCCATGAAGACCTCCATGCATTTCTCAACAAGTCCATCAAAAATGGCCAACATGCACCGTTGAAAAGTCGCGGGTGCATTGCATAGACCGAATGGCATTCTACGAAAAGCAAAAGTACCAGATGGACACGTAAACGTTGTCTTCTCTTGGTCATTGGGGTCGATGGCTATCTGGAAGTAACCAGAATATCCATCGAGAAAACAATAATACTTGTGACCACTTAGTCTTTCAATAAGCTGGTCAATGAAGGGTAGGGGAAAGTGGTCCTTTGCAGTGACTTCATTCAGTCTACGATAGTCGATCTGCATCAGAGCGCCACGAGACGTAGGGCAACTTCCCCCTTTTTCATTCTTTTCAACCGTGATTCCGCCTTCTTGGCACAACTTGAGTAGGGCTGACCACTCTCGCTATCGGCGATTGCATAGATGATTCCCATGTCGAGCCACTTTATCACTTCTTTCTTGACAACCTCCTGCGATATGCGGATTCAGCCTTCGCCGAGGTTGTCTTACCTTTTAGCTCCTTCCTCCGCTCGGATTTTATGCATGCATATGTCCTGGGCCGATCCTCGGATATCACCCACTTGCCAACCGAACGCGAGGATGTTTTTCTTAAGCACTTCTATCACCGTGCTTCTTGCTCGTGGTCGAAGTTTCAAGAAATGATCAAAGGCAATTTATCTCCATCCTTAAGAAAGATATACTTAAGGTGTTTTGGAAGCGGTTTGAGCTCTAAATCGTGAGGTGGTTGCTCAATACTAGACTTTAACGGGCCACCTTTCTCCCTATGAGCTTGAAGTGGTTGACAAGAGAACACCTCATCTTCCCGAGGCTCAACCCCGTAAAGGCACTGGATCAAATCATCCATCGGAATCCTCCGGTCAACACTTGCTTCCTTTTTCTTGTGATCGATCATTTTCCTTAACTCTTCGTCTTTAAGCTCTTACGCTAACTCCTCCCAATCATCTACTTCCCAATGAGTAGCTTCTCTCAAAACTCTACCTCGTCCCAACTACCCATCGAGCTTCTTCTTCACCAGGGATGAAGTCTTCCACGACTCGATTCTTTGAAATCATCGTTCGTCGCTTGGCATCTCCATGCTTCTAACTCAATAACAGGCTCGGTGTGGCGAGTGAAGATGACTTCGTCAATGCCTACGGCTGGAAATGAATTAGAAGATGGTCCGCATGATCACCGGATCCTCAATGTCCATGACTTCAAAAACACCTATCTCTGTAAGCTCCATTGCATTTTCATAATAGGCATCTCCTCCGTCCTCATATATGGCTTCGACAAACGATATTTCAGCAATTACGGCTCTTTCGGGATGTGTCCTCGTGTGAAGGTGACAGATGTGTCACCGACTCTAAGAGTAATTTGTCCTTTGCTTGTAAGTCGATGAGAGCGTTAGAAGTGTCTAAAAAAGGTTCGGCCTAGGATTAGAGGCATCTCCTTATCGGTGGATAGTCTAGAATAACCCGATCGGTAGGGAAGACCAAATGTTCAACTTGAAGGAGAACATTAGCTACACAACCGGCTGCAAAGATGCGACTAGATTTGTCTACCATCCGAAGAGAAATGGGGCGTTCTCGCATTCTTTTGTCTAGCCCGAGCTTCTTGCATACATTTAATGGCATCACATTGATGGAGGCCCCCGAGTCGCATAATACATTTTGAATAAATGGCCTTCGATCTCACAGGAGATTGAAGGTCCGCCAGTGGTCACCTCGCTACAATGGCAATTTTTCGTGAAACCATTGCGCAATCTTCTCAAACACTTCTTCACCATCTCCTGAAAGCTTTCTCTTACTCCACGTAATTCTTTAAGATACTTAGTACATTTAGGCATTTCGAGACAATACCTCACTAAGGGCATACTCACTTTAGTGTCCCTAAGTATCCTCCTCACCCCATCATCACGCTTGTCATTAGTGAGGGCTTTCTTTCCTTTTTTGGTGGATAAGGAAGGGCTTTATCATTCTTCGTGGCCTGATTCTTTATCGCCTCATCCTCCTTATCCTTCCATCTCACAAACTTTTCTTTCTTTTTCTTAGTCAGGGGTACAGCCTCCTGACTCTCCTTCCTTTCCTCTTCATCAGAATTATTTTCGTCCACCGAAGAATTGTCACTAAGCTCATCATCGTTGCTTTCTTCGGCATGTGGTTTCTGATTTCCCCCTCCTGAACTCATGGCGTCAGGAGGGGCTACTCGTTTCCCGACATCTTGCCTGGTCCAGCCTGTTTACCACTTCTCAACGTTATTTCATTCAACTCCTCTTCTTGTCCATACTCCCATTGTGGTGTAATGGCAGTGCAAACATTAACATCAGCTTTTGGGTTTCTCTCGGTATAACTCGGGAGTTTACCGTGAGGTCTGCTTGCTTGTTGGTCTGCCATTTGACCAACTTGTCTCTCAATTGCTTTAACACTAGTAGACAGAGTCTTCACCATGTCTACTAGCTCATCGAATTTGTGTTGAGGGACACATGAGGTGGTATGATTATTGTTCTGAGTTTGATTCCAGCCACCTGGAGGCCTTTGGGAGTTCTGAACTGGCCTTTGATAGTTCGAGTTGAAAGAATTCGAATTTGAAGGGCCGGTGGTAACTTGGCTTGATTGAAGTTTTGTCTTTGAAATCCCGAGTAGTTTCGGCTTTGATTGAAGTTTCGGAAGGGTTGGTTTTGATTATCCATTAAATTTACTTCTTCCGTCATCTCCGCTCCTACCGCATTCCCGGATCGGAAGGTTTGCCGAGCGTGTACACTATCGAGTTTTCACCCGTTGATATTGGTGTGATCCGCCAATATGTTGCACCTGAGATACTTTATGGTGAGTTGCACCATGCGTAGTGCCCTTGAATGATGATGTAACAAAGATAAGGTATGCTACAAACCAATAATCATGACATGTTGATGAGCATGAAGTGATCCCTAAAGTTTGAGTCGGTCTCTCAAAGATAACTTAATAAATTATGAACCTTTCGTTGTAAGATTTAATTAAATTTTAGCTTCTTAATCTTGCTAAGTACTTTTTACTTACCTCAATTTCATGTTTTGTTGCATGTTTTTGGGGTGAGAAGACGAACAAGTTGAGCATGTGATGGATGATGACTTTGGGGACGATGTTTGAGTCCAAGTTTCACTTGATTTTTTCCGTTTCATTTATTATAAGATGTATCAAACTATTTTGTTATTTCAATATCAAGACAAGCGTTGTACTTACTTTAAGGCTTTGTAAGATTTGTTGTTTTACTTTCATTTTGGGCATCATATGTTGTATGCTACCTTGTAGTTGTTGATGATATATGGGCCCACTGGGCCGGGTTGTTTGTAACTGGTCCAGGCCCATTATAAGTTTTAGCATTCCTCTGTGTTTGTGTATGTGCTAGGCCTTGTCCGTGTCTTGTGGTCTAGGAAAGAGAGTAGTAGAGGTGAGGAGCTTACTTGAAAATACTTATGTGGCTAGTTAACAATTAATAAATGACGTACGTTTGTAGTTAAAAGACTAATCATCGTAATATTCTTGGTAAGGCACAAGTCTATATCGCGATGTGTAGGTGTTCGGATAAAGTGGATAACTTCGTAAGTCTTTGGACCCTACGTACGGAGGAACACCACACATCGTAAGTTTGTAACTGGTCCAGACCCATTATAAGTTTTAGCATTCCTCTGTGTTTGTGTATGTGCTAGGCCTTGTCCGTGTCTTGTGGTCTAGGAAAGAGAGTAGTAGAGGTGAGAGAGCTTACATGAAAATACTTAGGTGGCTAGTTAACAATTAATAACAGACGTACGTGTGTAGTTAAAAGACTAAAGATCGTAACATTCTTGGTAAGGCACAAGTCTATATCGCGATGTGTGGGTGTTCGGATAAAGTGGATAACTTCGTAAGTCTTTGGACCCTACGTACGGAGGAACACCACCCCGTAAGTCCGAGACACTACGTACGGAGGGACTGCACCGAGCGTGTACACTATAGGGTTTTCCCCAATGGATATTGGTGTGATCCGCCAAAGTCATCATCCAGTCCCTCTGTTCGTAGGGTCTCGGACTTATGGGGTGGGGTTCCTCCGTACGTAGAGTCCAATGACTTACGAAGTTATCCACTTTATCGGAACGCCCACACATCGCGATATGAACCTTTCGTTGTAAGATTTAATTATATTTTAGCTTCTTAATTTTGCTAAGTACTTTTTACTTACCTCAATTTCATGTTTTGGTGCATGTTTTTGGGGTGAGAAGACGAACATGTTGAGCATGTGATGGATGATGACTTTTGGGACGATGTTTATGTCCAAGTTTCACTTGATGTTTTATATTTCATTTATTATAAGATGTATCAAACTATGTTGTTATTTCAATATCAAGACAAGCGTCGTACTTTCTTTAAGGCTTTGTAAGATTTGTTGTTTAACTTTCATTTTGGGCATCGTATGTTGTAAGCTACCTTGTTGTTGTTGATGATATATGGGCCCACTGGGCCGGGTTGTTTGTAACTGGTCCAGGCCCATGATAAGTTTTAGCTTGATTACATGTCATGTTTGTGTAGTTGATGATATATGGGCCCACTGGGGTGGTTTTCAATATCAAGACTTTATGGTGAGTAGCATTATCAGGTATTCACCCGTTGATATTGGTGTGATCCGCCAATATGTTGCACACGGATACTTTATGGTGAGTAGCACCATGCGTAGTGCCCTTGAATGATGATGTAACAAAGATAAGCTATGCTACAAACCAATAATCATGACATGTTGATGAGCATGAAGTGATCCCTAAAGTTTGAGTCGGTCTCACAAAGATAACTTAATAAATTATGAACCTTTCGTTGTAAGATTTAATTATATTTTAGATTCTTAATCTTGCTAAGTACTTTTTACTTACCTCCATTTCATGTTTTGTTGCATGTTTTTGGGGTGAGAAGACGAACAGGTTGAGAATGTCATGGATGATGACTTTGGGGACGATGTTTGAGTCCAAGTTTCACTTAATGTTTTCTGTTTCATTTATTATAAGATGTATCAAACTATGTTGTTAGTTCAATATCAAGACAAGCGTCGTACTTTCTTTAAGGCTTTGTAAGATTGTTGTTTGAATCGGTCTCACAAAGATAACTTAATAAATTATGAAACTTTCGTTGTAAGATTTAATTATATTTTAGCTTCTTAATCTTGCTAAGTACTTTTTACTTACCTCAATTTCATGTTTTGTTGCATGTTTTTGGGGTGAGAAGACGAACAGGTTGAGCATGTGATGGATGATGACTTTGGGGACGATGTTTAAGTCCAAGTTTCACTTGATGTTTTCCGTTTCATTTATTATAAGATGTATCAAACTATGTTGTTATTTCAATATCAAGACAAGCGTCGTACTTTCTTTAAGGGTTTGTAAGATTTTTTGTTTAACTTTCATTTTGGGCATCGATGTTGTAAGCTACCTTGTAGTTGTTGATGATATATGGCCCCCACTGGCCGGGTTGTTTGTAAACTGGTCCAGGCCCATTATAAGTTTTAGCATTCCTCTGTGTTTGTGTATGTGCTAGGCCTTGTCCGTGTCTTGTGGTCTTGGAAAGAGAGTAGTAGAGGTGGGAGATTACTTGAAAATACTTATGTGGCTAGTTAACAATTAATAACAGACGTACGTTTGTAGTTAAAAGACGAATCATCGTAACATTCTTGGTAAGGCACAAGTCTATATCGCGATGTGTGGGTGTTCGGATAAAGTGGATAACTTCGTAAGTCTTTGGACCCTACATACGGAGGAACACCACCCCGTAAGTCCGAGACCCCACGTACGGAGGGACTGCACCGAGCGTGTACACTATCAGGTTTTCACCCGTTCATATTGGTGTGATCCGCCAATATGTTGCACACAGATACTTTATGGTGAGTTGCACCATGCGTAGTGCCCTTGAATGATGATGTAACAAAGATAAGCTATGCTACAAACCAATAATCATGACATGTTGATGAGCATGAAGTGATCCCTAAAGTTTGAGTCGGTCTCACAAAGATAACTTAATATATTATGAACCTTCGTTGTAAGATTTAATTATATTTTAGCTTCTTAATCTTGCTAAGTACTTTTTACTTACCTCAATTTCATGTTTTGTTGCATGTTTTTGGGGTGAGAAGACTAACAGGTTGAGCATGTGATGGATGATGACTTTGAGGACGATGTTTAAGTCCAAGTTTCACTTGATGTTTTATATTTCATTTATTATAAGATGTATCAAACTATGTTGTTATTTCAATATCAAGACAAGCGTCATGACTTTCTTTAAGGCTTTGTAAGATTTGTTGTTTAACTTTCATTTTGGGCATCGTATGTTGTAAGCTACCTTGTTGTTGTTGATGATATATGGGCCCACTGGGCCGGGTTGTTTGTAACTGGGCCAGGCCCATTATAAGTTTTAGCATTCCTCTGTGTTTGTGTATGTGCTAGGCCTTGTCCGTGTCTTGTGGTCTATATCGCGATGTGTGGGTGTTCGGATAAAGTGGATAACTTCGTAAGTCATTGGACCCTACGTACGGAGGAACACCACCCCGTAAGTCCGAGACCATACGTACGGAGGGACTGCACCGAGCGTGTACACTATCAGGTTTTCACCCGTTGATATTGGTGTGATCCGCCAATATGTTGCACACAGATACTTTATGGTGAGTTGCACCATGCGTAGTGCCCTTGAATGATGATGTAACAAAGATAAGCTACGCTACAAACCAATAATCACGACATGTGGATGAGCATGAAGTGAACCCTAAAGTTTGAGTCGGTCTCACAAATATAACTTAATATATTATGAACCTTTCATTGTAAGATTTAATTATATTTTAGCTTCTTAATCCTGCTAAGTACTTTTCATCGTAATATTCTTGGTAAGGCACAAGTCTATATCGCGATGTGTGGGCGTTCAGATAAAGTGGATAAATTCGTAAGTCATTGGACTTTACGTACGGAGGAACCCCACCCCGTAAGTCCGAGACCCTACGTACGGAGGGACTGCACCGAGCGTGTACACTATGGGGTTTTCCCCAATGGATATTGGTGTGATCCGCCAATATGTTGCACACAGATACTTTATGGTGAGTTGCACCATGCGTAGTGCCCTTGAATGATGATGTAACAAAGATAAGCTATGCTACAAACCAATAATCATGACATGTTGATGAACACCACGTGAACCCTAAAGTTTGAGTCGGTTTCACAAAGATAACTTAATATATTATGAACCTTTCTTTGTAAGATTTAATTATATTTTAGCTTCTTAATCTTGCTAAGTACTTTTTAATTACCTCAATTTCATGTTTTGTTGCATGTTTTTGGTGTGAGAAGACGAACAGGTTGAGAATGTCATGGATGATGACTTTGGGGACGATGTTTGAGTCCAAGTTTCACTTGATTTTTTCCGTTTCATTTATTATAAGATGTATCAAACTATTTTGTTATTTCAATATCAAGACAAGCGTTGTACTTACTTTAAGGCTTTGTAAGATTTGTTGTTTTACTTTCATTTTGGGCATCATATGTTGTATGCTACCTTGTAGTTGTTGATGATATATGGGCCCACTGGGCCGGGTTGTTTGTAACTGGTCCAGGCCCATTATAAGTTTTAGCATTCCTCTGTGTTTGTGTATGTGCTAGGCCTTGTCCGTGTCTTGTGGTCTAGGAAAGAGAGTAGTAGAGGTGAGGGAGCTTACTTGAAAATACTTATGTGGCTAGTTAACAATTAATAACAGACGTACGTTTGTAGTTAAAAGACTAATCATCGTAATATTCTTGGTAAGGCACAAGTCTATATCGCGATGTGTAGGTGTTCGGATAAAGTGGATAACTTCGTAAGTCTTTGGACCCTACGTACGGAGGAACACCACACATCGTATGTTTGTAACTGGTCCAGACCCATTATAAGTTTTAGCATTCCTCTATGTTTGTGTATGTGCTAGGCCTTGTCCGTGTCTTGTGGTCTAGGAAAGAGAGTAGTAGAGGTGAGAGAGCTTACATGAAAATACTTAGGTGGCTAGTTAACAATTAATAACAGACGTACGTGTGTAGTTAAAAGACTAAAGATCGTAACATTCTTGGTAAGGCACAAGTCTATATCGCGATGTGTGGGTGTTCGGATAAAGTGGATAACTTCGTAAGTCTTTGGACCCTACGACGGAGGAACACCACCCCGTAAGTCCGAGACACTACGCACGGAGGATCGCACCGAGCGTGTACACTATGGGGTTTTCCCAATGGATATTGGTGTGATCCGCCAAAGTCATCATCCAATTCCTCCGCTCGTAGGTCTCGGACTTATGGGGTGGGGTTCCTCCGCACGTAGAGTCCAATGACTTACGAAGTTATCCACTTTATCGGAACGCCCACACATCGCGATATGAACCTTTCGTTGTAAGATTTAATTATATTTTAGCTTCTTAATTTTGCTAAGTACTTTTTACTTACCTCAATTTCATGTTTTGGTGCATGTTTTTGGGGTGAGAAGACGAACAAGTTGAGCATGAGATGGATGATGACTTTGGGGACGATGTTTAAGTCCAAGTTTCACTTGATGTTTTATATTTCATTTATTATAAGATGTATCAAACTATGTTGTTATTTCAATATCAAGACAAGCGTCGTGCTTTCTTTAAGGCTTTGTAAGATTTTTTTGTTTAACTTTCATTTTGGGCATCGTTTGTTGTAAGCTACCTTGTTGTTGTTGATGATATGTGGGCCGACTGGGCCGGGTTGTTTGTAATTGGTCCAGGCCCATTATAAGTTTTAGCTTGATTACATGTCATGTTTGTGTAGTTGATGATATATGGGCCCACTGGGGTGGTGTTCAATATCAAGACTTTATGGTGAGTAGCATTATCAGGTTTTCACCCGTTGATATTGGTGTGATCCGCCAATATGTTGCACACGGATACTTTATGGTGAGTAGCACCATGCGTAGTGCCCTTGAATGATGATGTAACAAAGATAAGCTATGCTACAAACCAATAATCATGACATGTTGATGAGCATGAAGTGATCCCTAAAGTTTGAGTCGGTCTCACAAAGATAACTTAATAAATTATGAACCTTTCGTTGTAAGATTTAATTATATTTTAGATTCTTAATCTTGCTAAGTACTTTTTACTTACCTCCATTTCATGTTTTGTTGCATGTTTTTGGGGTGAGAAGACGAACAGGTTGAGAATGTCATGGATGATGACTTTGGGGACGATGTTTGAGTCCAAGTTTCACTTAATGTTTTCTGTTTCATTTATTATAAGATGTATCAAACTATGTTGTTAGTTCAATATCAAGACAAGCGTCGTACTTTCTTTAAGGCTTTGTAAGATTGTTGTTTGAATCGGTCTCACAAAGATAACTTAATAAATTATGAACCTTTCGTTGTAAGATTTAATTATATTTTAGCTTCTTAATCTTGCTAAGTACTTTTTACTTACCTCAATTTCATGTTTTGTTGCATGTTTTTGGGGTGAGAAGACGAACAGGTTGAGCATGTGATGGATGATGACTTTGGGGACGATGTTTAAGTCCAAGTTTCACTTGATGTTTTCCGTTTCATTTATTATAAGATGTATCAAACTATGTTGTTATTTCAATATCAAGACAAGCGTCGTACTTTCTTTAAGGGTTTGTAAGATTTTTTGTTTAACTTTCATTTTGGGCATCGTATGTTGTAAGCTACCTTGTAGTTGTTGATGATATATGGGCCCACTGGGCCGGGTTGTTTGTAACTGGTCCAGGCCCATTATAAGTTTTAGCATTCCTCTGTGTTTGTGTATGTGCTAGGCCTTGTCCGTGTCTTGTGGTCTTGGAAAGAGAGTAGTAGAGGTGGGAGATTACTTGAAAATACTTATGTGGCTAGTTAACAATTAATAACAGACGTACGTTTGTAGTTAAAAGACGAATCATCGTAACATTCTTGGTAAGGCACAAGTCTATATCGCGATGTGTGGGTGTTCGGATAAAGTGGATAACTTCGTAAGTCTTTGGACCCTACATACGGAGGAACACCACCCCGTAAGTCCGAGACCCCACGTACGGAGGGACTGCACCGAGCGTGTACACTATCAGGTTTTCACCCGTTCATATTGGTGTGATCCGCCAATATGTTGCACACAGATACTTTATGGTGAGTTGCACCATGCGTAGTGCCCTTGAATGATGATGTAACAAAGATAAGCTATGCTACAAACCAATAATCATGACATGTTGATGAGCATGAAGTGATCCCTAAAGTTTGAGTCGGTCTCACAAAGATAACTTAATATATTATGAACCTTTCGTTGTAAGATTTAATTATATTTTAGCTTCTTAATCTTGCTAAGTACTTTTTACTTACCTCAATTTCATGTTTTGTTGCATGTTTTTGGGGTGAGAAGACTAACAGGTTGAGCATGTGATGGATGATGACTTTGAGGACGATGTTTAAGTCCAAGTTTCACTTGATGTTTTATATTTCATTTATTATAAGATGTATCAAACTATGTTGTTATTTCAATATCAAGACAAGCGTCGTACTTTCTTTAAGGCTTTGTAAGATTTGTTGTTTAACTTTCATTTTGGGCATCGTATGTTGTAAGCTACCTTGTTGTTGTTGATGATATATGGGCCCACTGGGCCGGGTTGTTTGTAACTGGGCCAGGCCCATTATAAGTTTTAGCATTCCTCTGTGTTTGTGTATGTGCTAGGCCTTGTCCGTGTCTTGTGGTCTATATCGCGATGTGTGGGTGTTCGGATAAAGTGGATAACTTCGTAAGTCATTGGACCCTACGTGACGGAGGAACACCACCCCGTAAGTCCGAGACCATACGCACGGAGGGATCGCGCACGAGCGTGTACACTATCAAGTTTTCACCCGCTGATATTGGTGTGATCCGCCAATATGTTGCACCACAGATACTTTATGGTGAGTTGCACCATGCGTAGTGCCCCTTGAATGATGATGTAACAAAGATAAGCTACGCTACAAACCAATAATCACGACATGTTGATGAGCATGAAGTGAACCCTAAAGTTTGAGTCGGTCTCACAAATATAACTTAATATATTATGAACCTTTCATTGTAAGATTTAATTATATTTTAGCTTCTTAATCCTGCTAAGTACTTTTCATCGTAATATTCTTGGTAAGGCACAAGTCTATATCGCGATGTGTGGGCGTTCAGATAAAGTGGATAAATTCGTAAGTCATTGGACTTTACGTACGGAGGAACCCCACCCCGTAAGTCCGAGACCCTACGTACGGAGGGACTGCACCGAGCGTGTACACTATGGGGTTTTCCCCAATGGATATTGGTGTGATCCGCCAATATGTTGCACACAGATACTTTATGGTGAGTTGCACCATGCGTTGTGCCCTTGAATGATGATGTAACAAAGATAAGCTATGCTACAAACCAAAAATCATGACATGTTGATGAGCATGAAGTGATCCCTAAAGTTTGAGTCGGTCTCACAAAGATAACTTAATATATTACCTAAAGTTTGAGTCGGTCTCACAAAGATAACTTAATAAATTATGAACCTTTCGTTGTAAGATTTAATTATATTTTAGCTTCTTAATCTTGCTAAGTACTTTTTACTTACGTCAATTTCATGTTTTTTTGCATGTTTTTGGGGTGAGAAGACGAACATGTTGAGAATGTGATGGATGTTGTTATTTCAATATCAAGACAAGCGTCGTACTTTCTTTAAGGCTTTGTAAGATTTGTTGTTTAACTTTCATTTTGGGCATCGTATGTTGTATTCTACCTTGTAGTTGTTGATGATATATGGGCCCACTGGGCCGGGTTGTTTGTAACTGGGCCAGGCCCATTATAAATGTTATCATACCTCAGTGTTTGTGTATGTGCTAGGCCTTGTCCGTGTCTTGTGGTCTAGGAAAGGGAGTAGTAGAGGTGAGGGAGCTTACTTGAAAATACTTATGTGGCTAGTTAACAATTAATAACAGACGTACGTTTGTAGTTAAAAGACTAATCATCGTAATATTCTTGGTAAGGCACAAGTCGATATCGCGATGTGTGGGTGTTCGGATAAAGTGGATAACTTCGTAAGTCTTTGGACCCTACGTACGGAGGAACACCACCCCGTAAGTCCGAGACCCTACATACGGAGGGACTGCACCGAGCGTGTACACTATCAGGTTTTCACCTGTTGATATTTGTGTGATCCGCCAATATGTTGCACACAAATAATTTATGGTGAGTTGCACCATGCGTAGTGCCCTTGAATGATGATGTAACAAAGATAAGCTATGCTACAAACCAATAACCATGACATGTTGATGAGCATGAAGTGAACCCTAAAGTTTGAGTCGGTCTCACAAAGATAACTTAATATATTATGAACCTTTCGTTGTAAGATTTAATTATATTTTAGATTCTTAATCTTGCTAAGTACTTTTTACTTACCTCCATTTCATGTTTTGTTGCATGTTTTGGTGGTGAGAAGACGAACAAGTTGAGCATGTGATGGATGATGACTTTGGGGACGTTGTTTGTGTCCAAGTTTCACTTGATGTTTTGTATTTCATTTATTATAAGATGTATCAAACTATTTTGTTATTTCAATATGAAGACAAGCGTCGTACTTTCTTTAAGGCTTTGTAAGATTTGTTGTTTTACTTTCATTTTGGGCATCGTATGTTGTAAGCTACCTTGTTGTTGTTGATGATATATGGGCCCACTGGGCCGGGTTGTTTGTAACTGGTCCAGGCACATTATAAGTTTTAGCATTCCTCTGTGTTTGTGTATGTGCTAGGCCTTGTCCGTGTCTTGTGGTCTAGGAAAGAGAGTAGTAGAGGTGAGGGAGCTTACTTGAAAATACTTATGTGGCTAGTTAACAATTAATAACAGACGTACGTGTGTAATCATCGTAAAATTCTTGGTAAGGCACAAGTCTAGATCGCGATGTGTGGGCGTTCAGATAAAGTGGATAACTTCGTAAGTCATTGGACTCTACGTATGGAGGAACACCACCCCGTAAGTCCGAGACCCTACGTACGGAGGGACTGCACCGAGCGTGTACACTATCAGGTTTTCACCCGTTGATATTTGTGTGATCCGCCAATATGTTGCACACAGATACTTTATGGTGAGTTGCACCATGCGTAGTGCCCTTGAATGATGATGTAACAAAGATAAGCTATGCTACAAACCAATAATCACGACATGTTGATGAGCATGAAGTGAACCCTAAAGTTTGAGTCGGTCACACAAAGATAACTTAATAAATTACGAACCTTTCGTTGTAAGATTTAATTATATTTTAGCTTCTTAATCTTGCTAAGTACTTTTTACTTACCTCAATTTCATGTTTTGTTGCATGTTTTTGGGGTGAGAAGACGAACAGGTTGAGCATGTGATGGATGATGACTTTGGGGACGATGTTTAAGTCCAAGTTTCACTTGATGTTTTCCGTTTCATTTATTATAAGATGTATCAAACTATGTTGTTATTTCAATATCGAGACAAGCGTCGTACTTTCTTCAAGGCTTTGTAAGATTTTTTGTTTAACTTTCATTTTGGGCATCGTATGTTGTAAGCTACCTTGTAGTTGTTGATGATAAATGGGCCCACTGGGCCGGGTTGTTTGTAACTGGTCCAGGCCCATTATATGTTTTAGCATTCCTCTGTGTTTGTGTATGTGCTAGGCCTTGTCCGTGTCTTGTGGTCTAGGAAAGAGAGTACGTACGGAGGGACTGCACCGAGCGTGTACACTATCAGGTTTTCACCCGTTGATATTGGTGTGATCCGCCAATATGTTGCACACGGATACTTTATGGTGAGTTGCACCATGCGTAGTGCCTTTGAATGATGATGTAACAAAGATAAGCTATGCTACAAACCAATAATCATGACATGTTTATGAGCATGAAGTGATCCCCAATGTTTGAGTCGGTCTCACAAAGATAACTTAATAAATTATGAACCTTTCGTTGTAAGATTTAATTATATTTTAGCTTCTTAATCTTGCTAAGTTCTTTTTACTTACCTCAATTTCATGTTTTGTTGCATGTTTTTGGGGTGAGAAGACGAACAGGTTGAGCATGTGATGGATGATGACTTTGGGGAAAATGTTTAAGTCCAAGTTTCACTTGATGTTTTATATTTCATTTATTATAAGATGTATCAAACTATGTTGTTATTTCAATATCAAGAGAAGCGTCGTACTTTCTTTAAGGCTTTGTAAGATTTGTTGTTTAACTTTCATTTTGGGCATCGTATGTTGTAAGCTACCTTGTTGTTGTTGATGATATATGGGCCCACTGGGCCGGGTTGTTTGTAATCGGTCCAGCCCATTATAAGTTTCAAAGATTCCTCTGTGTTTGTGAATGTGCTAGGCCTTTTTCGTGTCTTGTGGTCTTGGAAAGAGAGTAGTAGAGGTGAGGGAGCTTACTTGAAAATACTTATGTGGCTAGTTAACAATTAATAACAGACATACGTTTGTAGTTAAAAGACTAATCATCGTAATATTATTGGTAAGGCACAAGTCTATATCGCGATGTGTGGGTCACCAAGCGTAGTGCCCTTGAATATCCACTTTATCCGAACACCCACACATCGCGATATAGACTTGTGCCTTACCAAGAATGTTACATGTTTTGTTGCATGTTTTTGGGGTGAGAAGCCGAACAGGTTGAGCATGTGATGGATGATGACTTTGGGGACGATGTTTGAGTCCATGTTTCACTTGATGTTTTCCGTTTCATTTATTATAAGATGTATCAAACTATGTTGTTATTTCAATATCAAGACAAGCGTCGTACTTTCATTAAGGCTTTGTAAGATTTGTTGTTTTACTTTCGTTTTGGGCATCGTACGTTGTATGCTACCTTGTAGTTGTTGATGATATATGGGCCCACTGGGCCGGGTTTTTTGTAACTGGGCCAGGCCCATTATAAATGTTATCATACCTCAGTGTTTGTGTATGTGCTAGGCCTTGTCCGTGTTGCACACGGATACTTTATGGTGAGTAGCACCAAGCGTAATGCCCTTGAATGATGATGTAACAAAGATAAGCTACGCTATAAACCAATAATCATGACATGTTGATGAGCATGAAGTGATCCCTAAAGTTTGAGTCGGTCTCACAAAGATAATTTAATAATATTATGAACCTTTCGTTGTAAGATTTAATTATATTTTAGCTTCTTAATCTTGCTAAGTACTTTGTACATGTGATGGATGATGACTTTGGGGACGATGTTTGTGTCCAAGTTTCACTTGATGTTTTATATTTCATTTATTATAAGATGTATCAAACTATGTTGTTATTTCAATATCAAGACAAGCGTAGTACTTTCTTTAAGGCTTTGTAGGATTTTTTGTTTAACTTTCATTTTGGGAATCGTATGTTGTAAGCTACCTTGTTGTTGTTGATGATATATGGGCCCACTGGGCCGGGTTGTTTGTAACTGGTCCAGGCCCATTATAAGTTTTAGCATTCCTCTGTGTTTGTGTATGTGCTAGGCCTTGTCCGTGTCTTGTGGTCTAGGAAAGAGAGTAGTAGAGGTGAGGGAGCTTACTTGAAAATACTTATGTGGCTAGTTAACAATTAATAATAGACGTACGTTTGTAGTTAAAAGACTAATCATCGTAATATTCATGGTAAGGCACAAGTCTATTTGGGCATCGTATGTTGTAAGCTACCTTGTTGTTGTTGATGATATATGGGCCCACTGGGCCGGGTTGTTTGTAACTGGGCCAGGCCCGTTCTTAATATATTATGAACCTTTCGTTGTAAGATTTAATTATATTTTAGCTTCTTAATCTTGCTAAGTACTTTTTACTTACCTCAATTTCATGTTTTGTTGCATGTTTTTGGGGTGAGAAGACGAACATGTTGAGCATGTGATGGATGATGATTTTGGGGACGATGCTTGAGTCCAAGTTTCACTAGATGTTTTCCGTTTCATTTATTATAAGATGTATCAAACTATGTTGTTATTTCAATATCAAGACAAGCGTCGTACTTTCTTTAAGGCTTTGTAAGATTTGTTGTTTAACTTTCATTTTGGGCATCGTATGTTGTAAGCTACCTTGTTGTTGTTGATGATATATGGGCCCACTGGGCCGGGTTGTTTTCCGTATCATTTATTATAAGATGTATCAAACTATGTTGTTATTTCAATATCAAGACAAGCGTCGTACTTTCTTTATGGCTTTGTAAGATTTTTTGTTTAACTTTCGTTTTGGGCATCGTATGTTGTAAGCTACCTTGTTGTTGTTGATGATATATGGGCCCACTGGGCCGGGTTGTTTGTAACTGGTCCAGGCCCATTATAAGTTTCTGCATTCCTCTGTGTTTGTGTATGTGCTAGGCCTTGTCCGTGTCTTGTGGTCTAGGAAAGAGAGTAGTAGAGGTGAGGGAGCTTACTTGAAAATACTTATGTGGCTAGTTAACAATTAATAACAGACGTACGTTTGTAGTTAAAAGATATAATCATCGTAATATTCTTGGTAAGGCACAAGTCTATATCGCGATGTGTGGGCGTTCAGATAAAGTGGATAAATTCGTAAGTCATTGGACTCTACGTACGGAGGAACCCCACCCCGTAAGTCCGAGACCCTACGTACGGAGGGACTGCACCGAGCGTGTACACTATCGGGTTTTACCCCGTGGATATTGGTGTGATCCGCCAATATGTTGCACACGGATACTTTATGGTGAGTAGCACCAAGCGTAGTGCCCTTGAATGTTGATGTAACAAAGATAAGCTACGCTATAAACCCGATAATCATGACATGTTGATGAGCATTCCTATTGGTACTGTAAAAATAGGTCTATGAAAGAGAGTAGTAGAGGTGAGGGAGCAAAGACTTACGAAGTTATCCACTTTATCCGAACACCCACACATCGCGATATAGACTTGTGCCTTTCCAAGAATGTTACGATGTTTAGTCTTTTAACTACACACGTACGTCTGTTATTAATTTTTCATTTTGGGCATCGTACGTGCGTAGCTAAAAGACTAAACATCGTAAAATTCTTGGTAAGGCACAAGTCTAGATCGCAATGTGTGGGCGTTCAGATAAAGTGGATAACTTCGTAAGTCTTTGGACCCTACGTACGGAGGAACACCACCCCGTAAGTCCGAGACCCTACGTACGGAGGGACTGCACCGAGCGTGTACACCATCAGGTTTTCACCCGTTGATATTGGTGTGATCCGACAATATGTTGCACACGGATACTTTATGGTGAGTAGCTCCAAGCGTAGTGCCCTTGAATGATGATGTAACAAAGATAAGATATGCTACAAACAAATAATCATGACATGTTGATGAGCATGAAGTGAACCCTAAAGTTTGAGTCGGTCTCACAAAGATAACTTAATATATTAAGAACCTTTCGTTGCCCTTGAATGATGATGTAACAAAGATAAGCTACGCTACAAACCAATAATCACGACATGTTGATGAGCATGAAGTGAACCCTAAAGTTTGAGTCGGTCTCACAAAGATAACTTAATATATTATGAACCTTTCGTTGTTGTAAGATTTAATTAAATTTTAGCTTCTTAATCTTCCTATGTACTTTGTACTTACCTCAATTGCATGTTTTGTTGTATGTTTTTGGGGTGAGAAGACGAACAGGTTGAGCATGTGATGCATGATGACTTTGGGGACGATGTTTAAGTCCAAGTTTCACTTGATGTTTTATATTTCATTTATTATAAGATGTATCAAACTATGTTGTTATTTCAATATCAAGACAAGCGTCGTACTTTCTTTAAGGCTTTGTAAGATTTGTTGTTTTATTTTCGTTTTGGGCATCGTATGTTGTAAGCTACCTTATTGTTGTTGATGATATATGGGCCCACCGGGCCGGGTTGTTTGTAACTGGTCCAGGCCCATTATAAGTTTTAGCATTCCTCTGTGTTTGTGTATGTTCTTGTCCGTGTCTTGTGGTCTAGGAAAGAGAGTAGTAGAGGTGAGGGAGCTTACTTGAAAATACTTAGGTGGCTAGTTAACAATTAATAACAGACGTACGTTTGTAGTTAAAAGACTAATCATCGTAATATTCTTGGTAAGGAGGGACTGCACCGACCTTGTACACTATCAGGTTTTCACCCGTTGATATTGGTGTGATCCGCCAATATGTTGCACACAGATACTTTATGGTGAGAGAGATTACTTGAAAATACTTAGGTGGCTAGTTAACAATTAATAAGAGACGTACGTGTGTAGTTAAAAGACTAATCATCGTAAAATTCTTGGTAAGGCACAAGTCTATATCGCGATGTGTGGGTGTTCAGATAAAGTGATGATGTAACAAAGATAAGCTACGCTACAAACCAATAATCACGACATGTTGATGAGAATGAAGTGAACTCTAAAGTTTGAGTCGGTCTCACAAAGATAACTTAATATATTAAGAACCTTTCGTTGCCCTTGAATGATGATGTAACAAAGATAAGCTACGCTACAAACCAATAATCACGACATGTTGATGAGCATGAAGTGAACCCTAAAGTTTGAGTCGGTCTCACAAAGATAACTTAATATATTATGAACCTTTCGTTGTTGTAAGATTTAATTAAATTTTAGCTTCTTAATCTTCCTATGACTTTGTACTTACCTCAATTGCATGTTTTGTTGTATGTTTTTGGGGTGAGAAGACGAACAGGTTGAGCATGTGATGCATGATGACTTTGGGGACGATGTTTAAGTCCAAGTTTCACTTGATGTTTTATATTTCATTTATTATAAGATGTATCAAACTATGTTGTTATTTCAATATCAAGACAAGCGTCGTACTTTCTTTAAGGCTTTGTAAGATTTGTTGTTTTACTTTCGTTTTGGGCATCGTATGTTGTAAGCTACCTTATTGTTGTTGATGATATATGGGCCCACTGGGCCGGGTTGTTTGTAACTGGTGCAGGCCCATTATAAGTTTTAGCATTCCTCTGTGTTTGTGTATGTGCTTGTCCGTGTCTTGTGGTCTAGGAAAGAGAGTAGTAGAGGTGAGGAGCTTACTTGAAAATACTTAGGTGGCTAGTTAACAATTAATATGAGACGACGCTTGTAGTTAAAAGACTAATCATCGTAATATTCTTGGTAAGGAGGATTGCACCGACCTTGTACACTATCGAGTTTTCACCCGTTGATATTGGTGTGATCCGCCAAGATGTTGCACACAGATACTTTATGGTGAGAGAGATTACTTGAAAATACTTAGGTGGCTAGTTAACAATTAATAAGAGACGTACGTGTGTAGTTAAAAGACTAATCATCGTAAAATTCTTGGTAAGGCACAAGTCTATATCGCGATGTGTGGGTGTTCAGATAAAGTGATGATGTAACAAAGATAAGCTACGCTACAAACCAATAATCACGACATGTTGATGAGAATGAAGTGAACCCTAAAGTTTGAGTCGGTCTCACAAAGATAACTTAATATATTATGAACCTTTCGTTGTTGTAAGATTTAATTAAATTTTAGCTTCTTAATCTTCCTATGTACTTTGTACTTACCTCAATTGCATGTTTTGTTGTATGTTTTTGGGGTGAGAAGACGAACAGGTTGAGCATGTGATGGATGATGACTTTGGGGACGATGTTTAAGTCCAAGTTTCACTTGATGTTTTATATTTCATTTATTATAAGATGTATCAAACTATGTTGTTATCCATTGGGGAAAACTATGTTGTTATCCATTGGGGAAAACCCCATAGTGTACACGCTCGGTGCAGTCCCTCCGTACGTAGGGTCTCGGACTTACGGGGTGGTGTTCCTCCGTACGTAGGGTCCAAAGACTTACGAAGTTATCTACTTTATCTGAACGCCCACACATTGCGATCTAGACTTGTGCCTTACCAAGAATTTTACGATGTTTAGTCTTTTAGCTACACACGTACGATGCCCAAAATGAAAAATTAATAACAGACGTACGTGTGTAGTTAAAAGACTAAACATCGTAACATTCTTGGTAAGGCACAAGTCTATATCGCGATGTGTGGGTGTTCGGATAAAGTGGATAACTTCGTAAGTCTTTGCTCCCTCACCTCTACTACTCTCTTTCCTAGACCTGTTTTTACAGTACCAATAGGAATGCTAATCAACATGTCATGATTATCGGGTTTATAGCGTAGCTTATCTTTGTTACATCAACATTCAAGGGCACTACGCTTGGTGCTACTCACCATAAAGTATCCGTGTGCAACATATTGGTGGATCACACCAATATCCACGGGGGAAAACCCGATAGTGTACACGCTCGGTGCAGTACCTCCGTACGTAGGGTCTCGGACTTACGGGGTGGGGTTCCTCCGTACGTAGAGTCCAATGACTTACGAATTTATCCACTTTATCTGAACGCCCACACATCGCGATATAGACTTGTGCCTTACCAAGAATATTACGATGATTATGTCTTTTAACTACAAACGTACGTCTGTTATTAATTGTTAACTAGCCACATAAGTATTTTCAAGTAAGCTCCCTCACCTCTACTACTCTCTTTCCTAGACCACAAGACACGGACAAGGCCTAGCACATACACAAACACAGAGGAATGCAGAAACTTATAATGGGCCTGGACTAGTTACAAACAACCCGGCCCAGTGGGCCCATATATCATCAACAACAACAAGGTAGCTTACAACATACGATGCCCAAAACAAAAGTTAAACAAAAAATCTTACAAAGCCTTAAAGAAAGTACGACGCTTGTCTTGATATTGAAATAACAACATAGTTTGATACATCTTATAATAAATGATACGGAAAACAACCCGGCCCAGTGGGCCCATATATCATCAACAACAACAAGGTAGCTTACAACATACGATGCCCAAAATGAAAGTTAAACAACAAATCTTACAAAGCCTTAAAGAAAGTACGACGCTTGTCTTGATATTGAAATAACAACATAGTTTGATACATCTTATAATAAATGAAACGGAAAACGTCAAGTGAAACTTGGACTCAAACATCGTCCCCAAAATCATCATCCATCACATGCTCAACATGTTCGTCTTCTCACCCCAAAAACATGCAACAAAACATGAAATTGAGGTAAGTAAAAAGTACTTAGCAAGATTAAGAAGCTAAAATATAATTAAATCTTACAACGAAAGGTTCATAATATATTAAGAATGGGCCTGGCCCAGTTACAAACAACCCGGCCCAGTGGGCCCATATATCATCAACAACAACAAGGTAGCTTACAACATACGATGCCCAAATAGACTTGTGCCTTACCAAGAATATTACGATGATTAGTCTTTTAACTACAAACGTACGTCTGTTATTAATTGTTAACTAGCCACATATGTATTTTCAAGTAAGCTCCCTCACCTCTACAACTCTCTTTCCTAGACCACAAGACACGGACAAGGCCTAGCACATACACAAACACAGAGGAATGCTAAAACTTATAATGGGCTGGACCGGGCCACAAGCAACCCGGCCCAAGTGGGCCCATATATCATCAACAACAACAAGGTAGCTTACAACATACGATGCCCAAAATGAAAGTTAAACAAAAATCTTACAAAGCCTTAAAGAAAGTACGACTCTTGTCTTGATATTGAAATAACAACATAGTTTGATACATCTTATAATAAATGAAATATAAAACATCAAGTGAAACTTGGACACAAACATCGTCCCCAAAGTCATCATCCATCACATGTACAAAGTACTTAGCAAGATTAAGAAGCTAAAATATAATTAAATCTTACAACGAAAGGTTCATAATATTATTAAATTATCTTTGTGAGACCGACTCAAACTTTAGGGATCACTTCATGCTCATCAACATGTCATGATTATTGGTTTATAGCGTAGCTTATCTTTGTTACATCATCATTCAAGGGCATTACGCTTGGTGCTACTCACCATAAAGTATCCGTGTGCAACACGGACAAGGCCTAGCACATACACAAAAACTGATGTATGATAACATTTATAATGGGCCTGGCCCAGTTACAAACAACCCGGCCCAGTAGGCCCATATATCATCAACAACTACAAGGTAGCATACAACATACAATGCCCAAAACGAAAGTAAAACAACAAATCTTACAAAGCCTTAAAGAAAGTACGACGCTTGTCTTGATATTGAAATAACAACATAGTTTGATACATCTTATAATAAATGAAACGGAAAACATCAAGTGAAACATGGACTCAAACATCGTCCCCAAAGTCATCATCCATAACATGCTCAACCTGTTCGGCTTCTCACCCCAAAAACATGCAACAAAACATGAAATTGAGGTAAGTAAAAAGTACTTAGCAAGATTAAGAAGCTAAAATATAATTAAATCTTACAACGAAAGGTTCATAATTTATTAAGTTATCTTTGTGAGACCGACTCAAACTTTAGGGATCACTTCATGCTCATATACATGTCATGATTATTTGTTTGTAGCATAGCTTATCTTTGTTACATCATCATTCAAGGGCACTACGCATGGTGCAACTCACCATAAAGTATCTGTGTGCAACATATTAGCGGATCACACCAATATCAATGGGTGAAAACCCCATAGTGTACACGCTCGGTGCAGTCCCTCCGTACGTAGGGTCTCGGACTTACGGGGTGGTGTTCCTCCGTACGTAGGGTCCAAAGACTTACGAAGTTATCCACTTTATCCGAACACCCACACATCGCGATATAGACTTGTGCCTTACCAAGAATGTTACGATGTTTAGTCTTTTAACTACACACGTACGTCTGTTATTAATTGTTAACTAGCCACATAAGTATTTTCAAGTAAGCTCCCTCACCTCTACTACTCTCTTTCCTAGACCACAAGACACGGACAAGGCCTAGCACATACACAAACACAGAGGAATGCTAAAACTTATAATGGGCCTGGACCCGTTACAAACAAACCGGCCCAGTGGGCCCATATATCATCAACAACAACAAGCAACTCACCATAAAGTATCTGTGTGCAACATATTGGCGGATAACACCAATATCAACGGGTGAAAACCCCATAGTGTACACGCTCGGTGCAGTCCCTCCGTACGTAGGGTCTCGGACTTACGGGGTGGTGTTCCTCCGTACGTAGGGTCCAAAGACTTACGAAGTTATCCACTTTATCCGAACACCCACACATCGCGATATAGACTTGTGCCTTACCAAGAATGTTACGATGTTTAGTCTTTTAACTACACACGTACGTCTGTTATTAATTGTTAACTAGCCACATAAGTATTTTCAAGTAAGCTCCCTCACCTCTACTACTCTCTTTCCTAGACCACAAGACACGGACAAGGCCTAGCACATACACAAATACAGAGGAATGCTAAAAGTTATAATGGGCCTGGCCCAGTTACAAACAACCCGGCCCAGTGGGCCCATATATCATCAACAACAACAAGGTAGCTTACAACATACGATGCCTGAAACGAAAGTAAAACAACAAATCTTACAAAGCCTTAAAGAAAGTACGACGCTTGTCTTGATATTGAAATAACAACATAGTTTGATACATCTTATAATAAATGAAATAGAAAACATTAAGTGAAACTTGGACTCAAACATCGTCCCCAAAGTCATCATCCATGACATTCTCAACCTGTTCATCTTCTCACCCCAAAAACATGCATCAAAACATGAAATTGAGGTAAGTAAAAAGTACTTAGCAAGATTAAGAAGCTAAAATATAATTAAATCTTACAACGAAAGGTTCTTAATATATTAAGTTATCTTTGTGGGACCAACTCAAGCTTTAGGGTTCACTTCATGCTCATCAACATGTCATGATTATTTGTTGTTTAACTTTAATTTTGGGCATCGTATGTTGTATGCTACCTTGTAGTTGTTGATGATATATGGGCCCACTGGGCCGGGTTGTTTGTAACTGGTCCAGGCCCATTATAAGTTTTAACTAGCCACCTAATTATTTTCAAGTAAGCTCTCTCACCTCTACAAACGTACGTCTGTTATTAATTGTTAACTAGCCACCTAAGTATTTTCAAGTAAGCTCCCTCACCTCTACTACTCTCTTTCCTAGACCACAAGACATGGACAAGGACTAGCACATACACAAACACTGAGGTATGATAACATTTATAATGGGCCTGGCCCAGTTACAAACAACCCGGCCCAGTGGGCCCATATATCATCAACAACTACAAGGTAGCTTACAACATACGATGCCCAAAATGAAAGTTAAACAACAAATCTTACAAAGCCTTAAAGAAAGTACGATGCTTGTCTTGATATTGAAATAACAACATAGTTTGATACATCTTATAATAAATGAAATATAAAACATCAAGTGAAACTTGGACTTAAACATCGTCCCCAAAGTCATCATCCATCACATTCTCAACCTGTTCGTCTTCTCACCCCAAAAACATGCAACAAAACATGAAATTGAGGTAAGTAAAAAGTACTTAGCAAGATTAAGAATCTAAAATATAATTAAATCTTACAACGAAAGGTTCATAATATATTAAGTTATCTTTGTGAGACCGACTCAAACTTTAGGGTTCACTTCATGCTCATCAACATGTCATGATTATTGGTTAGTAGCATAGCTTATCTTTGTTACATCATCATTCAAGGGCACTACGCATGGTGCAACTCACCATAAAGTATCTGTGTGCAACATATTGGCGGATCACACCAATATCAACGGGTGAAAACCTGATAGTGTACACGCTCGGTGCAGTCCCTCCGTACGTAGCGTCTCGGACTTCCGGGGTGGTGTTCCTCCGTACGTAGGGTCCAAATACTTACGAAGTTATCCACTTTATCCGAACATCCACACATCGCGATATAGACTTGTGCCTTACCAAGAATATTACGATGATTAGTCTTTTAACTACAAACGTACGTCTGTTATTAATTGTTAACTAGCCACCTAAGTATTTTCAAGTAAGCACTCTCACCTCTACTACTCTCTTTCCTAGACCACAAGATACGGACAAGGCCTAGCACATACACAAACACAGAGGAATGCTAAAACTCAAAATGGGCCTGGACCAGTTACAAACAACCCGGCCCAGTGGGCCCATATATCATCAACAACAACAAGGTAGCTTACAACATACGCTGCCCAAAATGAAAGTTAAACAACAAATCTTACAAAGCCTTAAAGAAAGTACGACGCTTGTCTTGATATTGAAATAACAACATAGTTTGATATATCTTATAATAAATGAAATATAAAACATCAAGTGAAACTTGGACACAAACATCGTCCCCAAAGTCATCATCCATCACATGCTTAACCTATTCGTCTTCTCTCCAAAAAAACATGCAACAAAACATGAAATTGAGGTAAGTAAAAAGTACTTAGCAAGATTAAGAAGCTAAAATATAATTAAATCTTACAACGAAAGGTTCATAATTTATTAAGTTATCTTTGTGAGACCGACTCAAACTTTAGGGTTCACTTCATGCTCATCAACATGTCGTGATTATTGGTTTGTAGCATAGCTTATCGTTGTTACATCATCATTCAAGGGCACTACGCATGGTGCCACTCACCATAAAGTATCCGTGTGCAACATATTGGCGGATCACACCAATATCAACGGGTGAAAACCTGATAGTGTACACGCTCGGTGCAGTCCCTCCGTACGTACTCTCTTTCCTAGACCACAAGACACGGACAAGGCCTAGCACATACACAAACACAGAGGAATGCTAAAACTTATAATGGGCCTGGACCAGTTACAAAAAACCCGGCCCAGTGGGCCCATATATCAAACATGTCTAATCATTGTGTAAGTGGATATTGGCCACCTAAGTATTTTCACGTAAGCTCCCTCACCTCTACTACTCTCTTTCCTATACCACAAGACACGGACAAGGCCTAGCAAATACACAAACACAGAGTTTAATTATGAACCTTTCGTTGTAAGATTTAATTATATTTTAGCTTCTTAATCTTGCTAAGTACTTTTTACTTACCTCAATTTCATGTTTTGTTGCTTGTTTTTGGGGTGAGAAGAAGAACAGGTTGAGCATGTGATGGATGATAACTTTGGGTACGATGTTTAAGCTCCTCACCTCTACTACTCTCTTTCCTAGACCACAAGACACGGCCAAGGCCTAGCACATACACAAACATTGAAATAACAACATCCATAACATGCTCAACCTGTTCGTTTTCTCACCCCAAAAACATGCAACAAAACATGAAATTGAGGTAAGTAAAAAGTACTTAGCAAGATTAAGAAGGTAAAATATAGTAATCATCGTACGTCTGTTATTAATTGTTAACTAGCCACCTAAGTATTTTCAAGTAAGCTCTCTCACCTCTACTACTCTCTTTCCTAGACCACAAGACACGGACAAGGCCTAGCACATACACAAACACTGAGGTATGATAACATTTATAATGGGCCTGGCCCAGTTACAAACAACCCGGCCCCAGTGGCCCCATATATCATCAACAAAACCAAGGTAGCTTACAACATACGATGCCCAAAATGAAAGTTCAACAACAAATCTTACAAAGCCTTAAAGAAAGTACGACGCTTGTCTTGATATTGAAATAACAACATAGTTTGATACATCTTATAATAAGTGAAATATAAAACATCAAGTGAAACTTGGACTTAAACATCGTCCCCAAAGTCATCATCCATCACATGCTCAACCTGTTCGTCTTCTCACCCCAAAAACATGCAGCAAAACATGAAATTGAGGTAAGTAAAAAGTACTTAGCAAGATTAAGAAGCTAAAATATAATTAAATCTTACAACGAAAGGTTCATAATTTATTAAGTTATCTTTGTGAGACCGACTCAAACTTTAGGGATCACTTCATGCTCATCAACATGTCATGATTATTGGTTTGTAGCATAGCTTATCTTTGTTACATCGTTTCACTTGATGTTTTATATTTCATTTATTATAAGATGTATCAAACTATGTTGTTATTTCAATATCAAGACAAGCGTCGTAATTTCTTTAAGACTTCTCATCACAAAAAGTACTAATCTTACGTTGTTATAAACATCATTCATTGTAGTTAAAAGACACAGATACTTCATGTTAATCTTTCGTGGATAACTTCGTAAGTCATTGGACTCTACGTACGGAGGAACCCCACACATCGCGATATAGACTTGTGCCTTACCAAGAATATTACGATGATTAGTCTTTTAACTACACACGTACGTCTGTTATTAATTGTTAACTAGCCATATAAGTATTTTCAAGTAAGCTCCCTCACCTCTACTACTCTCTTTCCTAGACCACAAGACACGGACAAGGCCTAGCACATACACAAACACAGAGGAATGCTAAAACTTATAATGGGCCTGGACCAGTTACAAACAACCCAGCCCAGTGGGCCCATATATCATCAACAACAACAAGGTAGCTTACAACACACGATGCCCAAAATGAAAGTTAAACAAAAAATCTTACAAAGCTTTAAAGAAAGTACGACGCTTGTCTTGATATTGAACTAACAACATAGTTTGATACATCTTATAATAAATGAAACAGAAAACATTAAGTGAAACTTGGACTCAAACATCGTCCCCAAAGTCATCATCCATGACATTCTCAACATGTTCCTCTTCTCACCCCAAAAACATGCAACAAAACATGAAATTGAGGTAAGTAAAAAGTACTTAGCAAGATTAAGAAGCTAAAATATAATTAAATCTTACAACGATTTAATTATACACGTACGTTTGTAACTGGGCCAGGCCCATTATAAATGTTATCATACCTCAGTGTTTGTGTATGTGCTAGGCCTTGTCCGTGTCTTGTGGTCTAGGAAAGAGAGTAGTAGAGGTGAGAGAGCTTACTTGAAAATACTTAGGTGGCTAGTTAACAATTAATAACAGACGTACGTGTGTAGTTAAAAGACTAATCATCGTAATATTCTTGGTAAGGCACAAGTCTATATCGCGATGTGTGGGTGTTCGGATAAAATGGATAACTTCGTAATTCTTTGGACCCTACGTACGGAGTTACACCACCCCGTAAGTCCGAGACCCTACGTACGGAGGGACTGCACCGAGCGTGTACACTATCAGGTTTTCACCCGTTGATATTGGTGTGATCCGCCAATATGTTGCACACAGATACTTTATGGTGAGTTGCACCATGCGTAGTGCCCTTGAATGATGATGTAACAAAGATAAGCTACGCTATAAACCAATAATCACGACATGTTGATGAGCATGAAGTGAACCCTAAAGTTTGAGTCGGTCTCACAAAGATAACTTAATAAATTACCTAAAGTTTGAGTCAGTCTCACAAAGATAACTTAATAAATTATGAACCTTTCGTTGTCTTGTGGTCTAGGAAAGAGAGTAGTAGAGGTGAGGGAGCTTACTTGAAAATACTTAGGTGGCGAGTTAACAATTAATAACAGACGTACGTTTGTAGTTAAAAGACTAATCATCGTAATATTCTTGGTAAGGCACAAGTCTGTATCGCGATGTGTGGGTGTTCAGATAAAGTGGATAACTTCATAAGTCTTTGGACCCTATGTACGGAGGAACACCACCCCGTAAGTCCGAGACCCTACGTACGGAGGGACTGCACCGAGCGTGTACACTATCAGGTTTTCACCCGTTGATATTGGTGTGATCCGCCAATATGTTGCACACGGATACTTTATGGTGAGTAGCACCAAGCGTAGTGCCCTTGAATGATGATGTAACAAAGATAAGCTACACTACAAACCAATAATCACGACATGTTGATGAGCATGAAGTGAACCCTAAAGTTTGAGTCGGTCTCACAAAGATAACTTAATAAATTATGAACCTTTCGCTGTAAGATTTAATTATATTTTAGATTCTTAATCTTGCTAAGTACTTTTTACTTACCTCCATTTCTTGTTTTGTTGCATGTTTTTGTGGTGAGAAGACGAACAAGTTGAGCATGTGATGGATGATGACTTTGGGGACGATGTTTGTGTCCAAGATTCACTTGATGTTTTTTATTTCATTTATTATAAGATGTATCAAACTATTTTGTTATTTCAATATCAAGACAAGCGTCGTACTTTCTTTAAGGCTTTGTAAGATTTTTTGTTTAACTTTCATTTTGGGCATCGTATGTTGTAAGCAACCTTGTAGTTGTTGATGATATATAGGCCCACTGGGCGGGGTTGTTTGTAACTAGGCCAGGCCCATTATAAATGTTATCATACCTCAATGTTTGTGTATGTGTTTTGTGTATGTGCTAGGCCTTGGCCGTGTCTTGTGGTCTAGGAAAGAGAGTAGTAGAGGTGAGGGAGCTTACGTGAAAATACTTAGGTGGCTAGTTAGCAATTAATAACAGACGTACGTTTGTAGTTAAAAGACTAAACATCATAACATTCTTGGTAAGGCACAAGTCTATATCGCGATGTGTGGGCGTTCAGATAAAGTGGATAACATCGTAAGTCTTTGGACTCTACATACGGAGGAACCCCACCCCGTAAGTCCGAGACCCTACGCACGGAGGGATCTGCACGGCGTGTACACTATCAGGTTTTCACCCGTTTATATTGGTGTGATCCGCCAATATGTTGCACCTGAGATACTTTATGGTGAGTTGCACCATGCGTAGTGCCCTTGAATGATGATGTAACAAAGATAAGCTATGCTACAAACCAATAATCATGAGCGGGTGAAAACCTCGATAGTGTACGCTCGGTGCGATCCTCCGTCGTAGGGTCTCGGACTTACGGGTGGTGTTCCTCCGTTCGTTGAGTCCAATGACTTACAAAGTTATCCACTTTATCTGAACGCCCACACATCGCGATATAGACATGTCATTGGACTCTACGTACGGAGGAACCCCACCCCGTAAGTCCGAGACCCTACGTACGGAGGGACTGCACCGAGCGTGTCCACTATGGAGTTAAAAGACTAATCATCGTAACATTCTTGGTAAGGCACAAGTCTATATCGTGATGTGTGGGCGTTGAGATAAAGTGGATAACCGTAAGTCATTGGACTCTACACGGAGGAACACCACCCCGTAAGTCCGAGACCTACGTGCGGAGGATTTGCACCGGCGTGTACACTATCGAGTTTTCCCGTTCATGATTATTGGTTTGTAGCATAGCTTATCTTTGTTACATCATCATTCAAGGGCGCTACGCATGGTGCAACTCACCATAAAGTATCTGTGTGCAACATATTTGCGGATCACACCAATATCAACGGGTGAAAACCTGATAGTGTACACGCTCGGTGCAGTCCCTCCGTACGTAGGGTCTCGGACTTACGGGGTGGTGTTCCTCCGTACGTAGAGTCCAAAGACTTACAAATTTATCCACTTTATCTGAACGCCCACACATCGCGATATAGACTTGTGCCTTACCAAGAATATTACGATGATTAGTCTTTTAACTACAGACATACGTCTGTTATTAATTGTTAACTAGAGCTTATCTTTGTTACATCATCATTCAAGGGCACTACGCTTGGTGACCCACACATCGCGATATAGACTTCTGCCTTACCAAGAATGTTACGATGTTTAGTCTTTTAACTACAAACGTATGAACCTGTTCTTTATTGTTAACTAGCCACATAAGTATTTTCAAGTAAGCTCTCTCACCTCTACTACTCTCTTTCCTAGACCACAAGACACGGACAAGGCCTAGCACATACACAAACATTGAGGTATGATAACATTTATAATGGGCCTGGACCAGTTACAAACAACCCGGCCCAGTGGGCCCGTACGTAGGGTCTCGGACTTACGGGGTGTTGTTCCTCCGTACGTAGAGTCCAATGACTTACGAAGTTATCCACTTTATCCGAACACCCACACATCGCGATATAGACTTGTGCCTTACCAAGAATATTACGATGATTAGTCTTTTAACTACAAGCGACGTCGTCTGTTATTAATTGTTAACTAGCCACATAAGTATTTTCAAGTAAGCTCCCTCACCTCTACTACTCTCTTTCCTAGACCACAAGACACGGACAAGGCCTAGCACATACACAAACATTGAGGTATGATAACATTTATAATGGGCCTGGCCCAGTTACAAACAACCCGGCCCAGTGGGCCCATATATCTTCAACAACTACAAGGTAGCATACAACATACGATGCCCAAAATGAAAGTTATACATTCAATCTTACAAAGCCTTAAAGAAAGTACGACACTTGTCTTGATATTGAACTAACAACATAGTTTGATACATCTTATAATAAATGAAATATAAAACATCAAGTGAATTATATTTTAGCTTCTTAATCTTGCTAAGTATAATTAAATCTTACAACGAAAGGTTCATAATTTATTAAGTTATCTTTGTGAGACTTATATTTTAGCTTTTTAATCTTGCTAAGTACTTTTTACTTACCTCAATTTCATGTTTTGCAGCATGTTTTTGGGGTGAGAAGACGAACAGGTTGGTGCATGTGATGGATGATGACTTTGGGGACGATGTTTAAGTCCGAGTAGTAGAGGTGAGGGAGCTTACTTGAAAATACTTAGGTGGCTAGTTAACAATTAATAACAGACGTACGTTTGTAGTTAAAAGACTAATCATCGTAATATTCTTGATAAGGCACAAGTCTATATCGCGATGTGTGGGTGTTCGGATAAACTGGATAACTTCGTAAGTCTTTGGACCCTACGTACGGAGGAACACCACCCCGTAAGTCCGAGACCCTACGTATGGAGGGACTGCACCGAGCGTGTACACTATCAGGTTTTCACCCGTTGATATTAGTGTGATCCGCCATTATAAGTTTTAGCATTCCTCTGTGTTTGTGTATGTGCTAGGCATTGTCCGTGTCTTGTGGTCTAGGAAAGAGAGTAGTAGATGTGAGGCATGTTCGTCTTCTCACCACAAAAACATGCAACAAAATCATCAACAACTACAAGGTAGCATACAACATACGCTTTTAGGGTATGTTAAACATACTATGCTCATCACATGCGCATCCGCCAATATGTTGCACACAGATACTTTATGGTGAGTTGCACCATGCGTAGTGCCCTTGAATGATGATTTAACAAAGATAAGCTACGCTACAAACCAATAATCACGACATGTTGATGAGCATGAAATGAACCCTAAAGTTTGAGTCGGTTTCATTATTGGTTTGTAGCCTTATCCACCAATAACAAACGTACGTTTGTAAC
This sequence comes from Gentiana macrophylla, assembly GCA_026214975.1. Lineage (NCBI taxonomy): Eukaryota > Viridiplantae > Streptophyta > Magnoliopsida > Gentianales > Gentianaceae > Gentiana > Gentiana macrophylla. Next base: position 14,109,505 of record CM047813.1, read on the forward strand.
TGCCTAGTGGGCCCATATATCATCAACAAATCTTATGAAAGTGCCCTAAGACTTTGTACATAGACCACAAGGATTCAAGGTATGATAACTGTTAAGGCCATATTTATATGATTATTAAGGGTTATATTTCATTATTATTTCCCCACATTTGCATAATTTACATAAGAATTGAGGGTTTAAGTGTAATTATTTAGTAAGGATGGTTTTAATACAGTTATTTGCAAAATTGGTTATTTTAAGTGTTTAAATGATGGAATTATTATTATTTGGATTTCACTACATTTTGCAATGTTTATTCATCTTTTAGGAGGTTTAATTTCGAGTGCATAAAGAGGATAAATGAAGCTCAAGTCGAATTATTCAAGATAGAGTTGGAATTGGCTTGAAGAAAATGGATAAAGATGAAGAGATCCGATCCTCGGATGTCGAACGAAAGGCGTCGCATCCCGTCCATTCCAGGCAGGCGCTTCATCGATCTGACGAAAGCGCCCGAAGTGAATCGGCGTCCATGCAGCGTCCAGAATCATAATTTACATACAGAGTCTTGAGACCATTAAACTAAGCAGCGTCAAACCCTGTTCGAAGAAATGGACGGGCGTCCACATGTCCAGACGAGCGTCCGGTGCCGACTTAAACCCTAACCGACTTAGCACTCTATAAATACAGCAGCAGCCCCAACCCTAATGATATACTTTTCACAGCCGCAATTTGCACCAAAAAGCTGTGCCCCAAAACCACTTTTACACAGAGATGAACTTCTCCAACCCAACAATCATCTCCAACATGATTGTTGGCTAGAAATCTTGCAGTGAGTCGACGGAGGAAGCCCATCATCAACACAACCAACTAGAGAGTTCGATGCTTTAAGTTAGTGAGTTGAAGTTATAGTTTTTCATCACTTTGGATGCTGTTTTGTATTGTTTATGTTTTGTTTGAATTAACGATTCGATGAAACGATTTATCTATATCTATATCCTTGGATCTGTGTATGAAAATATATTGGTTTAAGTTCTATTTCGTTCAAGTGATGCGATTAATTGTGTTATAAGAGATTATGCATAGTTGATTGAGTAAGAGTATTAGAGATAATCTCGTGATCAAGTTTGGTATGCTGTTTAGTTTTACTTGAAAAAGATAAACGAAACCCTAGAGTTTGGTTAAAGAAATTTAATTGGATTCGTGAATAGATCACTACTAAAAACTATATCTTTAGATCACCATCTAGTTGGGATTGTTGGATGATGGGTGGATTCGTTGCCTCGCTGTGTTTTCCTTTATCTGTTTATCAATCAAATCGTTTAGATTAAGTTTAGTTAAGTTCTAGTTTGATAAACCCTAGTTTCCTGCAAGTTTTCTGCACTTTTCTGCCTCAGTTCGTAGTTGGACGCTCGTCCGCAATAGCAGACGCCCGTCCAGTAGTTTTCGTTTCCAGACGCTCGTTCACCAAAGTGAACGCTCGTCCGTCTTTCTGTTTTGTTATTCTTCTGCTTGTTTTTATTCCTGTTTTAGTTTTAATTCCTAGGTTTAGGTTTTAGTTAGTTTCAACCTTAGTTTAGATAGATAATTGTGACATAATCGATATAGGTTTATACTTGAATCCGATAAACATTCCATTCCCTTAGGACGACTCGGTAACACCCTATACTACGAACCTTATACTTGGGGTGTTTCGGTTATAAATTTTAAAACGTGTTTTTACCGAACAAGTTTTTGGCGCCGTTGCCGGGGAATCGGTAACGGTTGTCGGATTCTTTTAGGTATAAAATTTTATATCGATTCTAATTTCTAGTTATAGGCTTTAATTTTAGAATTACGTTGTTAGTTATTATTTTTGTTTATGTTGTTTTATTTATTTGATTTTATTTTCCCTTCATTAATTTTCTTAACTTTTGATAATTTATAAGTTGTAGATTTATTTGTTTTCATAAGTTTCTTTTTAGTTTCCATAATTGTTTTATCTCGTTTTTAAGTTTGTGATAACCTTAGTTTTAGGTTTCCGTAGCTGGACGAGCGTTCGACAACTTGAACGCCCGTCCACGTCAATTCTGTCTTCTGAACGACCGTTCATTAACCTGAACGAGCGTTCACCCCTGAACGAACGTCCACTAACACTGGACGCCAGTTCAGTCTTTTCAATCATCACTTCTTTCCTATCTTCTCTTCTCTTCTCTCTTTTCTCTTTCTAAATCTTTTCTAAACCTTTTCTAATCAACCCTAAGGTTGATTTCTTCCTTTTCCTTTCTTCTGGTTTATGCAAACGAGAAGTAAGAAGGGACTTCTAATCTTTGATCCAGAACCTGAACGATCTATTTTTAGAAGGAGACTCCTTCCTTATCTTGACGCCATGGTAGATCAAGAACCAATTCAAAATCCTCCTAATCAACTTCCTGATCCCCAAGCTCAGTTAAATTTAATTCTGCAACAGATGCAAGCCCTGCAGCAACAGCAGAATCAACAAGTTGGCATAAATCAACAACTCCAACAATTTCGCCAGAACCAGCTTAATCAACTTCACCAGGACCCCTACACCCCATATCTAAATCAAGATTTTCTCGAGGGGCATAGACCTATTCATCCCCCGACATGGGAGGAGCGAATTTCGATCTAAAGAACGGAGTGGTTGCGCTTAGTTGAGTAATGCTCTTTCTTTCCATGCTATCTGCGGAAGATCCACACGACTTCTTATCCACATTCGTACAAATCTGTGAAGCGGGCCATTATCCTGGTGTTGATTCAGAGATCGTAAAATTGAAGCTATTTCCTTTTGCTTTGAAGGGCGAAGCAAGTCGATGGTTTAAATCGTTGGCACATCATTCTCTCCATACGTGGAATGATGTCAAAAGGGCCTTCGCTCTCAAGTGGGTTTCACCGGGCAAGATTATGGAGATGAAACGGGAAATAGCTACTTTTGAGCAGCTAGAGGATGAGACTGTTGGCAAAGCTTGGGAGAGATTAAATCTGTTGATAAGGAAGTGCCCCAATCACGGATATGACAGACATGAGTTGCTAGAACTGTTCTATAGAGGTGTCTCTCAACCTAATAGAGACTATCTTGACTCCAAGCCTCATGGATCCTTCTTAGGGGGAGGTGATGATGATCGCCTATAGAGTGGTGAGAGACGATAGCCAAGAACAATATGTGGTCGACCCCCAAGAAGACTAATGCTGTCAAGAAAGAAGGTACTACAAGCAGTCCTGATACACAGCTGTTGGTTGCTCAGATGGAATTGATAAGCAAGCAGCTGGCCAATCTTCAGGCGCAGTCTTCTGATCTGGGAATGCAGGCAGGGACGGAGATGACGGAAGAAATAAATCTAATGGATAATCAAAATCAACCCTTCCGAAACTTCAATCAAAACCAGAACTACTCAGGATTTCAACGACAGAACTTCAATCAAGCCAAGTTACCACCTGGCCCTTCAAATTCGAATTCCTTCAACTCAAACTATCAAAGGCTAGGTCCTAACTCCCAAAGGCCTCAAAGTGGATGGAACCAAAATCATACCACTCAAAATCATACCACCTCATGTGTCCCTCAACACAAATTCGATGAGCTGGTAGACATGGTGAAGACCTTGTCTACTAGCGTTAAAGCGATTGAGAGACAAGTTGGTCAGATGGCAGACCAGCAAGCTAGCAGACCTCACGGTAAACTTCCAAGTTATACCGAGAGAAACCCTAAAGCTGATGTGAATGTTTGCACTGCCATTACACCACAATGGGAGTATGGACAGGAAGAGGAGTTGAATGAAGTAACTTTGAGAAGTGGTAAGAAGGCTGGACCCGGCAAGGTGTCGGGAAACGAGTAGCCCCTCCTGACGCCATAAGTTCAGGAGGGGGAAATCAGAACTCTAAAGCCGAAGAAAGCAACGATGAGGAGTTCAGTGATAATTCTTCGGGAGGCGACAATGATTCTGATGAAGAGGAAAGGAAGGAAAGTCAGGAGGCATGACTTGTTGATGAGCATGAAGTGATCCCTAAAGTTTGAGTCGGTCTCACAAAGATAACTTAATAAATTATGAACCTTTCGTTGTAAGATTTAATTATATTTTAGCTTCCTAATCTTGCTAAGTACTTTTTACTTACCTCAATTTCATGTTTTGTTGCATGTTTTTGGGGTGAGAAGACGAACAGGTTGAGCATGTGATGGATGATGACTTTGGGGACGATGTTTAAGTCCAAGTTTCACTTGATGTTTTATATTTCATGAAGAGAGTTTGAGAATGTGATAAACACAAGAGTAAACTTCAACTTAGTTTATTCATTGATATGAGAGGTGTATAAATAGATACAATTGAGAGAGACTAGCACTAGCTTGGGCGGCCACTTGAGTATGTAGATGTGGGCGGCAAGCATGCAAAAGTAAAAGTAAAAGCTATGTCTATGACATATTAATTGTGTCTATGACATAAAGTAAACTAGAGTTTGACATATTAATTGTTTATATGTATCACAATTAATATGTCTTTTATAATTAAATAAAGTGTACAAAAATATTATGCACACGAAATTCTAAGGCTCGGGGAATCTGCTTTGAGCACCTGCTCAAGCCTCAATGAGAGTGAGTCTATTGAGAATATTTCCACACCCTCAAATCTGGTTTGTATATGTTGATGCAGCCAAGTTTGCTACTTAGTCTGCTGAACATAAGAGGTGGAATAGCCTTGGTAAGAATATCAGCATTCTGATCTGCTGAGGGAACATACTGGAGTTGAATAATCTTGGCATCAATCTTCTCCTTCAGAAAGTGTCTGTCAATGTCCACATGCTTGGTTTTATCATGATGGACTGGATCTTCTGCCATGCATAAGGCTGAATTATTATCACAACAGAGTGTGATAGGTTGCTGATACGGTTGCTGAAGTTCAGTCAGTACCCTTTTTAGCCATAGAGCTTCACAAATGCCAAGTACAAGTGCCCTTAGTTCAGCTTCAAGATCGCGCTTGACACGATGGGTTGTTTCTTGCTCCTCCAAGTAACCAGGTTCCCCATATATATGAGCAATAGCACGTGTGGTAGACCTCTGTCAATGTGACATCCAGCCCAATCAACATCGGTGTAGACCTTGATTGATCTATCGGAGACTTGGTGAAGTGCAGGCCTTGGCCAGGAGTGGATTTTAAATACCTCAGTATCCTATTCACTGCATCCCAATGTTGCTCAGTAGGGCAATGCATGAATTGACTGACCAGACCGACCCCATATGCAATATCAGGTCTTGTGTGAGAAAGGTATATGAGTTTGCCTACAAGCCTTTGATATTGTTCTTTCCTCGACAAAGAATGTCACCATGCAAGAAAGTATGACTGGGTCTACTGGAGATCTGAGAGAGTTTGCATCCCAAAGATGCCGATTTCCTTGAGAGGTCTAGGACATACTTCCTTTGGGAGACCGAAATGCCATTGGTGTTTCTAGCTACTTCCATACCAAGAAAGTACTTGAGGTAGCCGGATCTTTAACTTGGAACACCTTTGCGGTAGAGTCTTCAAGTTACGGATTTGATGAGAGTCTTCCCCAAGAAGGATGATATCATCCACATATACAATTAGAATGGACCTCCTCTCGGTTGGTTGTCTTGACAAACATGGTGTGATCGAGTTGCATTGATGATATCCAGCGCAGCCTTTAACCACAAAGAGTGAGTTTTCCAAACCAGGCTCTTGGGGATTGCTTGAGACCATATAGAGATTTCCTGAGTTTGCATACCTTGCCCTGAGTGTGGGGATTGACAAAACCAGGAGGTACATTCATATAGACTTCCTCAGTGAGATCACCATTGAGGAAAGCATTTTTGATATCCAATTGGTGTAGAGGCCAGTCAGATTGGACAGCTTGAGAGAGAAAGCAGAACCCCGGCAGTGTTGAGTTTTGCCACTGGTGCAAAAGTTTCCTTATAGTCAATACCATAAGTTTGAGTGAATCCCCTTGCTACCAATCTGGCTTTGTACTTGTCAATTGTACCATCAGCATTGTATTTAATAGTGAATAACCATCTGCAGCCTAAGCTGCCTTCTTGCCTTTGGGAAGAGTTGTGAGGTCCCAAGTATGATTATCCGAGAGAGCGATCATCTCGGTTTTAACAAAGAAACCTTCCACTTATCATTTTGAAGGGCCACCTGAATATTTCTAGGGATAGAGTGAGAATCCAGTGTCTGTGTAAACATGGCAAAGACAGAGACAAGCGATCATAAGATAAATAAGTATGAATAGAATGATCGATTGCATGATCTTTTCCTTTCCTTAGAGCAATAGGTGCATCATCAATGTCGATGACTGGCTGCGAGGATCTGCAGATTCTTTGAGTGTCGGTGAGCTCAGTGGTCGCAGGCTCTGAGTCGGGTTGGGTCTTTGAGGATCGATGAGCTCTTTGTGAGTCAAGAGGGCTTGGGGTTCGATCCAACGAGGATCAAGAGGGTCTTTGAGGATTAAAGTCTCTTTGAAGGAAGGGGTTTAGGTCAATTTCTATCGATTTCCATCGTGTGATCGCCTCAAGTGGACTTGTTTGTAGTAGGAGTCCTTTCAAAAAATTTACATCCATAGAATTGTAAAATCTTTTTTCAGAAGGAGAGTAGCACTTGTAACCTTTCCTGTCCTTTGCATATCCTAGGAATATGCACTTGTGAGCTTTGGGATCAAGTTTGCTTCTATGTTGGGCATGGATATAGACAAACACAGTACAACCAAAGATTTTTGGAGGTAACTGGGAAATAAGATGGGGGCAGGAGTGTGTGTCCAGTAGGGTTTTGATAGGAGTTTTGAAGCCTAGTACCTGTTGGGAAGTCTCATTGATTAAGTATGTGGAAGTCAATATGGCTTCACCCCACATATATTTTGGAACATTTGTGGTAAACATAATAGACCTAGCCATTTCAAGCGGATGCCTGTTTTTTCTCTCAAAGAACCCCATTTTCTTTGAGGGGTTTCAACACAACTACCGATATGGACAATCCCTTTATCCATCAAGAAATTATCGAGATGAGACTCATAATATTGAAGAGCATTGTCGGTCTTCAAGATTTTGATCTTAGTGTCAAACCGAGTGGAGACCATGTTGTAAAATTCTTGAAAGATGGGTCCAACTTCGGACTTATCCTTCATTAAAAATAACCAAGTGGTTCTCGTGTGGTCATCTATGAAGGTAACAAACCACCTCTTTCTGTTATGCTTTTTACTCTTGAGGGTCCCCATACGTCCTTTGTGAATTAAGGTGAATGGTGTGGATGGTAAGTAAGGTAATTTTGCATACAGATTTGGTGAGTTTAGCAAGCCCGACAAATATCACATTGAAGATCATTTAAATTACAACCTTTAAACAATTCAGGATCTATAGACTTTAAATAACTAAAAGCGGGATGTCCTAGTCTATAATGCCATAACATGATATTGTCTAGGTTTTGAGTGCAAATTTCTTTGGCGATTCAGTCTTGGCCTTCCTGTCTTCAAAGAGGTTGACCACAAACAGACTGAGCAAGGTTTAGCAGTCCCAATCAACGCCTTGGAGGAATGATCTGGAATGTGCATCGATTCTCATTAAAAACAACGATCCAGTTCAAATCTTTAGTAAGTTTCTTGACAGATATGAGATTGCAATCTAATTTTGGAACAAATAGGACATTCTGCAGGCATATCTTATTAGTAAGTTTTTGACCAAAACCTTTTGCACTAGAGATAGATCCATCAATGATCTTAATATTGTGAATTTGGGGACATGGCTTAAGTTGAGTAATGAGATTTTTATTACAGTCATATGGGAAGAGGCCCAGAGTCAACAATCCAGTTTCATTATTAAGAGATGAGTAGAAATTTACTGTCTTGGCATGAGAGGCTATGTCGGTAGAGTGACTACCTCCCCTTTTGTTGAGTTAGAAAGGCTTTGAATGCGACAAGTCGAGCATTCAACTGTTGTCATCTTCTTCCTCACTTATGTGTATCCGCCTCGACTTTCCTTGGCGGTCCGGAGGTCTTGGAGGAGTTAGGCTTGCCATGTAGCTTCCAAGCAAGTGTCCTTGGTGTGATTAGTGCGTTTGCGGTGGTCCGCAGAACGCCTCCGATTTTATCGGCCAGGCTCTCGTAAGCCTCGATAGCCTCTCAGCAGGTTCTGGCGGTCCACAGGTGGCACTTTCGGTAGGGTTGTCGCCAGGGGGTTGGCGACATCACTTTCCTCCTGCTTTCCTCATGTTTGACCTCGGCAATCATGGATTTGAGATTTGGAAGAGGTTTAGTAGCAAGAATTCTACCTCGACATCATCAAGAGTAGGATTCGATCCGAAGGAATTTGAATACTCTTCTTCTCGATGATGTCTTTAAAGAGTGCAAACATCTTTAACATCATTCCAGGGTGAGTTTCCAACATATCTAGGTGTTGCCATGCCTTAGATAGTTGATTAAAGTATTGAGTTCTGAGACATATCCCCTTGTGCGCAATTTTGAATCTGAGCTTGAGTTCATAGACTTGAGATGTATTGTCCTTTTTTGAGTAAAGGTCTACGGCATTGTCCTGATTTCCTTAGCGGTGTCATACATCATGAAGTTCTCATCGATCTCTTTTGTCATAGACCTCGTGAGGATGGTCATGACTTGGTTATTTTCTCGTGTCCCATGCTTCAAACTTGGGGTCGGGATTTTGAGGCGAGTTTGGAAACTGCACAGATATCCCATCTTGCCCTGGCCGGAGATATACATTTTCATAGACCTTGACCATAACAAGTAATTGTTACCATCAAGTTTATGATTTGTAAAGAAGAGTGTTCGATTATCGATCTCGAGGCAAATTTGTGAGTCTATCAAGAAGATGAAACATCGAGATAATGTTGACATTTTTCGAAAAAGAACCCGAGTTTTGCAAATGGATTTTTAGAACTCAAGAAGTCTACGATACCATGAAGAGAGTTTGAGAATGTGATAAACACAAGAGTAAACTTCAACTTAGTTTATTCATTGATATGAGAGGTGTATAAATAGATACAATTGAGAGAGACTAGCACTAGCTTGGGCGGCCACTTGAGTATGTAGATGTGGGCGGCAAGCATGCAAAAGTAAAAGTAAAAGCTATGTCTATGACATATTAATTGTGTCTATGACATAAAGTAAACTAGAGTTTGACATATTAATTGTTTATATGTATCACAATTAATATGTCTTTTATAATTAAATAAAGTGTACAAAAATATTATGCACGAAATTCTAAGGCTCAGGAATCTGCTGAGCACCCTGCTGAAGCCTCAGCAGGCTGAGTCTGCTGAGTAATATTTCCACATTTCATTTATTATAAGATGTACCAAACTATGTTGTTATTTCAATATCAAGACAAGCGTCGTACTTTCTTTAAGGCTTTGTAAAGGGAACCATGCGTAGTGATCCCTAAAGTTTGTAGGCACACTTAATCTTATATTATGTAAGATGAGCATGAAGTGATCCCTAAAGTTTGAGTCGGTCTCACAAAGATAACTTAATAAATTATGAACCTTTCGTAACACGATCGGTGCACACAGATACGTGTGTAATTAAAAGACTAAACATCGTAACATTCTTGGTAAGGCACAAGTCTATATCGCGATGTGTGGGTGTTCGGATAAAGTGGATAACTTCGTAAGTCTTTGGACCCTACGTACGGAGGAACAGCACCCCGTCTTTGGACCCTACGTACGGAGGAACACCACCCCGTAAGTCCGAGACCCTACGTACGGAGGGACTGCACCGAGCGTGTACACTATCAGGTTTTCACCCGTATGCTACCTTTCGTATGTAAAATAAGCTTGTTCCTATACACCAACAACGAAATACTTATTATAAGATGTAACAAAGATAAGCTATGCTACAAACCAATAATCACGACATGAAGATGAGCATGAAGTGATCCCTAAAGTTTGAGTCGGTCTCACAAAGATAACTTATGATGTTTGAGTCGGTAGCTTACAACATACGATGCCCAAAATGAAAGTTAAACAACAAATCTTACAAAGCCTTAAAGAAAGTATGACGCTTGTCTTGATATTGAAATAACAACATAGTTTGATACATCTTATAATAAATGAAACAGAGAACATTAAGTGAAACTTGGACTCAAACATCGTCCCCAAAGTCATCATCCATGACATTCTCAACCTGTTCGTCTTCTCACCACAAAAACATGCAACAAAACATGAAATTGAGGTAAGTAAAAAGTTCGGAAAACATCAAGTGAAACTTGGACTCAAACATCGTCCCCAAAGTCATCATCAATCACATGCTCAACCTGTTCGTCTTCTCACCCCAAAAACATGCAACAAAACATGAAATTGAGGTAAGTAAAAAGTACTTAGCAAGATTAAGAAGCTAAAATATAATTAAATCTTACAACGAAAGGTTCATAATTTATTAAGTTATCTTTGTGAGACCGACCCAAACTTTCATTTATTATAAGATGTATCAAACTATGTTGTTATTTCAATATCAAGACAAGCGTCGTACTTTCTTTAAGGCTTTGTAAGATTTGTTGTTTTACTTTCGTTTTGGGCATCGTATGTTGTATGATACCTTGTAGTTGTTGATGATATATGGGCCCACTGGGCCGGGTTGTTTGTAACTGGGCCAGGCCCATTATAAATGTTATCATACCTCAATGTTTGTGTATGTGCTAGGCCTTGGCCGTGTCTTGTGGTCTAGGAAAGGTGAGGGAGCCTACGTGAAAATACTTAGGTGGCTAGTTAACAATTAATAACAGACATACGTGTGTAGCTAAAAGACTAATCATCGTAACATTCTTGGTAAGGCACAAGTCTATATCGCGATGTGTGGGTGTTCGGTTAAAGTGGATAACTTCGTAAGTCATTGGACCCTACGTACGGAGGAACACCACCCCGTAAGTCCGAGACCCTACGTACGGAGGGACTGCACCGAGCGTGTACACTATCAGGTTTTCACCCGTTGATATTGGTGTGATCCGCCAATATGTTGCACACGGATACTTTATGGTGAGTTGCACCATGCGTAGTGCCCTTGAATGATGATGTAACAAAGATAAGCTATGCTACAAACCAATAATCATGACATGTTGATGAGCATGAAGTGATCCCTAAAGTTTGAATCGGTCTCACAAAGATAACTTAATATATTATGAACCTTTCGTTGTAAGATTTAATTATATTTTAGCTTCTTAATCTTGCTAAGTACTTTTTACTTTCCTCAATTTCATGTTTTGTTGCATGTTTTTGGGGTGAGAAGACGAACAGGTTGAGCATGTGATGGATGATGACTTTGGGGACGATGTTTGAGTCCAAGTTTCACTTGATGTTTTCCGTTTCATTTATTATAAGATGTATCAAACTATGTTGTTATTTCAATATCAAGACAAGCGTCGTACTTTCTTTAAGGCTTTGTAAGATTTTTTTTTTAACTTTCATTTTGGGCATCGTATGTTGTAAGCTTGTGCCTTGTTGTTGTTGATGATATATGGGCCCACTGGGCCGGGTTGTTTGTAAATGGGCCAGGCCCATTATAAATGTTATATTACCTCAATGTTTGTGTATGTGCTAGGCCTTGGCCGTGTCTTTTGTGTCGGCCCAAAACAAACTTATATTATGAACATGTGGCCCATATAAACCAAATTTTACGATGTTTAGTCTTTTAACTACAAACGTACGTCTGTTATTAATTGTTAACTAGCCACCTAAGTATTTTCACGTAAGCTCTCTCACCTCTACTACTCTCTTTCCTAGACCACATCTACGTACGTGGCAATCATGACATCGTAACTTAATAGTATTTTTGTAGTTGAGGTTATCACACCCTAACTGGACGATGTTTGGTCGTAGGGATCACTTCATGCTCAACCTGTTCGTCTACTCACCCCAAAAACATGCAACAAAATATGAAATTGAGGTAAGTAAAAAGTACTTAGCAAGATTAATAAGCTAAAATATAATTAAATCTTACAACGAAAGGTTCATAATTTATTAAGTTATCTTTGTGAGACCGACTCAAACCATATGCTAATCACTTCATGCTCATCAACATGTCATGATTATTGGTTTGTAGCATAGATTATCTTTCTTACATCATCATTCAAGGGCACTACGCATGGTGCAACTCACCATAAAGTATCTGTGTGCAACATATTGGCGGATGACACCAATATCCATTGGGGAAAACCCCATAGTGTACACGCTCGGTGCAGTCCCAGAGGACGTAGGGTCTCGGACTTACGGGGTGGTGTTCCTCCGTACGTAGGGTCCAAAGACTTACGAAGTTATCCACTTTATCCGAACACCCACACCAAATCTTACAAAGCCTTAAAGAAAGTACGACGCTTGTCTTGATATTGAAATAAAAAAATAGTTTGATACATCTTATAATAAATGAAATAGAAAACATCAAGTGAATCTTGGACACAAACATCGTCCCCAAAGTCATCATCCATCACATGCTCAACTTGTTCGTCTTCTCACCACAAAAACATGCAACAAAACATGAAATGGAGGTAAGTAAAAAGTACTTAGCAAGATTAAGAATCTAAAATATAATTAAATCTTTGTGAGACCGACTCAAACTTTAGGGTTCACTTCATGCTCATAAACATGTCGTGATTATTGGTTTGTAGCGTAGCTTATCTTTGTTACATCATCATTCAAGGGCACTACGCATGGTGCTACTCACCATAAAGTATCTGTGTGCAACATATTGGCGGATCACACCAATATCCATTGGGGAAAACCCCATAGTGTACACGCTCGGTGCAGTCCCACCGTACGTAGGGTCTCGGACTTACGGGGTTGGGTTCCTCCGCACGTGAGTCCAATGACTTACGACGGTTATCCACTTTATCCGAACGCCCACACATCGCGATCTAGACTTGTGCCTTACCAAGAATTTTACGATGTTTAGTCTTTTAGCTACACACGTACGTTTGTTATTAATTGTTAACTAGCCACCTAAGTATTTTCACGTAAGCTCCCTCACCTCTACTACTCTCTTTCCTAGACCACAAGACACGGCCAAGGCCTAGAACATACACAAACATTGAGGTATGATAACATTTATAATGGGCCTGGACCAGTAACAAACAACCCGGCCCAGTGGGCCCATATATCATCAACAACTACAAGGTAGCATACAACATACGATGCCCAAAACGAAAGTAAAACAACAAATCTTACAAAGCCTTAAAGAAAGTACGACGCTTGTCTTGATATTGAAATAACAACATAGTTTGATACATCTTATAACAAATGAAACGGAAAACATCAATTGAAACTTGGACTCAAACATCGTCCCCAAAGTCATCATCCATCACATGCTCAACCTGTTCGTCTTCTCACCCCAAAAACATGCAACAAAACATGAAATTGAGGTAAGTAAAAAGTACTTAGCAAGATTAAGAAGCTAAAATATAATTAAATCTTTAAATGAAAGGTTCATAATTTATTAAGTTATCTTTGTGAGACCGACTCAAACTTTAGGGATCACTTCATGCTCATCAACATGTCATGATTATTGGTTTGTAGCATAGCTTATCTTTGTTACATCATCATTCAAGGGCACTACGCATGGTGCAACTCACCATAAAGTATCTGTGTGCAACATATTGGCGGATCACACCAATATCAACGGGTGAAAACCTGATAGTGTACACGCTCGGTGCAGTCCCTCCGTACGTTGGGTCTCGGACTTACGGGGTTGTGTTCCTCCGTACGTAGGGTCCAAAGACTTACGAAGTTATCCACTTTATCCGAACACCCACACATCACGATATAGACTTGTGCCTTACCAAGAATATTACGGTGATTAGTATTTTAACTACAAACGTACGTCTGTTATTAATTGTTAACTAGCCACATAAGTATTTTCAAGTAAGCTCCCTCACCTATACTACTCTCTTTCCTAGACCACAAGACACGGACAAGAACTAGCACATACACAAACACTGAGGTATGATAACATTTATAATGGGCCTGGCCCAGTTACAAACAACCCGGCCCAGTGGGCCCATATATCATCAACAACTACAAGGTAGCATACAACATACGATGCCCACAACGAAAGTAAAACAACAAATCTTACAAAGCCTTAAAGAAAGTTTGACGCTTGTCTTGATATTGAATTAACAACATAGTTTGATACATCTTATAATAAATGAAACGGAAAACATCAAGTGAAACTTGGACTCAAACATCGTCCCCAAAGTCATCATCCATCACATGCTCAACTTGTTCGTCTTCTCACCACAAAAACATGCAAAAAAACATGAAATGGAGGTAAGTAAAAAGTACTTAGCAAGATTAAGAAGCTAAAATATAATTAAATCTTACAACGAAAGGTTCATAATTTATTAAGTTATCTTTGTGAGACCGACTCAAACTTTAGGGATCACTTCATGCTCATCAACATGTCATGATTTTTTGTTTGTAGCATAGCTTATCTTTGTTACATCATCATTCAAGGGCACTACGCATGGTGCAACTCACCATAAAGTATCTGTGTGCAACATATTTGCGGATCACACCAATATCAACGGGTGAAAACCTGATAGTGTACACGCTCGGTGCAGTCCCTCCGTACGTAGGGTCTCGGACTTACGGGGTGGTGTTCCTCCGTATGTAGGGTCCAAAGACTTACGAAGTTATCCACTTTATACGAACACCCACACATCGCGATATAGACTTGTGCCTTACCAAGAATGTTACGATGATTAGTCTTTTAACTACAAACGTACGTCTGTTATTAATTGTTAACTAGCCACCTAAGTATTTTCAAGTAAGCTCTCTCACCTCTACTACTCTCTTTCCTAGACCACAAGACACGGACAAGGCCTAGCACATACACAAACACTGACAAATGCTAAAACTTATAATGGGCCTGGCCCAGTTACAAACAACCCGGCCCAGTGGGCCCATATATCATCAACAACTACAAGGTAGCTTACAACATACGCTGCCCAAAACGAAAGTAAAACAACTAATCTTACAAAGCCTTAAAGAAAGTACGACGCTTGTCTTGATATTGAAATAACAACATAGTTTGATACATCTTATAATAAATGAAACGGAAAACATCAAGTGAAACTGGGACTCAAACATCGTCCCCAAAGTCATCATCCATCACATGCTCAACCTGTTCGTCTTCTCACCACAAAAACATGCAACAAAACATGAAATGGAGGTAAGTAAAAAGTACTTAGCAAGATTAAGAATCTAAAATATAATTAAATCTTACAACGAAAGGTTCATAATATATTAAGTTATCTTTGTGAGACCGACTCAAACTTTAGGGTTCACTTCATGCTCATCAACATGTCGTGATTATTGGTTTGTAGCGTAGCTTATCTTTGTTACATCATCATTCAAGGGCACTATGCATGGTGCAACTCACCATAAAGTATCCGTGTGCAACATATTGTCGGATCACACCAATATCAACGGGTGAAAACCTGATAGTGTACACGCTCAGTGCAGTCCCTCCGTACGTAGGGTCTCGGACTTACGGGGTGGTGTTCCTCCATACGTAGGGTCCAAAGACTTACGAAGTTATCCACTTTATCCGAACACGCACACATCGTGATATAGACTTGTGCCTTACCAAGAATGTTACGATGATTAGTCTTTTAACTACAAACGTACGTCTGTTATTAATTGTTAATTAGCCACCTAAGTATTTTCAAGTAAGCTCTCTCACCTCTACTACTCTCTTTCCTAGACCACAAGACACGGACAAGGCCTAGCACATACACAAACACTGACGAATGCTAAAACTTATAATGGGCCTAGCCCAGTTACAAACAACCCGGCCCAGTGGGCCCATATATCATCAACAACTACAAGGTAGCTTACAACAAACGATGCCCAAAACGAAAGTAAAACAACAAATCTTACAAAGCCTTAAAGAAAGTACGACGCTTGTCTTGATATTGAAATAACAACATAGTTTGATACATCTTATAATAAATGAAACGGAAAACATCATGTGAAACTTGGACTCAAACATCGTCCCCAAAGTCATCATCCATCACATGCTCAACCTGTTCGTCTTCTCACCACAAAAACATGCAACAAAACATGAAATGGAGGTAAGTAAAAAGTACTTAGCAAGATTAAGAATCTAAAATATAATTAAATCTTACAACGAAAGGTTCATAATATATTAAGTTATCTTTGTGAGACCGACTCAAACATTAGCGTTCACTTCATGCTCATCAACATGTCGTGATTATTGGTTTGTAGCGTAGCTTATCTTTGTTACATCATCATTCAAGGGCACTACGCATGGTGCAACTCACCATAAAGTATCCGTGTGCAACATATTGTCGGATCACACCAATATCAACGGGTGAAAACCTGATAGTGTACACGCTCGGTGCAGTCCCTCCGTACGTAGGGTCTCGGACTGCCGGATCACACCAATATCCATTGGGGAAAACCCCATAGTGTACACGCTCGGTGCAGTCCCTCCGTACGTAGGGTCTCGGACTTACGGGGTGGGGTTCCTCCGTACGTAGAGTCCAATGACTTACGAAGTTATCCACTTTATCTGAACACCCACACATCGCGATCTAGACTTGTGCCTTACCAAGAATTTTATGATGTTTAGTCTTTTAACTACACACGTACGTCTGTTATTAATTGTTAACTAGCCTCCTAAGTATTTTCAAGTAAGCTCTCTCACCTCTACTACTCTCTTTCCTAGACCACAAGACACGGACAAGGCCTAGCACATACACAAACACTGAGGTATGATAACATTTATAATGGGCCTGGCCCAGTTACAAACAACCCGGCCCAGTGGGCCCATATATCATCAACAACTACAAGGTAGCATACAACATACGATGCCCAAAACGAAAGTAAAACAACAAATCTTACAAAGCCTTAAAGAAAGTACGACGCTTGTCTTGATATTCAAATAACAACATAGTTTGATACGTCTTATAATAAATGAAACGGAAAACATCAAGTGAAACTTGGACTCAAACATCGTCCCCAAAGTCATCATCCATCACATGCTCAGCCTGTTCGTCTTCTCACCACAAAAACATGCAACAAAACATGAAATGGAGGTAAGTAAAAGGTACTTAGCTCACCATAAAGTATCTGTGTGCAACATATTGGCGGATCACACCAATATCCATTGGGGAAAACCCCATAGTGTACACGCTAGGTGCAGTCCCTCCGTACGTAGGGTCTTGGACTTACGGGGTGGTGTTCCTCCGTACGTAGGGTCCAAAGACATACGAAGTTATCCACTTTATCCGAACGCCCACACATCGCGATCTAGACTTGTGCCTTACCAAGAATTTTACGATGATTAGTCTTTTAACTACACGCGTACGTCTGTTATTAATTGTTAACTAGCCACATAAGTATTTTCAAGTAAGATCCCTCACCTCTACTAATCTCTTTCCTAGACCACCAGACACGGACAAGGCCTAGCACATACACAAACACAGAGGAATGCTAAAACTTATAATGGGCCTGGACCAGTTACAAACAACCCGGCCCAGTGGGCCCATATATCATGAACAACAACAAGGTAGCTTACAACATACGATGCCCAAAATGAAAGTTAAACAACAAATCTTACAAAGCCTTAAAGAAAGTACGACGCATGTCTTGATATTGAAATAACAACATAGTTTGATACATCTTATAATAAATGAAATATAAAACATCAAGTGAAACTTGGACATAAACATCGTCCCCAAAGTCATCATCCATCACATGCACAACTTGTTCGTCTTCTCACCACAAAAACATGCAACAAAACATGAAATGGAGGTAAGTAAAAAGTACTTAGCAAGATTAAGAATCTAAAATATAATTAAATCTTAGAACGAAAGGTTCATAATATATTAAGTTATCTTTGTGAGACCGACTCAAACTTTAGGGTTCACTTCATCCTCATCAACATGTCGTGATTATTGGTTTGTAGCTAAAAGACTAAACATCGTAACATTCTTGGTAAGGCACAAGTCTATATCGCGATGTGTGGGCGTTCAGACAAAGTGGATAAATTCGTAAGTCATTGGACTCTACGTACGGAGGAACCCCACCCCGTAAGTCCGAGACCCTACGTACGGAGGGACTGCACCGAGTGTGTACACTATCAGGTTTTAACCCGTTGATATTCTTGTGATCCGCCAATATGTTGCACACAGATACTTTATGGTGAGTTGCACCATGCGTAGTGCCCTTGAATGATGATGTAACAAAGATAAGCTACGCTATAAACCAATAATCATGACATGTTGATGAGCATGAAGTGATCCTTAAAGTTTGAGTCGGTCTCACAAAGATAACTTGATAAATTATGAACCTTTCGTTGTAAGATCCACTTTATCCGAACACCCACACATCGCGATATAGACTTGTGCCTTACCAAGAATATTACGATGTTTAGTCTTTTAGCTACACACGTACGTTTGTTATTAATTGTTAACTAGCCACCTAAGTATTTTCAAGTAAGCTCCCTCACCTCTACTACTCTCTTTCCTAGACCACAAGTCACGGACAAGGCCTAGCACATACACAAGCTTATCTTTGTTACATCATCATTCAAGGGCACTACCCTTGGTGCTACTCACCATAAAGTATCCGTGTGCAACATATTGGCGGATCACACCAATATCAACGGGTGAAAACCTGATAGTGTACACGCTCGGTGAAACCCAAAATGAAAGTTAAACAACAAATCTTACAAAGCCTTAAAGAAAGTACGACGCTTGTCTTGATATTGAAATAACAACATAGTTTGATACATCTTATAATAAATGAAACGGAAAACATCAAGTGAAACTTGCACTCAAACATCGTCCCCAAAATCATCATCCATCACATGCTCAACCTGTTCGTCTTCTCACCCCAAAAACATGCAACAAAACATGAAATTGAGGTAAGTAAAAAGTACTTAGCAAGATTAAGAAGCTAAAATATAATTAAATCTTACAACGAAAGGTTCATAATATATTAAGTTATCTTTGTGAGACCGACTCAAACTTTAGGGTTCACTTCATGCTCATCAACATGTCATGATTATTGGTTTGTAGCATAGCTTATCTTTGTTACATCATCATTCAAGGGCACTACGCATGGTGCTACTCACCATAAAGTATCTGTGTGCAACATATTGGCGGATCACACCAATATCAACGGGGCAAAACCCGATAGAGTACACGCTCGTTGCAGTCCCTCCGTACGTAGGGTCTCGGACTTACGGGGTGGTGTTCCTCCGTACGTAGGGTCCAATGTGTGTGGGTGTTCGGATAAAGTGGATAACTATGACTAGCCGAGACACTACTTGTACACTATCAGGGTCTATATCGCGACCAACATGTTGCACACAGATACATCGTCCCCAAAGTCATCATCCATCACATGCTCAACCTGTTCGTCTTCTCACCCCAAAAACATGCAACAAAACAAGAAATTGAGGTAAGTGAAAAGTACTTAGCAAGATTAAGAAGCTAAAATATAATTAAATCTTACAACGAAAGGTTCATAATTTATTAAGTTATCTTTGTGAGACCAACTCAAACTTTAGGGATCACTTCATGCTCATCAACATGTCATGATTATTGGTTTGTAGCGTAGCTTATCTTTGTTACATTATCATTCAAGGGCACTACGCATGGTGCTACTCACCATAAAGTGTCCGTGCGCAACATATTGGAGGATCACATCAATATCCACGGGGGAAAACCCGATAGTGTACACGCTCGGTGCAGTCCCTCCGTACGTAGGGTCTCGGACTTACGGGGTGGTGTTCCTCCGTACGTAGGGTCCAAAGACTTACGAAGTTATCCACTTTATCCGAACACCCACACATCGCGATCTAGACTTGTGCCTTACCAAGAATATTACGGTGATTATACTTTTAACTACAAACGTACGTCTGTTATTAATTGTTAACTAGCCACAAATGTATTTTCAAGTAAGCTCTCTCACCTCTACTACTCTCTTTCCTAGACCACAAGACAACGAAAGGTTCATAATTTATTAAGTTATCTTTGTGAGACCGACTCAATCTTTAGGGTTCACTTCATGCTCATCAACATGTCGTGATTATTGGTTTGTAGCGTAGCTTATCTTTGTTACATCATCATTCAAGGGCACTACGCATGGTGCAACTCACCATAAAGTATCTGTGTGCAACATATTGGTGGATCACACCAATATCAACGGGTGAAAACCTGATAGTGTACACGCTCGGTGCAGTCCCTCCGTACGTAGGGTCTCGGACATACGGGGTGGTGTTCCTCCGTATGTAGGGTCCAAAGACTTATGAAGTTATCCACTTTATCCGATGTTTAGTCTTTTAACTACACACGTACGTGTGTTATTAATTGTTAACTAGCCACCTAAGTATTTTCAAGTAAGCTCTCTCACCTCTACTACTCTCTTTCCTAGACCACAAGACACGGACAAGGCCTAGCACATACACAAACACAGAGGAATGCTAAAACTTATAATGGGCCTGGACCAGTTACAAACAACCCGGCCCAGTTGGCCCATATATCTCGTACGTTTGTTATTAATTGTTAACTAGCCACCTAAGTATTTTCACGTAAGCTCCCTCACCTCTACTACTCTGTTACCTAGACCACAAGACACGGACAAGGCCTAGCACATACACAAAGATAACTTAAGTATGTTAACAATTAGGTGGCTTGAAACCCCATAACATAATGGGCCTGGCCTAGTCTTTGTTACATCATCATTCAAGGGCACTACGCATGGTGCTACTCACCATAAAGTATCTGTGTGCAACATATTGGCGGATCACACCAATATCCATTGGGGAAAACCCCACGGACAAGGACTACGCACATACACAAACACAGAGGAATAAAGATAAGCTATGCTACAAACCAATAATCATGACATGTTGATGAGCATGAAGTGAACCCTCAAGTTTGAGTCGGTCTCACAAAGATAACTTAATATATTATGAACCTTTCGTTGTAAGATTTAATTATATTTAAGATTCTTAATCTTGCTAAGTACTTTTTACTTACCTCCATTTCATGTTTTGTTGCATGTTTTTGGGGTGAGTAGACGAACAGGTTGAGCATGTGATGGATGATGACTTTGGGGACGATGTTTAAGTCCAAGTTTCACTTGATGTTTTATATTTCATTTATTATAAGATGTATCAAACTATGTTGTTATTTCAATATCAAGACAAGCGTCGTACTTTCTTTAAGGCTTTGTAAGATTTGTTGTTTAACTTTTATTTTGGGCATCGTATGTAGTAAGCTACCTTGATGTTGTTGATGATATATGGGCCCACTTGGGCCAAAGTTGTTTGTAATGGTCCAGCCCATTATAAGTTTTAGCATTCCTCTGTGTTTGTGTATGTGCTAGGCATTGTCCGTGTCTTGTGGTCTAGGAAAGAGAGTAGTAGAGGTGAGGAGCTTACTTGAAAATACTTATGTGGCTAGTTAACAATTAATATGACGACGTGTGTAGTTAAAAGACTAATCATCGTAAAATTCTTGGTAAGGCACAAGTCTAGATCACGATGTGTGGGCGTTCGGATAAAGTGGATAACTTCGTAAGTCTTTGGACCCTACGTACGGAGGAACACCACCCCGTAAGTCCGAGACCCTACGTACGGAGGGACTGCACCGAGCGTGTACACTATCAGGTTTTCACCCGTTGATATTGGTGTGATCTGCCAATATCTTGCACACAGATACTTTATGGTGAGTTGCATCATGCGTAGTGCCCTTGAATGATGATGTAACAAAGATAAGCTATGCTACAAACCAATAATCATGACATGTTGATGAGCATGAAGTGATCCCTAAAGTTTGAGTCGGTCTCACAATGATTTTCAAGTAAGCTCTCTCTCCTCTACTACTCTCTTTCCTAGACCAGAAGACACGGACAAGGCCTAGCACATACACAAACACTGAGGTATGATAACATTTATAATGGGCCTGGACCAGTTACAAACAACCCGGCCCAGTAGGCCCATATATCATCAACAACAACAAGGTAGCTCACAACATACGATGCCCAAAATGAAAGTTAAACAAAAAATCTTACAAAGCCTTAAAGAAAGTACGACGCTTGTCTTGATATTTAAATAACAACATAGTTTGATACATCTTATAATAAATGAAATATAAAACATCAAGTGAAACTTGGACTCAAACATCGTCCCCAAAGTCATCATCCATCACATGCTCAACTTGTTCGTCTTCTCACCCCAAAAACATGCAACAAAACATGAAATTGAGGTAAGTAAAAAGTACTTAGCAAGATTAAGAAGCTAAAATACCCTCCGTACGTAGGGTCTCGGACATACGGGGTGGGGTTCCTCCGTACGTAGAGTCCAATGACTTACGAAGTTATCCACTTTATCCGAACACTCACACATCGCGATATAGACTTGTGCCTTACCAATCACTTCGGACTTTATGACTCGGTGCTATGACTAACCATATGCCAATATGTTGCACACAGATACTTTATGGTGAGTTGCACCATGCGTAGTGCCCTTGAATGATGATGTAACAAAGATAAGCTATGCTACAAACCAATAATCATGACATGTTGATGAACATTGCATGACATTATAAATGAACGTAGACCACAAGACACGGACATGATTTAACAAAGATAAGCTATTCTAGGTTTGTACCCTCCGTACTTAATAAGAATGTTACGATGTTTAGTCTTTTAACTACACATTTACGTCTGTTATTAATTGTTAACTAGCCACCTAAGTATTTTCAAGTAATCTCTCTCACCATAAAGTATCTTACTAAGTACTTTTTACTTACCTCAATTTCATGTTTTGTTTCATGTTTTTGGGGTGAGAAGACGAACAGGTTGAGCATGTGATGGATGATG
Organism: Gentiana macrophylla; assembly: GCA_026214975.1. Lineage (NCBI taxonomy): Eukaryota > Viridiplantae > Streptophyta > Magnoliopsida > Gentianales > Gentianaceae > Gentiana > Gentiana macrophylla. The sequence goes on from CM047813.1 coordinate 14,132,331, forward strand.
ACTTTGGGGACGATGTTTAAGTCCAAGTTTCACTTGATGTTTTATATTTCATTTATTATAAGATGTATCAAACTATGTTGTTATTTCAATATCAAGAGAAGCGTCGTACTTTCTTTAAGGCTTTGTAAGATTTGTTGTTTAACTTTCATTTTGGGCATCGTATGTTGTAAGCTACCTTGTAGTTGTTGATGATATATGGGCCCACTGGGCCGGGTTGTTTGTAACTGGTCCAGGCCCATTATAAGTTTTAGCATTCCTCTGTGTTTGTGTATGTGCTAGGCCTTTTCCGTGTCTTGTGGTCTAGGAAAGAGGGTAGTAGAGGTGAGGGAGCTTACATGAAAATACTTATGTGGCTAGTTAACAATTAATAACAGACGTACGTTTGTAGTTAAAAGACTAATCATCGTAATATTCTTAGTAAGGCACAAGTCTATATCGCGATGTGTGGGCGTTCGGATAAAGTGGATAACTTCGTAAGTCATTGGACCCTACGTACGGAGGAACACCACCCCGTAAGTCCGAGACCCTACGTACGGAGGGACTGCACCGAGCGTGTACACTATGGGGTTTACCCCACTGGGCCGGGTTGTTTGTAACTGGGCCAGGCCCATTATAAGTTTTAGCATTCCTCTGTGTTTGTGTATGTGCTAGGCCTTGTCCGTGTCTTGTGGTCTAGGAAAGAGAGTAGTAGAGGTGAGGGAGCTTACTTGAAAATACTTATGTGGCTAGTTAACAATTAATAACAGACGTACGTTTGTAGTTAAAAGACTAATCATCGTAATATTCTTGGTAAGGCACAAGTCTTATCCAAAGATGTGTGGGTGTTCGGATAAAGTGGATAACTTCGCAAGTCTTTGGACCCTACGTACGGAGGAACACCACCCCGTATGTCCGAGACCCTACGTACGGAGGGACTGCACCGAGCATGTACACTATCAGGGTGAAAACACCAATATCAACGGGTGAAAACCCCATAGTGTACACGCTCGGTGCAGTCCCTCCGTATGTGTGGTCTCGGACTTACGGGGTGGTGTTCCTCCGTACGTAGGGTCCAAAGACTTACGAAGTTATCCACTTTATCCGAACACCCACACATCGCGATATAGACTTGTGCCTTACCAAGAATATTACGATGATTATTCTTTTAACTACAAACGTATGTCTGTTATTAATTGTTAACTAGACACATAAGTATTTTCACGTAAGCTCCCTCACCTCTACTACTCTCTTTCCTAGACCACAAGACACGGACAAGGCCTAGCACATACACAAACACTGACGAATGCTAAAACTTATAATGGGCCTGGCCCAATTACAAACAACCCGGCCCAGTGGCCCCATATATCATCAACAACTACAAGGTAGCTTACAACATATATTAAGTTATCTTTGTGAGACTGACTCAAACTTTAGGGATTATGAACCTTTCGTTGTAAGATTTAATTATATTTTAGCTTCTTAATCTTGCTAAGTACTTTTTACTTACCTCAATTTCATGTTTTGTTGCATGTTTTTGGGGTGACAAGACGAACATGTTGAGCATGTGGATAACTTCGTAAGTCTTTGGACCCTACGTACGGAGGAACACCACCCCGTAAGTCCGAGACCCTACGTACGGAGGGACTGCACCGACCGTGTACACTATCAGGTTTTCACCCGTTGATATTGGTGTGATCCGCCAATATGTTGCACACAGATGATCGTGGCTGATCAGGTAATAAGATACTTGACCACCATAAACCAATACTAGCAAGAGGACTAGGCCCATCGTAGTATAGCTATAGTGAATCAAGGTCGATCCCACAGGGAACCAATTGTGGGTCATTTTATACATAAACAATTAATCACTCATGCCAAGGACATAAGGGCGGTCTATGACCAACATAGGACAAGAAAGGTAAAGACACGACTCGACAAAACGTAATTAACCTCCCCAATTATAGTCTTTATCGTTTGGACCTAGATAATTTATATAATAAACTCGAACTTATTAAGCTGTCAATCCGTTTGTATCTATCTTAGATTGGCTCACGGGAGTCATCCTCTTTAACTTGACTTAGCACCGGTAAGTCACTAAATCATCGTGATATTGTTACGTGACTTCGCCTTTAAGTGCCTCCATCTCATATAACTCACACGCTTACGACTCTAAGGATGCCGATATTAATCGTACACCTCGTCTAGGCAACATTCACGTGGTTAGGCGTACTTCTAAACGATCGCTCAAGCCCTCGTCCAACTAACAATTACCTTTTAGGTCTCATGCTAGTTTACGAACTACGTATAACTAGGTGACGTCAATTCCCTAATACAAAACCTACCTAGATCTCATTGAAAGCCCGGAAGAACATTCATGAGCCGACCTAGGAGCCCTATATTGGTATTTCCTAATCGTGACGCTAATTAAAGCGGCGAGCAACGTGGCCGTAGCCATACCTACCGAGATGATAAATTCTATTAAGTTAACCTAACCATAAAGGCGTGGCTATTTAACGGATGAAAGCAGGGCTCGGTCGACCAAATAGCTGGGCTCGGTCGACCGAGTGAACTTATTCGGTCACCCGAATCAATTTCGCCCCCAGTTACATCCCCTGAACATATCTCTCGGCGTTTCATCATACGAGCAGATTAAGCGAAAGAACTCGTAAAGCATTCATATAAACTAACATAGATACACATTAATTAAACAATGCAGATTCATGGATAGAAACTAAGTGTATGACGTAGGTTATGGGATCCTCATAGACAAGGTGTCGCCACATCCCTAACGTCATAGCCTAGATCTACATCATCTAGCTATGAATTAACTAACTCAAACAATAAAGCATAATTGGGGAATTAATTACTTAAAATAAAAGAAACATAAAATAAAGGCTTACATAATTTGCAGCCCTTAAACTCTGGAAACCTTCAAATTATTCTACATTGCTACAAGATATGAAGAGTATTCTAAGAATGAATGAATTATTGAATGAAGGGATTATTGAATGAAGGGATTATTTACAATTCTCATTTCTGCTTGCTTATATAGAGGTTTTTGCCGACATAGGATGGTTCTAGAAGATAAACATTACAAAAGCCGATAACCGACCCAAAGCTAGCACTCGGTCGACCGAAGCACTAGGCTCGGTCGACCGAACCTATATTTTCCATGTTCTACACGTTTTCTTCGTTTGCCTTGCTCCCCACTGCACGTTTGCATGTCGATCCGATTAATCCCTCATTTAATGCTCCGATTTCCTTCCTTCCTTATCTTGAGATAATTGATTAATTAACATTAATCCTCCCGATTTGTTGAGATCTGCAAAATCAATATTTATCGCACAATAAATCGGCTTTAAATAATAAAAACGGCTAAATACCAATTTATATAATATAAATCACATAACCTTAAATAATACATATAAACATGTGATTTATGATAAAATATATATTATTAGCCTCGATTTAAGGTCAACGTTGATGACTTTTACAGGTATAATTTGACCGTCATCAACTACCCCCCACTTAGACTTTGATCGTCCCGAACAAAGCATCAATAAGTCATTCCCCAAGACAACATTTTCCATGGTCAAATCATACTTACGCAAGAAACTCAAGTCAACTCATACTAGTCATGCTCATCAGATATCCATTATTCACTACTTATTATGAATTGAAGTGATTGTGTGCATGTGCATTTAGTTTTACATATTCGTAGCAAGATTAGAGTTTATGCCAACTTCGTAATCTCAACCTACCAACCTCAGCATTCATACTTCTTATGCCTTTTATTTATTGAAGCACTAGAGCAATAAGCAAGAGCGTATCTATAGGGTTTTTGGACTTGGAGACCGGGTACTACTCAAAGCCTCTTAAAGAGTTGAATATTCTTTTCATATCTTCATATTTTTCAAATACTATAAATCTCAAGGAAGAAAACTTTTTAAAGTATCCTCCTATCATAGATCAAATATAGCATTGAATATTACCACAAGTGCAAGGCTACTTTGGTAATGTTACTACAAGCCCAGTGTTTAACATTTTGTTAAAACACAGGCACATCTCAAGCTTATTACTCCGCTTTTGTTGGTAATAATATAAGAATACCTCAGCAGATAGATATTGACACTAGGTAGGCATAACCAATCATCTATGCAATGTACACAATATTTTCAATTTTTATAAATTGCACGGTATAACTCGATTCATTTATTGAGTAATTGAATAATAAATAACTACTCGCAAAAACGGGCATGAATATCCTTAAATTTACTTAACATAAGTATAAAATGATCACGTACTCATGAAACTTGGTTTATTTCCTATCAATTCTTGGCTAGGAACTCACAATTCTAAAGGTACGAGATAAATAATATGGTATTTATTCAATTTTTAAATTTTTCAATCATGTACCGTTTCATTTAAATTATAGCATATTATAGCTAAGCTAAGTCTCCTACCCCCCACTTAAATATGGCATCGTCCTCAATGACAAATAAAAAATGAGAATTTAAGAAAAAGACTTAGCTCTGGAAACGGCTCTCAAGTAAAGGAACAATATCGGAGTAAATTTCAGCACGTCGTGGAGAAGCAAGTGAAAACCTGTATAAGCAGAAAAACTCCACGAAACTGTAAATAATACCATGTCTATGGAAGTTTATAAAATAATGTGGCAGTAATGAGGTATAAATACCTAAAAACAGTTTAAGCCACTATATTTTATACAACCAAGGACAAGGGAAACCAAAAAAGAAAAATACTAAATAGAAAGAAAAATAAACAAGCAACTAAAGATGGTAGTCGTTATCTGCAACCTCCACCGCCTAAATAGTCTTAAAACCGGGTGGAGAAGACAAAGATCAAAAAGCATAACACCAGTTGGGAAAACATGTATTCAATCCAGTATAAAAGAGAAACTTGGTAAGGTATAACAGATTCAATGCGACCTATTGGCTAAAGATAAAATCAAATACTTAACGCAGAAACTTCTCGCTTGCATTGGATATCAATAACTTAGGGAGACGTAGCTACTCCTCGAAATTACTAATAACCCAATGTATCACGTAAAAGTCATAACCGTCATCAACAAGGTCGGATCAGTATGATAATGTAGAACAAAACTTATCATCTAGAAATGCCGGAATATACGGAAAAGTGTGAAATTGAAAACTTCCGGTAGAAAGATAAGGTGGACTTTGATCGAATCAAAAAAATTTTAAAATCTAGCTAGAGTCAGAGTACACTTACCCCAGCTAAGTCTTTGGACCCTACGTACGGAGGAACCCCACCCCGTAAGTCCGAGACCCTACGTACGGAGGGACTGCACCGAGCGTGTACACTATCAGGTTTTCACCCGTTGATATTGGTGTGATCCGCCAATATGGTGCACACAGATACTTTATGGTGAGTTGCACCATGCGTAGTGCCCTTGAATGATGATGTAACAAAGATAAGCTACGCTACAAACCAATAATCACGACATGTTGATGAGCATGAAGTGAACCCTAAAGTTTGAGTCGGTCTCACAAAGATAACTTAATATATTATGAACCTTTCGTTGTAAGATTATTATATTTTAGCTTCTTAATCTGGCTAAGTACTTTTTACTTACCTCAATTTCATGTTTTGTTGCATGTTCAATAACAACGGGTGAAAACCTGATAGTGTACACGCTCGGTGCGCGATCCTCCGCATGCGTAGGGTCTCGGACTTACGGGTGGGGTTCCTCCGTCGTAGAGTCAATGACTTACGAAGTTATCCACTTATATTCAACGCCCACACATCGCGATCTAGACTTGTGCCTTACCAAGAATTTTACGATGTTTAGTCTTTTAGCTACACACGGGTGAGGGAGCTTACTTGAAAATACTTATGTGGCTAGTTAACAATTAATAACAGACGTACGTTTGTAGTTAAAAGACTAATCATCGTAATATTCTTGGTAAGGCACAAGTCTATATGGTGATGTGTGGGTGTTCGGATAAAGTGGATAACTTCGTAAGTCTTTGGACCCTACGTACGGAGGAACACCACCCCGTAAGTCCGAGACCCTACGTACGGAGGGACTGCACCGAGCGTGTACACTATCAGGTTTTCACCCATTGATATTGGTGTGATCCGCCAATATGTTGCACACAGATACTTTATGGTGAGTAGCACCAAGCGTAGTGCCCTTGAATGATGATGTAACAAAGATAAGCTACGCTACAAACCAATAATCACGACATGTTGATGAGCATGAAGTGAACCCTAAAGTTTGAGTCGGTCTCACAAAGATAACTTAATATATTATGAACCTTTCGTTGTAAGATATAATTATATTTTAGATTCTTAATCTTGCTAAGTACTTTTTACTTACCTCCATTTCATGTTTTGTTGCATGTTTTTGTGGTGAGAAGACGAACAAGTTGAGCATGTGATGGATGATGACTTTGGGGACGATGTTTGTGTCCAAGATTCACTTGATGTTTTCTATTTCATTTATTATAAGATGTATCAAACTATTTTGTTATTTCAATATCAAGACAAGCGTCGTACTTTTTTTAAGGCTTTGTAAGATTTGTTGTTTTACTTTCGTTTTGGGCATCGTATGTTGTAAGCTACCTTGTAGTTGTTGATGATATATGGGGCCACTGGGCCGGGTTGTTTGTAACTGGGCCAGGCCCATTATAAATGTTATCATACCTCGGTGTTTGTGTATGTGCTAGGCCTTCTCCGTGTCTTGTCGTCTAGGAAAGAGAGTAGTAGAGGTGAGAGAGCTTACTTGAAAATACTTAGGTGGCTAGTTAACAATTAATAACAGACGTACGTGTGTAGCTAAAAGACTAAACATCGTAAAATACTTGGTAAGGCACAAGTCTAGATCGCGATGTGTGGGCGTTCAGATAAAGTGGATAACTTCGTAAGTCTTTGGACCCTACGTACGGAGGAACACCACCCCGTAAGTCCGAGACCCTACGTACGGAGGGACTGCACCGAGCGTGTACACTATCAGGTTTTCACCCGTTGATATTGGTGTGATCCGCCAATATGTTGCACACAGATACTTTATGGTGAGTTGCACCATGCGTAGTGCCCTTGAATGATGATGTAACAAAGATAAGATATGCTACAAACAAATAATCATGACATGTTGATGAGCATGAAGTGATCCCTAAAGTTTGAGTCGGTCTCACAAAGATAACTTAATAAATTATGAACCTTTCGTTGTAAGATTTAATTATATTCTAGCTTCTTAATCTTGCTAAGTACTTTTTACTTACCTCAATTTCATGTTTTGTTGCATGTTTTTTGGGTGAGAAGACGAATAGGTTGAGCATGTGATGGATGTTGTTATTTCAATATCAAGACAAGCGTCGTACTTTCTTTAAGGCTTTGTAAGATTTGTTGTTTAACTTTCATTTTGGACATCGTATGTTGTAAGCTACCTTGTAGTTGTTGATGATATATGGGCCCACTGGGCCGGGTTGTTTGTAACTGGTCCAGGCCCATTATAAGTTTTAGCATTCCTCTGTGTTTGTGTATGTGCTAGGCCTTGTCCGTGTCTTGTGGTCTAGGAAAGAGAGTAGTAGAGGTGAGGAGCTTACTTGAAAATACTTATGTGGCTAGTTAACAATTAATATGCCAGACGACGTTTGTAGTTAAAAGACTAATCATCGTAATATGCTTGGTAAGGCACAAGTCTATATCGCGATGTGTGGGTGTTCGGATAAAGTGGATATCTTCGTAAGTCTTTGGACCCTACGTACGGAGGAACACCACCCCGTAAGTCCGAGACCCTACGTACGGAGGGACTGCACCGAGCGTGTACACTATCAGGTTTTCACCCGTTGATATTGGTGTGATCCCACAAACACACGGACAAGGCCTAGCACATACACAAACACTGAGGTATGATAACATTTATAATGGGCCTGGCTAGTTAACAATTAATAACAGACGTACGTGTGTAGTTAAAAGACTAATCATCGTAATATTCTTGGTAAGGCACAAGTCTATATCGCGATGTGTGGGTGTTCGGATAAAGTGGATAACTTCGTAAGTCTTTGGACCCTACGTACGGAGGAACACCACCCCGTAAGTCCGAGACCCTACGTACGGAGGGACTGCACCGAGCGTGTACACTATCAGGTTTTACCCAATGGATATTGGTGTGATCCGCCAATATGTTGCACACAGATACTTTATGGTGAGTAGCACCATGCGTAGTGCCCTACTATGATGATGCACCAAAGATAAGCTACGCTATAAACCAATAATCATGACATGTTAATGAGCATGAAGTGAACCCTAAAGTTTGAGTCGGTCTCACAAAGATAACTTAATAAGTTATGAACCTTTCGTTGTAAGATTTAATTATATTTTAGCTTCTTAATCTTGCTAAGTACTTTTTACTTACCTCAATTTCATGTTTTGTTGCATGTTTTTGGGGTGAGAAGACGAACAAGTTGAGCATGTGATGGATGATGACTTTGGGGACGATGTTTAAGTCCAAGTTTCACTTAATGTTTTCTGTTTCATTTATTATAAGATGTATCAAACTATGTTGTTATTTCAATATCAAGACAAGAGTCGTACTTTCTTTAAGGCTTTGTAAGATTTTTTGTTTAACTTTCATTTTGGGCATCGTATGTTGTAAGCTACCTTGTAGTTGTTAATGATATATAGGCCAACTGGGCCGGGTTGTTTGTAACTGGGCCAGGCCCATTATAAATGTTATCATACCTCAGTGTTTGTGTATGTGCTAGTCCTTGTCCGTGTCTTGTGGTCTAGGAAAGAGAGTAGTAGAGGTGAGGGAGCTTACTTGAAAATACTTATGTGGCTAGTTAACAATTAATAACAGACGTACATTTGTAGTTAAAAGACTAATCATCGTAATATTCTTGGTAAGGCACAAGTCTAGATCGTGATGTGTGGGTGTTCGGATAAAGTGGATAACTTCGTAAGTCATTGGACCCTACGTACGGAGGAACACCACCCCGTAAGTCCGAGACCCTACGTACGGACGGAATGCACCGAGCGTGTACACTATCAGGTTTTCACCCGTTGATATTGGTGTGATCCGCCAATATGTTGCACACAAATACTTTATGGTGAGTTGCACCATGCGTAGTGCCCTTGAATGATGATGTAACAAAGATAAGCTATGCTACAAACCAATAATCATGACATGTTGATGAGCATGAAGTGATCCCTAAAGTTTGAGTCGGTCTCACAAAGGTAACTTAATATATTATGAACCTTTCGTTGTCTTGTGGTCTAGGAAAGAGAGTAGTAGAGGTGAGAGAGCTTACTTGAAAATACTTATGTGGCTAGTTAACAATTAATAACAGACGTACGTTTATAGTTAAAAGACTAATCATCGTAATATTCTTGGTAAGGCACAAGTCTATATCGCGATGTGTGGGTGTTCGGATAAAGTGGATAACTTCGTAAGTCTTTGAACCCTACGTACGGAGGAACACCACCCCGTAAGTCCGAGACCCTACGTACGGAGGGACTGCACCGAGCGTGTACACTATCGGGTTTTCACCCGTTGATATTGGTGTGATCCGCCAATATGTTGCACACAGATACTTTATGGTGAGTAGCACCAAGCGTAGTGCCCTTGAATGATGATGTAACAAAGATAAGCTACGCTACAAACCAATAATCACGACATGTTGATGAGCATGAAGTGAACCCTAAAGTTTGAGTCGGTCTCACAAAGATAACTTAATATATTATGAACCTTTCGTTGTAAGATTTAATTATATTTTAGCTTCTTAATCTTGCTAAGTACTTTTTACTTACCTCAATTTCATGTTTTGTTGCATGTTTTTGGGGTGAGAAGACAAACAGGTTGAGCATGTGATGGATGATGACTTTGGGGACGATGTTTGAGTCCAAGTTTCACTTGATGTTTTATATTTAATTTATTATAAGATGTATCAAATCATGTTGTTATTTCAATATCAAGACAAGCGTCGTACTTTCTTTAAGGCTTTGTAAGATTTTTTGTTTAACTTTCATTTTGGGCATCGTATGTTGTAAGCTACCTTGTAGTTGTTGATGATATATGGGGCCACTGGGCCGGGTTGTTTGTAACTGGGCCAGGCCCATTATAAGTTTTAGCTTGATTACATGTCATGTTTGTGTAGTTGATGATATATGGGCCCACTGGGGTGGTGTTCAATATCAAGACTTTATGGTGAGTAGCACTATCAGGTTTTCACCCGTTGATAATTGTGTGATCCGCCAATATGTTTCACACGGATACTTTATGGTGAGTAGCACCAAGCGTAGTGCCCTTGAATGATGATGTAACAAAGATAAGCTATGCTACAAACCAATAATCATGACATGTTGATGAGCATGAAGTGATCCCTAGAGTTTGAGTCGTTTGTTAAGAAGTTGAGGCACAAGTCTATATCGGACCAGTTAGTTCAATATCAAGACAAGCGTCGTACTTTCTTTAAGGCTTTGTAAGATTTTTTGTTTAACTTTCATTTTGGGCATCGTATGTTGTAAGCTACCTTGTTGTTGTTGATGATATATGGGCCCACTGGGCCGGGTTGTTTGTAACTGGTCCAGGCCCATTATAAGTTTTAGCATTCCTCTGTGTTTGTGTATGTGGTAGGCCTTGTCCGTGTCTTGTGATCTAGGAAAGAGAGTAGTAGAGGTGAGGGAGCTTACTTGAAAATACTTATGTGGCTAGTTAACAATTAATAACAGACGTACGTTTGTAGTTAAAAGACTAATCATCGTAAAATTCTTGGTAAGGCACAAGTCTATATCGCGATGTGTGGGTGTTCGGATAAAGTGGATAACTTCGTAAGTCTTTGGACCCTACGTACGGAGGAACACCACCCCGTAAGTCCGAGACCCTACGTACGGAGGGACTGCACTGAGCGTGTACACTATCAGGTTTTCACCCGTTGATATTTGTGTGATCCGCCAATATGTTGCACACGGATACTTTATGAGACCGACGTGAAAATAAAAGACACTACGTGTATATCTGAACCTGACAAGCGTTAATGTTGATGTGTATGGATAATCTACGATGTTTGTAGTTATAAGATAACTATAACTTATGCGCTAGGCCTTGTCCGTGTCTTGTGGTCTAGGAAAGAGAGTAGTAGAGGTGAGGGAGCTTACGTGAAAATACTTATGTGGCTAGTTAACAATTACAACAGACGTACGTTTGTAGTTAAAAGACTAATCATCGTAATATTCTTGGTAAGGCACAAGTCTATATCGCGATGTGTGGGTGTTCGGATAAAGTGGATAACTTCGTAAGTCATTGGATTCTACGTAGGGAGGAACACCACCCCGTAAGTCCGAGACCCTACGTACGGAGGGACTGCACTGAGCGTGTACACTATCAGGTTTTCACCCGTTGATATTGAACATGCAACATAACATGAAATTGAGGTAAGTAAAAAGTACTTAGCAAGATTAAGAAGCTAAAATATCAACGTAAATTCCAATGACTTACGAAGTTATCAACTTTATCCGAACAGCCACACATCGCGATATAGACTTGTGCCTTACCTGAACCAAGTTTACACGAAATATTAAAAACTACCTTGTAGTTGTTGATGATATATGGGGCCACTGGGCCGGGATGTTTGTAACTGGGCCAGGCCCATTATAAATGTTATCATACCTCAGTGTTTGTGTATGTGCTACTTAATAGCATTTTTGTAGTAGAGGTGATCACACACCTAACTGGACGATGTTTGGTCGTAGGGATCACTTCATGCTCAACATGTTCGTCTTCTCACCACAAAAACATGCAACAAAACATGAAATGGAGGTAAGTAAAAAGTACTTAGCAAGATTAAGAAGCTAAAATATAATTAAATCTTACAACGAAAGGTTCATAATTTATTAAGTTATCTTTGTGAGACCGACTCAAACTTTAGGGATCACTTCATGCTCATCAACATGTCATGATTATTGGTTTGTAGCATAGCTTATCTTTGTTACATAATCATTCAAGGGCACTACGCTTGGTTCTACTCACCATAAAGTATCCGTGTGCAACATATTGGCGGATCACACCAATATCCATTGGGGAAAACCCCATAGTGTACACGCTCGGTGCAGTCCCTCCGTATGTAGGGTCTCAGACTTACGGGGTGGTGTTCCTCCCTACGTAGAGTCCAATGACTTACAAAGTTATCCACTTTATCTGTCGGCGGATCACACCAATATCCATTGGGGAAAACCCCATAGTGTACACGCTCGGTGCGATCCCTCCGCACGTGCGTAGGGTCTCGGACTTACGGGGTGTACACGTTCAGATAAAGTGGATAACTTCGTAAGTCTTTGGACCCTACGTACGGAGGATAACTTCGTAAGTCTTTGGACCCTACGTACGGAGGAACACCACCCCGTAAGTCCGAGACCCTACGTATGGAGGGACTGCACCGAGCGTGTACACTATCAGGTTTTCACCCGTTGATATTGGTGTGATCCGACAATATGTTGCACACAGATACTTTATGGTGAGTTGCACCATGCTTAGTGCCCTTGAATGATGATGTAACAAAGATAAGCTACGCTATAAACCAATAATCATGACATGTTGATGTTTAGTCTTTTAAATACAAACGTATGTCTGTTATTAATTGTTAACTAGCCACATAAGTATTATCAAGTTAGCTCCCTCACCTCTACTACTCTCTTTCCTAGACCATAAGACACGGACAAGGCCTAGCACATACACAAACACAGAGGAATGCTAAAACTTATAATGGTCTGGACCGATTACAAACAACCCGGCCCAGAGTGGGCCCATATATATCATCAACAACAACAAGGTAGCTTACAACATACGATGCCCAAAATGAAAGTTAAACAAAAATCTTACAAAGCCTTAAAAAGAAAGTACGACTTATGCGGATATTGAAATAACAACATAGTTTGATACATCTTATAATAAATGAAATATAAAACATCAAGTGAAACTTGGACACAAACATCGTCCCCAAAGTCATCATCCATCACATGCTCAACTTGTTCGTCTTCTCACCCCAAAAACAAGCAATAAAACATGAAATTGAGGTAAGTAAAAAGTACTTAGCAAGATTAAGAAGCTAAAATATAATTAAATCTTACAGCGAAAGGTTCATAATTTATTAAGTTATCTTTGTGAGACCGACTCAAACTTTAGGGATCACTTCATGCTCATCAACATGTCATGATTATTGGTTTTAGCATAGCTTATCTTTGTTACATCATCATTCAAGGGCACTACGTATGGTGCAACTCACCATAAAGTATCTGTGTGTGCAACATATTGTCGGATCACACCAATATCAACGGTGAAAACACGATAGTGTACACGCTCGGTGCGATCCCTCCGCACGTAGGGTCTCGGACTTACGGGTGGTGTTCCTCCGCACGTAGGGTCCAAAGACTTACGAAGTTATCCATTTTATCCGAACGTGTACACCCCATAAGTCCGAGACCCTACGTACGGAGGGACTGCACCGAGCGTGTACACTATGGGGTTTTCCCCAATGGATATTGGTGTGATCCGCCAACAGATAAAGTGGATAACTTCTTAAGTCATTGGACTCTACGTAGGGAGGAACACCACCCCGTAAGTCCGAGACACGACGTACGGAGGGACTGCACCGAGCGTGTACATTATCAGGTTTTCCCCAATGGATATTGGTGTGATCCGCCAATATGTTGCACACAGATACTTTATGGTGAGTAGCACCATGCGTAGTGCCCTTGAATGATGATGTAACAAAGATAAGCTACGCTACAAACCAATAATCATGACATGTTGATGAGCATGAAGTGATCCCTAAAGTTTGAGTCGGTCTCACAAAGATAACTTAATATATTATGAACCTTTCGTTGTAAGATTTAATTATATTTTAGCTTCTTAATCTTGCTAAGTACTTTTTACTTACCTCAATTTCATGTTTTGTTGCATGTTTTTGGGGTGAGAAGACGAACATGTTGAGCATGTGATGGATGATGACTTTGGGGACGATGTTTGAGTCCAACTTTCACTTGATGTTTTATATTTCATTTATTATAAGATGTATCAAACTATGTTGTTATTTCAATATCAAGACAAGCGTCGTGCCCTTGAATGATGATGTAACAATGATAAGCTACGCTATAAACCAATAATCATGACATGTTGATGAGCATGAAGTGATCCCTGAAGTTTGAGTCGGTCTCACAAAGACGTACGTGTGTAGTTAAAAGACTAGTATTTTCAAGTAAGCTCTCTCACCTCTACTACTCTCTTTCCTAGACCACAAGACACGGACAAGGCCTAGCACATACACAAACACAGAGGAATTCTAAAACTTATAATGGGCCTGGACCAGTTACAAACAACCCGGCCTAGTGGGCCCATATACAAGACAAGCGTCGTACTTTCTTTAAGGCTTTGTAAGATTTGTTGTTTTACTTTCGTTTTGGGCATCGTATGTTGTAAGCTACCTTGTAGTTGTTGATGATATAGTGGATAAATTCGTAAGTCATTGGACCCTACGTACGGAGGAACACCACCCCGTAAGTCCGAGACCCCTACGCACGCGGAGGATCGCACCGAGCGTGTACACTATCAGGTTTTCACCCGTTGATATTGGTGTGATCCGCCAATATGTTGCACACAAATACTTTATGGTGAGTTGCACCATGCCTAGTTTCCTTGAATGATGATGTAACAATGATAAGCTATGCTACAAACCAATAATCATGACATGTTGATGAGCATGAAGTGATCCCCGACCCTTACTGCCCAACCTGAGAGCGGATAGCTAATGCGTTCCACTTATTGAACAGAGTTCTATGGTCGGTCCGTGACCCCTGGATGCCGAAGGCGTCGTTGGGGTGATCTCGTAGTTCCTACGGGGTGGAGATGATGGGGTCGGTCCATGGATTTTCCTTCCTTTTCTTTTGCCGCATTTCGCTCAAAGGGACTAATTCATCAGCTAAGATATTCCCGAAAAGTCGAAAACTAAGCGATAAAGGTTTTGTGAAATCTTCTAAGATGTTAATCGGTAAAAGGATTCCTAAAGTTTGAGTCGGTATCACAAAGATAACTTAATAAATTATGAACCTTTCGTTGTAAGATATAAATTATATTTTAGCTTCTTAATCTTGCTAAGTACTTTTTACTTACCTCAATTTCATGTTTTGTTGCATGTTTTGGGGGTGAGAAGGCGAACAGGTTGAGCATGTGATGGATGATGACTTTGGGGACGATGTTTAAGTCCAAGTTTCACTTGATGTTTTATATTTCATTTATTATAAGATATATCAAACTATGTTGTTATTTCAATATCAAGACAAGCGTCGTACTTTCTTTAAGGCTTTGTAAGATTTGTTGTTTAACTTTCATTTTGGGCATCGTATGTTGTATATTAAGAACCTTTCGTTGCCCTTGAATGATGATGTAACAAAGATAAGCTACGCTACAAACCAATAATCACGACATGTTGATTAGAATGAAGTGAACCCTAAAGTTTGAGTCGGTCTCACAAAGATAACTTAATATATTATGAACCTTTCATTGTTGTAAGATTTAATTAAATTTTAGCTTCTTAATCTTCCTAAGTACTTTGTACTTACCTCAATTGCATGTTTTGTTGTATGTTTTTGGGGTGAGAAGACGAACAGGTTGAGCATGTGATGGATGATGACTTTGGGGACGATGTTTAAGTCCAAGTTTCACTTGATGTTTTATATTTCATTTATTATAAAATGTATCAAACTATGTTGTTATTTCAATATCAAGACAATCGTCGTACTTTCTTTAAGGCTTTGTAAGATTTGTTGTTTTACTTTCGTTTTGGGCATCGTATGTTGTAAGCTACCTTGTTGTTGTTGATGATATATGGGCCCACTGGGCCGGGTTGTTTGTAACTGGTCCTGGCCCATTATAAGTTTTAGCATTCCTCTGTGTTTGTGTATGTGCTAGGCCTTGTCCGTGTCTTGTGGTCTAGGAAAGAGTGTAGTAGAGGTGAGGGAGCTTACTTGAAAATACTTATGTGGCTAGTTAACAATTAATAACAGACGTACGTTTGTAGTTAAAAGACTAATCATCGTAATATTCTTGGTAAGGCACAAGTCTATATCGCGATGTGTGGGTTTTCGGATAAAGTGGATAACTTCGTAAGTCTTTGGACCCTACGTACGGAGGAACACCACCCCGTAAGTCCGAGACCCTACGTACGGAGGGACTGCACCGAGCGTGTACACTATCAGGTTTTCACCCGTTGATATTGGTGTGATCCGCCAATATGTTGCACACAGATACTTTATCGTGAGTTGCACCATTCGTAGTGCCCTTGAATGATGATGTAACAAAGATAAGCTATGCTACAAACCAATAATCATGACTTGTCCAGGCCCATTATAAGTTTTAGCATTCCTCTGTGTTTGTGTATGTGCTAGGCCTTGGCCGTGTCTTGTGGTCTAGGAAAGAGAGTAGTAGAGGTGAGGGAGCTTACATGAAAATACTTAGGTGGCTAGTTAACAATTAATAACAGACGTACGTTTGTAGTTAAAAGACTAAACATTGTAACATTCTTGGTAAGGCACAAGTGTATATCGCGATGTGTGGGTGTTCGGATAAAGTTGATAACTTCATAAGTCTTTGGACCCTACATACGGAGGAACACCACCCCGTAAGTCCGAGACCCTACGTACGGAGGGACTGCACCGAGCGTGTACACTATCAGGTTTTCACCCGTTGATATTGGTGTGATCCGACAATATGTTGCGGACGGACACTTTATGGTGAGTAGCACCAAGCGTAGTGCCCTTGAATGATGATGTAACAAAGATAAGCTACGCTACAAACCAATAATCATGACATGTTGATGAGCATGAGGTGAACCCTAAAGTTTGAGTCGGTCTCACAAAGATAACTTAATATATTATGAACCTTTCGTTGTAAGATTTAATTATATTTTAGCTTCTTAATCTTGCTAAGTACTTTTTACTTACCTCAATTTCATGTTTTGTTGCATGTTTTTGGGGTGAGAAGACAAACATGGTTGAGCATGTGATGGATGATGACTTTGGGGACGATGTTTAAATCCAAGTTTCACTTGATGTTTTATATTTCATTTATTATAAGATGTATCAAACTATGTTGTTATTTCAATATCAAGACAAGCATCGTACTTTCTTTAAGGCTTTGTAAGATTTTTTGTGTAACATTCATTTTGGGCATCGTATGTTGTAAGCTACCTTGTTGTTGTTGATGATAATGGGGCCACTGGGCCGGGTTGTGATGGATGATGACTTTGGGGACGATGTTTAAGTCCAAGTTTCACTTGATGTTTTATATTTCATTTATTATAAGATGTATCAAACTATGTTGTTATTTCAATATCAAGACAAGCGTCGTACTTTCTTTAAGGCTTTGTAAGATTTGTTGTGCTACAAGGTACCTTGTATAGTAGAGTTTACTCAAATCGGGGGTCTTTACAACGAAAGGTTCATAATATATTAAGTTATCTTTGTGAGACCGACTCAAACTTTAGGGATCACTTAATGCTCATCAACATGTCGTGATTATTGGTTTGTAGCGTAGCTTATCTTTGTTACATCATCATTCAAGGGCACTACGCATGGTGCAACTCACCATAAAGTATCTGTGTGCAACATATTGGCGGATCACACCAATATCAACGGGTGAAAACTCGATAGTGTACACGCCGTGCGATCCCCTCCGCACGTAGGGTCTCGGACTTACGGGGTGGTGTTCCTCCGTACGTAGGGTCCAAAGACTTACGAAGTTATCCACTATATCATCAACAACTACAAGGTAGCTTACAACATACGATGCCCAAAACGAAAGTAAAACAACAAATCTTACAAAGCCTTAAAGAAAGTACGACGCTTGTCTTGATATTGAAATAACAACATAGTTTGATACATCTTATAATAAATGAAACGGAAAAAATCAAGTGAAACTTGGACTCAAACATCGTCCCCAAAGTCATCATCCATCACATGCTCAACCTGTTCGCCTTCTCACCCCAAAAACATGCAACAAAACATGAAATTGAGGTAAGTAAAAAGTACTTAGCAAGATTAAGCCATAAAGTATCTGTGTGCAACATATTGGCGGATCACACCAATATCCATTGGGGAAAACCCTATAGTGTACACGCTCGATGCAGTCCCTCCGTACGTAGGGTCTCGGACTTACGGGGTGGGGTTCCTCCGTACGTAGAGTCCAATGACTTACGAATTTATCCACTTTATCCGAACACCCACACATCGCGATATAGACTTGTGCCTTACCAAGTATTTTACGATGTTTAGTCTTTTAGCTACACACGTACATTTGTTATTAATTGTTAACTAGCCACATAAGTATTTTCAAGTAAGCTCTACTACTCACTTTCCTAGACCACAAGACACGGACAAGGCCTAGCACATACACAAACATAGAGGAATGCTAAAACTTATAATGGGCCTGGACCAGTTACAAACAACCCGGCCCAGTGGGCCCATATCCTTGTAGTTGTTGATGATATATGGGCCCACCGGGCCGGGTTGTTTGTCACTGGGCCAGCCCATTATAACTTTTAGCATTCCTCCTGTGTTTGTGTATGTGCTAGGCTTTGTCTCGATCAAAGACTTACGAAGTTATCCACTTTATCAACGCCCACATATCGCGATCTAGACTTGTGCCTTTCCAAGAATATTACGATGATTAGTCTTTTAATTACTAGCGTCGTCGTTATTAATTGTTAACTAGCCACCTAAGTATTTTCAAGTAAGATCCTCACCTCTACTACTCTCTCTTCTCTAGACCCATAAGACACGGACAAGGCCCTAGCACATACACAAACATTGAGGTATGATAACATTTATAATGGGCCTGGCCCAGTTACAAACAACCCGGCCCAGTGGGCCCATATATCATCAACAACTACAAGGATATGGGCCCACTGGGCCGGGTTGTTTGTAACTGGTCCAGGCCCATTATAAGTTTTAGCATTTCTCTGTGTTTGTGTATGTGCTAGGCCTTGTCCGTGTCTTGTGGTATAGAAAAGAGAGTAATAGAGGTGAGGGAGCTTACTTGAAAATACTTATGTGGCTAGTTAACAATTAATAACAGACGTACGTTTGTAGTTAAAAGACTAATCATCATAATATTCTTGGTAAGGCACAAGTCTATATCACGATATGTGGGCGTTAAGATAAAGGGGATAACTTCGTAAGTCATTGGACTCTACATACGGAGGAACCCCACCCCGTAAGTCCGAGACCCTACGTACGGAGGAACACCACCCCGAAAGTCCGAGGCCCTACGTACGGAGGGACTGCACCGAGCGTGTACACTATCAGGTTTTCACCCGTTGATATTGGTGTGATCCCTAAAGTTTGAGTCGGTCTCACAAAAATAACTTAATAAATTATGAACCTTTCGTTGTAAGATTTAATTATATTTTAGCTTCTTAATCTTGCTAAGTACTTTTTACTTACCTCAATTTCATGTTTTGTTGCATGTTTTTGGGGTGAGAAGACGAACAGGTTGAGCATGTGATGGATGATGACTTTGGGGACGATGTTTAAGTCCAAGTTTCACTTGATGTTTTATATTTCATTTATTATAAGATGTATCAAACTATGTTGTTATTTCAATATCAAGACAAGCGTCGTACTTTCTTTAAGGCTTTGTAAGATTTGTTGTTTAACTTTCATTTTGGGCATCGTATGTTGTAAGCTACCTTGTTGTTGTTGATGATATATGGGCCCATTGGGCCAGGTTGTTTGTAACTGGTCCAGGCCCATTATAAGTTTTAGCATTCCTCTGTGTTTGTGTATGTGCTAGGCCTTGTCCGTGTCTTGTGGTCTAGGAAAGAGAGTAGTAGATGTGAGGGAGCTTACTTGAAAATACTTATGTGGCTACTTAACAATTAATAACAGACGTACGTTTGTAGTTAAAAGACTAATCATCGTAATATTTTTGGTAAGGCACAAGTCTATATCGCGATGTGTGGGTGTTCGGACAAAGTGGATAACTTCGTAAGTCTTTGGACCCTACGTACGGAGGAACACCACCCCGTAAGTCCGAGACCCTACGTACGGAGGGACTGCACCGAGCGTGTACACTATCAGGTTTTCACCCGTTGATATTGGTGTGATCCGCCAATATGTTGCACACAGATACTTTATGGTGAGTTGCACCATGCGTAGTGCCCTTGAATGATGATGTAACAAAGATAAGCTATGCTACAAACCAATAATCATGACATGTTGATGAGCATGAAGTGATCCCTAAAGTTTCAGTCGGTCTCACAAAGATAACTTAATAAATTATGAACCTTTCGTTGTAAGATTTAATTATATTTTAGCTTCTTAATCTTGCTAAGTACTTTTTACTTACCTCAATTTCATGTTTTATTGCATGTTTTTGGGGTGAGAAGACGAACAGGTTGAGCATGTGATGGATGATGACTTTGGGGACGATGCTTAAGTCCAAGTTTCACTTGATGTTTTCCGTTTCATTTATTATAAGATGTATCAAACTATGTTGTTATTTCAATATCAAGACAAGCGTCGTACTTTCTTTGAGGCTTTGTAAGATATTTTGTTTAACTTTCATTTTGGGCATCGTATGTTGTAAGCTACCTTGTTGTTGTTGATGATATATGGGCCCACTGGGCCGGGTTGTTTGTAACTGGTCCAGGCCCATTATAAGTTTTAGCATTCCTCAATTTTTGTGTATGTGCTAGGCCTTGGCCGTGTCTTGTGGTCTTGGAAAGAGAGTAGTAGAGGTGAGGGAGCTTACGTGAAAATACTTAGGTGGCTAGTTAACAATTAATAACAAACGTACGTGTGTAGCTAAAAGACTAAACAACGTAAAATTCTTGGTAAGGCACAAGTCTAGATCGCGATGTGTGGGCGTTCAGATAAAGTGGATAACTTTGTAAGTCATTGGACTCTACGTACGGAGGAACCCCACCCCATAAGTCCGAGACCCTATGTACGGAGGGACTGCACCGAGCGTGTACACTATGGGGTTTTCCCCAATGGATATTGGTGTGATCCGCCAATATGTTGCACACAGATACTTTATGGTGAGTAGCACCATGCGTAGTGCCCTTGAATGATGATGTAACAAAGATAAGCTATGCTACAAACCAATAATCATGACATGTTGATGAGCATGAAGTGATCCCTAAAGTTTGCGTCGGTCTCACAAAGATAACTTAATATATTATGAACCTTTCGTACGTGTGTAGTTAAAAGACTAAACATCGTAACATTCTTGGTAAGGCACAAGTCTATATCGCGATGTGGATAACTTCGTAAGTCATTGGACCCTACGTACGGAGGAACCCCACCCCGTAAGTCCGAGACACGCGCGACGGAGGGGAATTATGCCGAGCGTGTACACTATCGAGTTTTCACCCGTTGA
This sequence comes from Gentiana macrophylla, assembly GCA_026214975.1. Taxonomy (NCBI): domain Eukaryota; kingdom Viridiplantae; phylum Streptophyta; class Magnoliopsida; order Gentianales; family Gentianaceae; genus Gentiana; species Gentiana macrophylla. The sequence continues at coordinate 14,153,725 of CM047813.1, forward strand.
TATTGGTGTGATCCGCCAATATGTTGCACACGGATACTTTATGGTGAGTAGCACCAAGCGTAGTGCCCTTGAATGATGATGTAACAAAGATAAGCTACGCTACAAACCAATAATCACGACATGTTGATGAGCATGAAGTGAACCCTAAAGTTTGAGTCGGTCTCACAAAAATAACTTAATAAATTATGAACCTTTCGTTGTAAGATTTAATTATATTTTAGCTTCTTAATCTTGCTAAGTACTTTTTACTTACCTCAATTTCATGTTTTGTTGCATGTTTTTGTGGTGAGAAGATGAACAGGTTGAGCATGTGATGGATGATGACTTTGGGGACGATGTTTAAGTCCAATTTTCACTTGATGTTTTATATTTCATTTATTATAAGATGTATCAAACTATGTTGTTATTTCAATATCAAGACAAGCGTCGTACTTTCTTTAAGGCTTTGTAAGATTTGTTGTTTTACTTTCGTTTTGGGCATCGTATGTTGTAAGCTACCTTGTAGTTGTTGATGATATATGGGCCCTTTGGCCTGGGTTGTTTGTGCTGGGCCAGGCCCATTATAAATGTTATCATACCTCAGTGTTTGTGTATGTGCTAGGCCTTGTCCGTGTCTTGTGGTCTAGGAAAGAGAGTAGTAGAGGTGAGAGAGCTTACTTGAAAATACTTAGGTGGCTAGTTAACAATTAATAACAGACGTATGTGTGTAGTTAAAAGACTAAACATCGTAACATTCTTGGTAAGGCATAAGTCTATATCACGATGTGTGGGTCACCAAGCGCAGTGCCCTTGAATGATGATGTTACGTGAAAATACTTGTGCCTTACCAAGAATTTTACGATGTTTAGTCTTTTAACTACAAACGTATGAACCTGTTATTAATTGTTAACTAGCCACATAAGTATTTTCAAGTAAGCTCTCTCACCTCTACTACTCTCTTTCCTAGACCACAAGACACGGACAAGGCCTAGTACATACACAAACATTGAGGTATGATAACATTTATAATGGGCCTGGACCAGTTACAAACAACCCGGCCCAGTGGGCCCATATATCATCAACAACTACAAGGTAGCATACAACCGGGTCCAGGCCCATTATAAGTTTTTGCATTCCTCTGTGTTTGTGTATGTGCTAGGCCTTATCCGTGTCTTGTGGTCTAGGAAAGAGAGTAGTAGAGGTGAGGGAGCTTACTTGAAAATACTTATGTGGCTAGTTAACAATTAATAACAGACGTACGTTTGTAGTTAAAAGACTAATCATCGTAATATTCTTGGTAAGGCACAAGTCTATATCGCGATGTGTGGATGTTCGGATAAAGTGGATAACTTCATAAGTCTTTGGACCCTACATACGGAGGAACACCACCCCGTAAGTCCGAGACCCTACGTACGGAGGGACTGCACCGAGCGTGTACACTATCAGGTTTTCACCCGTTGATATTGGTGTGATCCGCCAATATGTTGCACACAGATACTTTATGGTGAGTTGCACCATGCGTAGTGCCCTTGAATGATGATGTAACAAAGATAAGATACGCTATAAACCAATAATCATGACATGTTGATGAGCATGAAGTGATCCCTAAAGTTTGAGTCGGTCTTATCAAGATAACTTAATAAATTATGAACCTTTCGTTGTAAGATTTAATTATATTTTAGCTTCTTAATCTTGCTAAGTACTTTTTACTTACCTCCATTTCATGTTTTGTTGCATGTTTTTGGGGTTAGAAGACGAACAGGTTGAGCATGTGATGGATGATGACTTTGGGGACGATGTTTGAGTCCAAGTTTCACTTGATGTTTTCCGTTTCATTTATTATAAGATGTATCAAACTATGTTGTTATTTCAATATCAAGACAAGCGTCGTACTTTCTTTAAGGCTTTGTAAGATTTGTTGTTTTACTTTCGTGTTGGGCATCGTATGTTGTAAGCTACCTTGTTGTTGTTGATGATATATGGGCCCACTTGGCCGGGTTGTTTGTAACTGGTCCAGGCCCATTATAAGTTTTAGCATTCGTCTGTGTTTGTGTTTGTGCTAGGCCTTGTCCGTGTCTTGTGGTCTAGGAAAGAGAGTAGTAGAGGTGAGGGAGCTTACTTGAAAATACTTATGTGGCTAGTTAACAATTAATAACCGACGTACGTTTGTAGTTAAAAGACTAATCATCGTAATATTCTTGGTAAGGCACAAGTCTATATCGCGATGTGTGGGTGTTCGGATAAAGTGGATAACTTCGTAAGTCTTTGGACCCTACGTACGGAGGAACACCACCCCGTAAGTCCGAGACCCTACGTACGGAGGGACTGCACCGAGCGTGTACACTATCGGGTTTTCCCCCGTTGATATTGGAGTGATCCGACAATATGTTGCACACGGATACTTTATGGTGAGTTGCACCATGCGTAGTGCCCTTGAATGATGATGTAACAAAGATAAGCTATGCTACAAACCAATAATCATGACATGTTGATGAGCACTTCATGCTCATCAACATGTCGTGATTATTGGTTTGTAGCGTAGCTTATCTTTGTTACATCATCATTCAAGGGCAACGAAAGGTTCTTAATATATTAAGTTATCTTTGTGAGACCGACTCAAACTTTTGGGTTCACTTCATGCTCATCAACATGTCATGATTATTGGTTTGTAGCATAGCTTATCTTTGTTACATCATCATTCAAGGGCACTACGCATGGTGCAACTCACCATAAAGTATCTGTGTGCAACATATTGGAGGATCACACCAATATCAACGGGTGAAAACCTGATAGTGTACACGCTCGGTGCAGACCCTCCGTACGTAGGCTCTCGGACTTACGGGGTGGTGTTCCTCCGTACGTAGGGTCCAAAGACTTACGAAGTTATCCACTTTATCCGAACACCCACACATCGCGATATAGACTTGTGCCTTACCAAGAATGTTACGATGATTAGTCTTTTAACTACAAACGTACGTCTGTTCTTAATTGTTAACTAGCCACCTAAGTATTTTCAAGTAAGCTCCCTCACCTCTACTACTCTCTTTCCTAGACCACAAGACACGGCCAAGGCCTAGCACATACACAAACATTGAGGAATGCTAACATTTATAATGGGCCTGGCCCAGTTACAAACAACCCGGCCCAGTGGGCCCATATATCATCAACAACTACAAGGTAGCATACAACATACGATGCCCAAAATGAAAGTAAAACAACAAATCTTACAAAGCCTTAAAGAAAGTACGACGGTTGTCTTGATATTGAAATAACAACATAGTTTGATACATCTTATAATAAATGTAATATAAAACATCAAGTGAAACTTGGACTTAAACATCGTCCCCAAAGTCATCATCCATCACATGCTCAACCTGTTCGTCTTCTCACCCCAAAAACATGCAACAAAACATGAAATTGAGGTAAGTAAAAAGTACTTAGCAAGATTAAGAAGCTAAAATATAATTAAATCTTACAACGAAAGGTTCATAATTTATTAAGTTATCTTCGTGAGACCGACTCAAACTTTAGGGATCACTTCATGCTCATCTCATTCAAGGGCACTACGCATGGTGCTACTCACCATAAAGTATCTGTGTGCAACATATTGGCGGATCACTTCTATACACCAACAACGAAATACTTATTATATGATGTATCAAACTATGTTGATGTAACAAAGATAAGCTACGCTACAAACCAATAATCACGACATGTTGATGAGCATGAAGTGAACCCTAAAGTTTGAGTCGGTCTCACAAAGATTTTCAAGTAAGCTCACTCACCTCTACTACTCTCTTTCCTAGACCACAAGACACGGACAAGGCCTAGCACATACACAAACATTGAGGAATGCTAAAACATATAATGGGCCTGGCCCAGTTACAAACAACCCGGCCCAGTGGCCCCATACATCGTCAACAACTACAAGGTAGCTTACAACATACGATGCCCAAAATGAAAGTTAAACAACAAATCTTACAAAGCCTTAAAGAAAGTTTGGTTTGTAGCATAGCTTATCTTTGTTACATCATCATTCAAGGGCACTACGCATGGTGCAACTCACCATAAAGTATCTGTGTGCAACATATTGGCGGATCACACCAATATCAACGGGTGAAAACCTGATAGTGTACACGCTCGGTGCAATCCCTCCGTACGTAGGGTCTCGGACTTACGGGGTGGTGTTCCTCCGTACGGTCCTTGAAAATACTTAGTCTTTTAACTACACACGTACGTCTGTTATTAATTGTTAACTAGCCACCTAAGTATTTTCAAGTAAGCTCTCTCACCTCTACTACTCTCTTTCCTAGACCACAAGACACGGACAAGGCCGTAATATTCTTGGTAAGGCACAAGTCTATATCGCGATGTGTGGGTGTTCAGATAAAGTGGATAACTTCGTAAGTCTTTGGACCTTACGTACGGAGGAACACCACCCCGTAAGTCCGAGACCCTACGTATGGAGGGACTGCACCGAGCGTGTACACTATCAGGTTTTCACCCGTTGATATTGGTGTGATCCGCGTTTTGGGCATCATTAATATATGACTTTGATGATATATTAAGTTATCTTTGTGAGACCGACTCAAACTTTATGGATCACTTCATGCTCATCAACATGTCATGATTATTGGTTTGTAGCATAGCTTATCTTTGTTACATCAGGTTGAGCATGTGATGGATGATGACTTTGGGGACGATGTTTGATTCCAAGTTTCACTTGATGTTTTCTCTTTCATTTATTATAAGATGTATCAAACTATGTTGTTAGTTCAATATCAAGACATGCGTCGTACTTTCTTTAAGGCTTTGTAAGTTTTGTTGTTTAACTTTCATTTTGGGCATCGTATGTTGTAAGCTACCTTGTTGTTGTTGATGATATATGGGCCCCCCTGGCGGGGGTGTTTTAAGCTGGTCCAGGCCCATTATAAGTTTTAGCATTAAATCGGTGTTTGTGTATGTGCTAGGCTTTGTCCGTGTCTTGTGGTCTAGGAAAGAGAGTAGTAGAGGTGAGGGAGCTTACTTGAAAATACTTATGTGGCTAGTTAACAATTAATAACAGACGTACATTTGTAGTTAAAAGACTAATCATCGTAATATTCTTGGTAAGGCACAAGTCTATATCGCGATGTGTGGGTGTTCGGATTGTAGCATAGCTTATCTTTGTTACATCATATAATAAGTATTTCGTTGTTGGTGTATAGAAGTGATCCGCCAATATGTTGCACACATATACTTTATGGGCAACTCACCATAAAGTATCTGTGTGCAACATATTGGCGGATCACACCAATATCAACGGGTGAAAACCTGATAGTGTACACGCCGGTGCGATCCCTCCCTCCACGTAGGGTCTCGGACTTACGGGTGGTGTTCCTCCGTACGTAGGGTCCAAAGACTTACGAAGTTATCCACTTTATCCGAACACCCACACATCGCGATATAGACTTGTGCCTTACCAAGAAAGTACGGAGGATAAGTCTGTTAACTACAAACGTACGTCTGTTAGTAATTGTTAACTAGCCACCTAAGTATTTTCACGTAAGCTCCCTCACCTCTACTACTCTCTTTCCTAGACCACAAGACACGGCCAAGGCCTAGCACATACACAAACACTGAGGTATGATAACATTTATAATGGGCCTGGCCCAGTTACAAACAACCCGGCCCAGTGGCCCCATATATCATCAACAACAACAAGGTAGCATATAACATACGATGCCCAAAACGAAAGTAAAACACGTTGTAAGATTTAATTATATTTTAGCTTCTTAATCTTGCTAAGTACTTTTTACTTACCTCAATTTCATGTTTTGTTGCATGTTTTTGGGGTGAGAAGACGAACAAGTTGAGCATGTGATGGATGATGACTTTGGGGACGATGTTTGTGTCCAAGATTCACTTGATGTTTTCTATTTCTTTTATTATAAGATGTATCAAACTATTTTGTTATTTCAATATCAAGACAAGCATCGTACTTTCTTTAAGGCTCTGTAAGATTTGTTGTTTGATGATATATGGGCCCACTGGGCCGGGTTGTTTGTAACTGGTCCAGGCCCATTATAAGTTATAGCATTCCTCTGTGTTTGTGTATGTGCTAGGCCTTGTCCGTGTCTTGTGGTCAAGGAAAGAGAGTAGTAGAGGTGAGGGAGCTTACTTGAAAATAGTTATGTGGCTAGTTAACAATTAATAATAGACGTACGTGTGTAGTTAAAAGACTAAGTATTTTCAAGTAAGCTCTCTCACCTCTACTACTCTCTTTCCTAGACCACAAGACACGGACAAGGCCTAGCACATACACAAACACTGAGGTATGATAACTACATCGTAAATATAACTACAAGGTAGCATACAACTGGTCCAGGCCCATTATAAGTTTTAGCATTCCTCTGTGTTTGTGTATGTGCTAGGCCTTGTCCGTCCCTCACCATTAAGTCCCCAAGTATTGGTTAGTCTATTAGGTAAGATTTGTTGTTTTACTTTCATTTTGGGCATCGTATGTTGTAAGCTACCTTGTAGTTGTTGATGATATATGGGCCCACTGGGCCGGGTTGTTTGTAACTGGGCCAGGCCCATTAATACGACGCTTGTCTTGATATTGAAATAACAGCATAGTTTGATACATCTTATAATAAATGAAATATAAAACATCAAGTGAAACTTGGACTTAAACATCGTCCCCAAAGTCATCATCCATCACATGCTCAACCTGTTCGTCTTCTCACCCCAAAAACATGCAACAAAACATGAAATTGAGGTAAGTAAAAAGTACTTAGCAAGATTTAGAAGCTAAAATATAATTAAATCTTACAACGAAAGGTTCTTAATCTTGCTAAGTACTTTTTACTTACCTCAATTTCATGTTTTGTTGCATGTTTTTGGGGTGAGAAGACGAACAGGTTGAGCATGTGATGGATGATGACTTTGGGGACGATGTTTGAGTCCAAGTTTCACTTGATGTTTTCCGTTTAATTTATTATAAGATGTATCCCTAATGTGTCCGTCCGCAACATATTGGCGGATCACACCAATATCCACGAGGGAAAACCCGATAGTGTACACGCTCGGTGCAGTCCCTCCGTACGTAGGGTCTCGGACTTACGGGGTGGGGTTCCTCCGTACGTAGAGTCCAACGACTTACGAAGTTATCCACTTTATCTGAACGCCCACACATCGCGATCTAGACTTGTGCCTTACCAAGAATTTTACGATGATTAGTCTTTTAACTACAAACGTAGGTCTGTTATTAATTGTTAACTAGCCACATAAGTATTTTAAAGTAAGCTCCCTCACCTCTACTACTCTCTTTCCTAGACCACAAGACACGGCCAAGGCCTAGCACATACACAAACACAGAGGAATGCTAAAACTTATAATGGGCAACCTGGCCCAGTGGGCCCATATATCATCAACAACAACAAGGTAGCTTACAACATACGATGCCCAAAATGAATGTTAAACAACAAATCTTACAAAGCCTTAAAGAAAGTGCGACGCTTGTCTTGATATTGAACTAACAACATTGTTTGATACATCTTATAATAAATGAAACGGAAAACATCAAGTGAATCTTGGACACAAACATCGTCCCCAAAGTCATCATCCATCACATGCTCAACTTGTTCGTCTTCTCACCACAAAAACATGCAACAAAACATGAAATGGAGGTAAGTAAAAAGTACTTAGCAAGATTAAGAATCAAAAATATAATTAAATCTTACAACGAAAGCCCCATAATTTAATAAGTTATCTTTGTGAGACCGACTCAAACTTTAGGGATCACTTCATGCTCATCAACATGTCATGATTATTGGTTTGTAGCATAGCTTATCTTTGTTACATCATCATTCAAGGGCACTACGCATGGTGCTACTCACCATAAAGTATCTGTGTGCAACATATTGGCGAGATCACACCAATATCCATTGGGAAAACCCCATAGTGTACACGCTCGGTGCGATCCCTCCGCACGTAGGGTCTCGGACTTACGGGGTGGGGTTCCTCCGCACGTAGAGTCCAATGACGCACTGAAGTTATCCACTTTATCGAACGCCCACACATCGCGATCTAGACTTGTGCCTTACCAAGAATTTTACGATGTTTAGTCTTTTAGCTACACACGTACGTTTGTTATTAATTGTTAACTAGAAACCTAAGTATTTTCACGTAAGCTCCCTCACCTCTACTACTCTCTTTCCTAGACCACAAGACACGGCCAAGGCCTAGCACATACACAAACATTGAGGTATGATAACATTTATAATGGGCCTGGCCCGATTTCAAACAACCTTGACCCGGTGGGCCCATATATCATCAACAACTACAAGGTAGCATACATCATACGTGCCCAAAACGAAAGTAAAACAACAAAACTTACAAAGCCTTAAAGAAAGTACGACGCTTGTCTTGATATTGAAATAACAACATAGTTTGATACATCTTATAATAAATGAAATATAAAACATCAAGTGAAACTTGGACTCTAAAACATCGTCCCCAAAGTCATCATCCATCACATACTCAAACCTGTTCGTCTTCTCACCACAAAAACATGCAACAAAACATGAAATGGAGGTAAGTAAAAGTACTTAGCAAGATTAAGAATCTAAAATATAATTAAATCTTACAATGAAAGGTTCATAATATATTAAGTTATCTTTGTGAGACCGACTCAAACTTTAGGGTTCACTTCATGCTCATCAACATGTCGTGATTATTGGTCTGTAGCGTAGCTTATCTTTGTTTCATCATCATTCAAAGGCACTACGCATGGTGCTACTCACCATAAAGTATCTGTGTGCAACATATTGGCGGATCACACCAATATCAATGGGGAAAACCCCATAGTGTACACGCTCGGTGCAGTCCCTCCGTACGTAGGGTCTCGGACTTACGGGGTGGGGTTCCTCCGTACGTAGAGTCCAATGACTTACGAAGTTATCCACTTTATCTGAACGCCCACACATCGCGATCTAGACTTGTGCCTTACCAAGAATTTTACGATCTTTACTATTTTAGCTACACACGTACGTTTGTTATTAATTGTTAACTAGCCACCTAAATATTTTCACGTAAGCTCCCTCACCTCTACTACTCTCTTTCCTAGACCACAAGACACGGCCAAGGCCTAGCACATACACAAGCATTGAGGTATGATAACATTTATAATGGGCCTGGCCCAGTTACAAACAACCCGGCCCAGTGGGCCCATATATCATCAACAACTACAAGGTAGCATACAACATACGATGCCCAAAACGAAAGTAAAACAACAAATCTTACAAAGCCTTAAAGAAAGTACAACGCTTGTCTTGATATTGAAATAACAACATAGTTTGATACATCTTATAATAAATGAAATATAAAACATCAAGTGAAACTTGGACTTAAACATCGTCCCCAAAGTCATCATCCATCACATGCTCAACCTGTTCGTCTTCTCACCACAAAAACATGCAACAAAACATGAAATGGAGGTAAGTAAAAAGTACTTAGCAAGATTAAGAATCTAAAATATAATTAAATCTTACAACGAAAGGTTCATAATATATTAAGTTATCTTTGTGAGACCGACTCAAACTTTAGTGGTTCACTTCATGCTCATCAACATGTCGTGATTATTGGTTTGTAGCGTAGCTTATCTTTGTTACATCATCATTCAAGGGCACACTACGCATGGTGCTACTCACCATAAAGTATCTGTGTGTGCAACATATTGGCGGATCACACCAATATCCAATGGGAAAACCCCATAGTGTACACGCTCGGTGCGATTCCTCCGCAGACGTAGGGTCTCGGACTTACGGGGTGGGGTTCCTCTGCACGTAGAGTCCAATGACTTACGAAGTTATCCACTTTATCAACGCCCACACATCGCGATCTAGACTTGTCCCTTACCAAGAATTTTACGATGTTTAGTCTTTTTTTAGCTACACGACGTTTGTTATTAATTGTTAACTAGCCACCTAAGTATTTTCACGTAAGCTCCCTCACCTCTACTACTCTCTTTCCTAGACCACAAGACATGGCCAAGGCCTAGCACATACACAAACATTGAGGTATGATAACATTTATAATGGGCCTGGCCCTGTTACAAACAACCCGGCCCAGTGGGCCCATATATCATCAACAACTACAAGGTAGCATACAACATACGATGCCCAAAACGAAAGTAAAACAACAAATCTTACAAAGCCTTAAAGAAAGTACAACGCTTGTCTTGATATTGAAATAACAACATAGTTTGATACATCTTATAATAAATGAAATATAAAACATCAAGTGAAACTTGGACTTAAACATCGTCCCCAAAGTCATCATCCATCACATGCTCAACCTGTTCATCTTCTCACCACAAAAACATGCAACAAAACATGAAATGGAGGTAAGTAAAAAGTACTTAGCAAGATTAAGAATCTAAAATATAATTAAATCTTACAACGAAAGGTTCATAATATATTAAGTTATCTTTGTGAGACCGACTCAAACTTTAGGGTTCACTTCATGCTCATCAACATGTCGTGATTATTGGTTTGTAGCGTAGCTTATCTTTGTTACATCATCATTCAAGGGCACTACGCATGGTGCTACTCACCATAAAGTATCTGTGTGCAACATATTGGCGGATCACACCAATATCCATTCGGGAAAACCCCATAGTGTACATACTCGGTGCAGTCCCTCCGTACGTAGGGTCTCGGACTTACGGGGTGGGGTTCCTCCGTACGTAGTGTCCAATGACTTACGAAGTTATCCACTTTATCTGAACGCCCACACATCGCGATCTAGACTTGTGCCGTACCAAGAATTTTACAATGTTTAGTCTTTTAGCTACACACGTACGTTTGTTATTAATTGTTAACTAGCCACCTAAGTATTTTCACGTAAGCTCCCTCACCTCTACTACTCTCTTTCCTAGACCACAAGACACGGCCAAGGCCTAGCACATACACAAACATTGAGGTATGATAACATTTATAATGGGCCTGGCCCTGTTACAAACAACCCGGCCCAGTGGGCCCATATATCATCAACAACTACAAGGTAGCATACAACATACGATGCCCAAAACGAAAGTAAAACAACAAATCTTACAAAGCCTTAAAGAAAGTACGACGCTTCTCTTGATATTGAAATAACAACATAGTTTGATACATCTTATAATAAATGAAATATAAAACATCAAGTGAAACTTGGACTTAAACATCGTCCCCAAAGTCATCATCCATCACATGCTCAACCTGTTCGTCTTCTCACCCCAAAAAAATGCAACAAAACATGAAATTGAGGTAAGTAAAAAGTACTTAGCAAGATTAAGAAGCTAAAATATAATTAAATCTTACAACGAAAGGTTCATAATATATTATGTTATCTTTGTGAGACCACTCAAACTTTAGGGTTCACTTCATGCTCATCAACATGTCATGATTATTGGTTTGTAGCATAGCTTATCTTTGTCATCATCATTCAAGGGCACTACGCTTGGTGACCCACACATCGCGATATAGACTTGTGCCTTACCAAGAATATTATGATGATTAGTCTTTTAACTACAAACGTACGTCTGTTATTAATTGTTAACTAGCCACCTAAGTATTTTCACGTAAGCTCCCTCACCTCTACTACTCTCTTTCCTAGACCACAAGACACGGCCAAGGCCTAGCCCATAAGTATTTCAATATCCATCAACGTACGTGGCTAGTTAACTACGCCCACACAAATTGGTTTGTAGCATAGCTTATCTTTGTTACATCATCATTCAAGGGCACTACGCATGGTGCAACTCACCATAAAGTATCTGTGTGCAACATATTGGCGGATCACACCAATATCCACGGGTGAAAACCTGATAATGCTACTCACCATAAAGTCTTGATATTGAACACCACCCCAGTGGGCCCATATATCATCAACTACACAAACATGACATGTAATCAAGCTAAAACTTATAATGGGCCTGGACCAGTTACAAACAACCCGGCCCAGTGGGCCCATATATCATCAACAACAACAAGGTAGCTTACAACATACGATGCCCAAAATGAAAGTTGAACAACAAATCTTACAAAGCCTTAAAGAAAGTACGACGCTTGTTCTTATATTGAAATAACAACATAGTTTGATACATCTTATAATAAATGAAATAGAAAACATCAAGTGAAACTTGGACTTAAACATCGTCCCCAAAGTCATCATCCATCACATTCTCAACTTGTTCGTCTTCTCACCCCAAAAACATGCAACAAAACATGAAATTGAGGTAAGTAAAAAGTACTTAGCAAGATCAAGAAGCTAAAATATAATTAAATCTTACAACGAAAGGTTCATAATTTATTAAGTTATCTTTGTGAGACCGACTCAAACTTTAGGGATCACTTCATGCTCATCAACATGTCATGATTATTGGTTTGTAGCATAGCTTATCTTTGTTACATCATCATTCAAGGGCACTACGCTTGGTGCTACTCACCATAAAGTATCCGTGTGCAACATATTGGCGGATCACACCAATATCAATGGGTGAAAACTGATAGTGTACCGCGTTCGGTGCGATCCCTCCGTCGTAGGGTCTCGGACTTCTGGGGTGGTGTTCCTCCGTGCGTAGGGTCAAAGACTTACGAATTTATCCACTTTATCCGAACACCCACACATCGCGATATAGACTTGTGCCTTACCAAGAATGTTACGATGTTTAGTCTTTTAACTACACACGTACGTCTGTTATTAATTGTTAACTAGCCACCTAAGTATTTTCAAGTAAGCTCCCTCACCTCTACTACTCTCTTTCCTAGACCACAAGACACGGACAAGGCCTAGCACATACACAAACACTGAGGAATGCTAAAACGTTTGTAGTTAAAAGACTAACCACAAGTTTTAGCATTCCTCTGTGTTTGTGTATGTGCTAGGCCTTTTCCGTGTCTTGTAATCTAGAAAGAGAAGTAGTAAGTGAGGAGCTCACGTGAAAATACTTAGGTGGCTAGTTAACAATTAATAACAAACGTACGTGTGAAGCTAAAAGACTAAACATCGTAAAATTCTTGGTAAGGCACAAGTCTAGATCGCGATGTGTGGGCGTTCGGATAAAGTGGATAACTTCGTAAGTCTTTGGACCCTACGTACGGAGGAACACCACCCCGTAAGTCCGAGACCCTACGTACGGAGGGACTGCACCGAGTGTGTACACTATCAGGTTTTCACCCGTTGATATTGGTGTGATCCGCCAATATGTTGCACACAGATACTTTATGGTGAGTTGCACCATGCGTAGTGCCCTTGAATGATGATGTAACAAAGATTAGCTACTCTACAAACCAATAATCACGACATGTTGATGAGCATGAAGTGAACCCTAAAGTTTGAGTCGGACTCACAAAGATAACTTAATAATATTATGAACCTTTCGTTGTAAGTTTTAATTATATTTTAGCTTCTTAATCTTGCTAAGTACTTTTTACATGTGATGGATGATGACTTTGGGGAAGATGTTTGAGTCCAAGTTTCACTTGATGTTTTCCATTTCATTTATTATAAGATGTATCAAACTATGTTGTTATTTCAATATCAAGACAAGCGTCGTACTTTCTTTAAGGCTTTGTAAGATTTTTTGTTTAACTTTCATTTTGGGCATCGTATGTTGTATGCTACCTTGTAGTTGTTGATGATATATGGGCCCATTTGGGCCGGGTTGTTTGTAAATCGTCCAGCCCATTATAAGTTTTAGCATTCCTCTGTGTTTGTGTATGTGCTAGGCCTTGTCCGTGTCTTGTGGTCTAGGAAAAAGAGTAGTAGAGGTGAGGGAGCTTACTTGAAAATACTTATGTGGCTAGTTAACAATTAATAACAGACGTACGTGTGTAGCTAAAAGACTAAACATCATAAAATACTTGGTAAGGCACAAGTCTAGATCGCGATGTGTGGGCGTTCAGATAAAGTGGATAACTTCGTAAGTCATTGGACCCTACGTACGGAGGAACACCACCCCGTTAGTCCGAGACCCTACGTACGGAGGGACTGCACCGAGCGTGTACACTATCAGGTTTTCACCCGTTGATATTGGTGTGATCCGCCAATATGTTGCACACAGATACTTTATGGTGAGTTGCACCATGCGTAGTGCCCTTGAATGATGATGTAACAAAGATAAGCTATGCTACAAACCAATAATCATGACATGTTGTTGAGCATGAAGTGATCCCTAAAGTTTGAGTCGGTCTCACAAAGATAACTTAATAAAGTATGAACCTTTCGTTGTAAGATTTAATTATATTTTAGCTTCTTAATCTTGCTAAGTACTTTTTACTTACCTCCATTTCATGTTTTGTTGCATGTTTTTGGGGTGAGAAAACGAACAGGTTGAGCATGTGATGGATGATGACTTTGGGGACGATGTTTGAGTCCAAGTTTCACTTGATGTTTTCCGTTTCATTTATTATAAGATGTATCAAACTATGTTGTTATTTCAATATCAAGACAAGCGTTGTACTTTCTTTAAGGATTTGTAAGATTTGTTGTTTTACTTTCATTTTGGGCATCGTATGTTGTATGCTACCTTGTAGTTGGTGATGATATATGGGCCCACTGGGCCGGATTGTTTGTAACTGGTCCAGGCCCATTATAAGTTTTAGCATTCCTCTGTGTTTGTGTATGTGCTAGGCCTTGGCCGTGTCTTGTGGTCTAGGAAAGAGAGTAGTAGAGGCGAGGGAGCTTACGTGAAAATACTTAGGTGGCTAGTTAACAATTAATAACAGACGTACGTTTGTAGTTGAAAGACTAATCATCGTAATATTCTTGGTAAGGCACAAGTCTATATCGCGATGTGTGGGTGTTCGGATAAAGTGGATAACTTCGTAAGTCTTTGGACCCTACGTACGGAGGAACACCACCCCGTAAGTCCGAGACCCTACGTACGGAGGGACTGCACCGAGCGTGTACACTATCAGGTTTTCACCCGTTGATATTGGTGTGATCCGCCAATATGTTGCACACATATACTTTATGGTGAGTTGCACCATGCGTAGTGCCCTTGAATGATGATGTAACAAAGATAAGCTACGCTATAAACCAATAATCATGACATGTTGATGAGCATGAAGTGAACCCTAAAGCTTGAGTCGGTCTCACAAAGATAACTTAATAAATTATGAACCTTTCGTTGTAAGATTTAATTATATTTTAGCTTCTTAATCTTGCTAAGTACTTTTTACTTACCTCAATTTCATGTTTTGTTGCATGTTTTTAGGGTGAGAAGAAGACGAGCGAGTTGAGCATGTGATGGATGATGACTTTGGGGACGATGTTTAAGTCCAAGTTTCACTTGATGTTTTCTATTTCATTTATTATAAGATGTATCAAACTATTTTGTTATTTCAATATCAAGACAAGCGCCATACTTTCTTTAAGGCTTTGTAAGATTTGTTGTTTAACTTTCATATTGGGCATCGTATGTTGTAAGATACCTTGTTGTTGTTGATGATATATGGGCCCACTGGGCGGGTTGTTTGTATGCTCGGTCCAGTCCATTATAAGTTTTAGCAGCATTCCTGTGTGTTTGTGTATGTGCTAGGCCATGTCCGTGTCTTGTGGTCTAGGAAAGAGAGTAGTAGAGGTGAGAGAGCTTACTTGAAAATACTTATGTGGCTAGTTAACAATTAATAACAGACGTACGTTTGTAGTTAAAAGACTAATCATCGTAATATTCTTGGTAAGGCACAAGTCTATATCGCGATGTGTGGGTGTTTGGATAAAGTGGATAACTTCGTATGTCTTTGGACCCTACGTACAGAGGAACACCACCCCGTAAGTCCGATACCCTACGTACGGAGGGACTGCACCGAGCGTGTACACTATCAAGTTTTCACCCGTTGATATTGGTGTGATCCGCCAATATGTTGCACACAGATACTTTATGGTGAGGGAGCTTACTTGAAAATACTTATGTGGCTAGTTAACAATTAATAACAGACGTACGTGTGTAGTTAAAAGACTAAACATCGTAACATTCTTGGTAAGGCACAAGTCTATATCGCGATATGTGGGCGTTCGGATAAAGTGGATAACTTCGTAAGTCTTTGGACCTTACGTACGGAGGAACACCACCCCGTGAGTCCGAGACCCTACGTACGGAGGGACTGCACCGAGCGTGTACACTATCAGGTTTTCACCCGTTGATATTGGTGTGATCCGCCAATATGTTGCACATAGATACTTTATGGTGAGTTGCACCATGCGTAGTGCCCTTGAATGATGATGTAACAAAGATAAGCTACGCTATAAACCAATAATCATGACATGTTGATGAGCATGAAGTGAACCCTAAAGCTTGAGTCGGTCTCACAAAGATAACTTAATAAATTATGAACCTTTCGTTGTAAGATTTAATTATATTTTAGCTTCTTAATCTTGCTAAGTACTTTTTACTTACCTCAATTTCATGTTTTGTTGCATGTTTTTGGGGTGAGAAGACGAACAGGTTGAGCATGTGATGGATGATGACTTTGGGGACGATGTTTAAGTCCAAGTTTCACTTGATGTTTTCTATTTCATTTATTATAAGATGTATCAAACTATTTTGTTATTTCAATATCAAGACAAGCGTCGTACTTTCTTTAAGGCTTTGTAAGATTTGTTGTTTAACTTTCATATTGGGCATCGTATGTTGTAAGCTACCTTGTTGTTGTTGATGATATATGGGCCCACTGGGCCGGGTTGTTTGTAACTGGTCCAGGCCCATTATACGTTTTAGCATTCCTGTGTGTTTGTGGATGTGCTAGGCCTTGTCCGTGTCTTGTGGTCTAGGAAAGAGAGTAGTAGAGGTGAGAGAGCTTACTTGAAAATACTTATGTGGCTTGTTAACAATTAATAACAGACGTACGTTTGTAGTTAAAAGACTAATCATCGTAATATTCTTGGTAAGGCACAAGTCTATATCGCGATGTGTGGGTGTTTGGATAAAGTGGATAACCGTAAGTCTTTGGACCCTACGCATGAGAGGAACACCACCCGTAAGTCCGAGACCCTACGCACGGAGGGATTGCACGGCGTGTACACTATCAAGTTTTCACCCGTTGATATTGGTGTGATCCGCCAATATGTTGCACACAGATACTTTATGGTGAGGGAGCTTACTTGAAAATACTTATGTGGCTAGTTAACAATTAATAACAGACGTACGTGTGTAGTTAAAAGACTAAACATCGTAACATTCTTAGTAAGGCACAAGTCTATATCGCGATATGTGGGCGTTCGGATAAAGTGGATAACTTTGTAAGTCTTTGGACCTTACGTACGGAGGAACACCACCTCGTGAGTCCGAGACCCTACGTACGGAGGGACTGCACCGAGCGTGTACACTATCAGGTTTTCACCCGTTGATATTGGTGTGATCCGCCAATATGTTGCACACAGATACTTTATGGTGAGTTGCACCATGCGTAGTGCCCTTGAATGATGATGTAACAAAGATAAGCTATGCTATAAACCAATAATCATGACATGTTGATGAGCATAAGTGATCCTGTCCCGGATTTTATCAATACAAAACAAAAAGTAATAAACCGGTTAACCTCAAGTATAAGGATCGTAGTATGGAGGCTAATGCCGGGTCGATCTTACGGGGAACTAGACTGTTGTGAACCCTTGCTTTCGTTTTTAACTAATTATTGTCACGAAAACTAACCGAAACGAAGATCTAACCTAAACAAATATTGCATAAAAGTAACTAGACAGAGGAGATTAATCCAATGCTAGGAAAGATTGAAAGCGATAAACTAAACTAAACTAAAGTGCAGAAAAAGTAAACTAAAGCTAAACAATTCAAGTTTCAATGGATTAAATCAAGTTATAACGAGCGAACAAGCAATTGATCCACATATCCTATCAACATTCAATTCTAATTCGGATTAATTCGTGATCTCTACTCAAGTCGTGATTCACCTAATCGAAGGCATAAACTCCTACTCTCGTAGACAAGTTCGTTTTCTAATCTTTTATCTTTCGATGTTAAAGATTACGTCTTTCTAACCTAGGCGTGAAATCTTTCAATTTCTAATCTAGACAATCAATCTAATAACTTTCATTTTGATTAGATTAAAGGTCTAAACTTTTATCATGGTGATCTAACATTAACATGACTCTCATCAAGTTAAAACAATCATAAAAGCAACGATCTTTCGATGTATTTGCAATACACAATAATAAACAATGATAAAAGAAACAACTTCGAAGTAGAAACTCACGAATTAATCACGAACAAAACTGAATTGTTGAATCGGACGGCTTCACAACGCTTGTTCAAAGAGGGATTAGCCTCTTAGCATTCTTTGAAAGCTTGAAATTGATGAATTAAAGAACATAAATCTACCTAATCTAATCTAGAAATTACGATTGCATAAACTAGAAGAAAATAGGTAAAAGCATGGCTGAGCGCCCCTAAGATATTAGGGTTCGAATTGTGCATTTAGGGTTTGAGAAATCGCGCCTATTTATAGATTTTTAGGTCGGTTTAGGCTAAGGCGGTGCTTGGACACCCGTCCACTATCTTGGACGCTCGTCCAGAAGCTTCTGGACGGAGGTGAACGCCAGTCTGCTCAGCGTCCAAACTCTCTGTATTAAATTTTCCTTCTGGACACCCGTTTAAGGTCTTCAAACGCCCGTCCAGGGTTGCTGCAAGGTGGACGCTCGTTCGCTTGAACTGGACACCAGTCCATCTTCGATCAAAAATGGATTTCTTCAACTCTATGTCTTTTCCTTCTCAATCCAACTCACCATTATCTCCTCTATCTTGATTTAGCTCGAGTTTTATCAACATTTGATCATCAATTTAGCCTCAAACAAGTACCTACATGACATCAAAAACACCGCAAAGCGTAACATAATTTCAATAAACATAAAATCATAATTAAAACATATAAATTCACCAACTTTGCGATTAACTCATTAAAAATATCATTTGCTCAATGATTCATTTAAACACTTAATTCCCATGCAATTAATACGAATATTGGGGAAAACATTATAAAATATAACGTTATAAATCATATAAATTCACCCTTAACAACTCCCCCACACTTAAACTTTGCTCGTCCCGAGCAAAGCAAAACGAAAGAAAGGCTCGGAAAGAATATAGACACCTCAACACATATACCACATGGTTAATAAATTAGAAGTTCACCAGTGTGTGTGCATAGCCATAATAAACTTCCACTAAATCCAAACTTGAGGAACTCAAAGTAAAACTAGCTAATACCCCCTCGTAGACTAGCAATAAATGACACTCATAAGGTGCACCTACAAGCGTGAAATATCCCGAAAAGAATGATCGAATATATCTAGGGCCTTTCTGAAATACACAGAGGATAATCCCTACAGCATATCTATCCGTTTCTACTGGGGATAAGATAGACGATAACTTAGTCTTATATTCATTTCATACCAATTCTTCAGTTGATTTAACTTATTCACTTTTAAACACACATTAGAACAAGCTATTGCCCTCATAGTAGAATAGGACATTTCGAGATAACACCCTACCTTACTCAAATCATAAGGCAGCTTTTACTAACTGTCGTGAGCTTTTAGTCATCATAGTGGTATAGGACATACGTGGTATACCCTACCGCACCCAAATCATCGACTAGCTTCCGACACACCCATTTTATTCATTTAATTCAACTTTTTCATCTGACAATAAGTCACGTGGTACTTATCACATTCAAACCGTCTAGATATTCACAATATCTCATACTTCGGATCTAAATACAAACTATCATAAATCTCACGATATATACGTAGCACTAAGTACATGACTTATAAGAAAATCAAAAACTACTAATCCAAAACGGGGTATAACTTTATAAATTAGCTCATCATTCACTATGGCTCGTGAAAAATAGAGTAGGTGAAACATCTAACCTACGGAACATATGGCATAAAGCATCGATGAATATAACAAACCGAACAAAAACATGCATTGCTCACTCGAGACAAAACAAAAATTTTGAAAATTTAGCATCATTTTAGCACAGAAACAAAATATCATGTAAGCAAGTGTGTAGATACATATAGACTAATCCCCTCCCCCACACTTAAATGACAACATGTCCTCATGTTGTGCAGAATAAAAGAAAAAGAAAACTTAGCTGATTGCAAGCCGAAAGGGAACAATTCTGGAACGGACGCGTTCCGATCCAAAAATGCTCGAAGATATCAGTAGACTGTGGACCATCCACCGGAAAACTGCTATCGTCTAAAACTCACAAAGGCTAATGCAAATACCCTGCACTCATGAAAAACAAAGAAATACCTCGGGGGAAACAAGGGATTATATCATAACGTAGAGAAGAGATAAATAAAGAGAAATCGACATTGAAAAACATCCACAGCAGTT
This sequence comes from Gentiana macrophylla, assembly GCA_026214975.1. Classification (NCBI taxonomy): domain Eukaryota; kingdom Viridiplantae; phylum Streptophyta; class Magnoliopsida; order Gentianales; family Gentianaceae; genus Gentiana; species Gentiana macrophylla. The sequence goes on from CM047813.1 coordinate 14,174,093, forward strand.
TCTCAATAAAAACAGCAAATTTCATACCAATGCATCCCTTTTATTAAAACAGAAAAAACTTCAAATACCAAAACTAGAAAAGATAAAATCCAAGCCTACGAGAAACCGACAGTAGCTCGAAAAGGAAAACATAAAATAAATAGAAAAGAAACAAAAGAAAACAAAAGAAAATAGTGGGTTGCCTCCCACCAAGCGCTTTATTTAACGTCGTCAGCCCGACGCATTGAAAGCTCAACCTGGATCAGGCCATTTAACTTTTCTGCCAGCCACTACCTCGTGTAAGCTCTCATCAGTAGTGTGGCTGCAGAAACAGCAGCGAACACATGGGGTTAATTCTTTAATAGCTCTCCAAACACGCTTAAACTTCCCTATGGTCGATTTCTTCTTTGCCAGCTTCCTCTTAAGTTGTTGCTCTTTGAAAAACTCTTCCATATCCCAACTACCTGCTAGAACTTCTTCTGATTTACCACAACCGACATCCTCAGAAAATAAGTCGGGCGAGAACTCGTCAAACTCATCGACTTTAGGGGTGCTACACCCGAGGATATCGAGAAATCGAACAATCAAAGGCTTTACCTTGGGTTCACCAATGTAATGCTTGCATCTCTGACCATTCACTCGGAACGGTTGATCACCATAACCGTGCAGCTCTAGAACGCCTCCAGGAATGATTTGGAGAATCTCGAAAGGACCGGACCAACGTGTCCTCAACTTGCCAGGAAACAAATGCAACCTGGAATTGTAAAGTAACACTTGCTCTCCGACTTTAAATTCTCGCTTCTTAATTTTCGCGTCGTGGAGGAGTTTCATCTTTTCCTTACTAATCCTGGCACTCTCGTAGGCCTGGAGTCTAAATTCATCAAGCTCATGCAACTGCTGCAGCCGGTGTTTGCCACAGGATTGGGAATCGAAGTTAAGAAACTTCGTGGCCCAATAAGCTCTGTGCTCTAACTCAACTGGCAAGTGGCACGATTTACCATAAACCATCTGATAGGGTGATGTACCCATGGGGGTCTTGTAGGCAGTCCTATATGCCCATAGCACATCATCCAACTTAAGACTCCAGTCTTTTCTATGACTATTCACCGTCTTTTCCAGGATCTTCTTCAAGCTCTGGTTGCTACGCTCAACCTGACCACTAGTCATAGGATGATATGGTGTGCCAGTCTTATGACGAACACCATACTTCTCGAGTACTTTCTCCAGTGGTCGGTTGCAGAAATGTGTCCTTTCGTCGCTTATCAAGGCACGTGGACATCCAAACCTCACAAAAATGTTCTTCTTCAGAAATTGCATGACCGTTTTATGATCATTGCGAGGAGTGGCTATTGCCTCCACCCATTTCGATACATAGTCTACGCAGACTAAGATGTATTTGTTACCGCAAGATGATGGGAATGGTCCCATAAAATCGATGCCCCATACATCAAAGACTTCGCATTCTAGGATGGGTTTCAACGGCATGTCAAACCTCCTTGATAAAGCTCCGGTTCATTGACACCTATCGCAAGCTTTACAGAAGGCCTCTGTATCCTTAAAGATCGTAGGCCAATAGAAACAGGACTGGAAGATCTTCGCAACCGTTTTCCAAGGACCAAAGTGACCACCAGTGGGTCCACTATGGCATTGCTCAATAATGTCGCGTTGCTCAGATTCAGGAACACATCTTCTCAGCAAACCATCTTTGCAGATCTTGAAGAGGTAAGGTTCATCCCAAACGAAATATTTCAAGTCAGAGAAGAACTTCTTCTTCTCCTGATATGACATTTCAGGATCAAGGTATTTGGCATGAAGGTAGTTTACGATGGAAGAATACCATGGAACATTTGGAGCACAACCATCGATAAGCATGACATTTTCGAGAGGAAAGTAAAGATCTATATCATCAGGTTCAGTCTTTTCCTCACTCAACATTCTAGACACATGATCAGCCACTACGTTCTCACTGCCAATTTTGTCTTTGATGTGCACATCAAACTCTTGTAGGATCAGTATCCAACGTAGGAGGCGCGGTTTAGCTTCCTTTTTGGTCATGAGATATCGCAGAGCAGCGTGGTCAGTCCATACAGTGACTACGGCACCCAACAAGTAACTACGGAACTTGTCCATGGCGAAAACCACAGCCAACAACTCTTTTTCAGTTGTTGTGTAGTTGACTTGTGCGGGGCTCAGTGTGTGACTGACATAGTAGATTGGCTGAAACTTCCCTTTGATTCTTTGCCCCAATACTGCACCGACTGCATAGTTGGATGCAACGCACATGAGCTCAAAAGGTAGGTTCCAGTCAGGCGATATAAGAATTGGAGCAGAGATCAGCCTACTCTTAAGCTCCTCAAACGCGCGCTTGCAATTCTCATCAAAATCAAAAGTAACGTCTTCTTTGAGTAAAGTAGACAGGGGCTTGGCAATCTTTGAAAAGTCCTGGATGAACCTCCTATAGAAACCGACATGTCCAAGGAACCCTCGGACTTCCCGAACATTCTTAGGATAACTCATCTTCTCAATAGCTTCAACCTTGGCCCTATCTACTTCTATACCTTTGGCTGACACTTTGTGGCCAAGAACTATGCCTTCATCTACCATGAAATGGCATTTTTCCCAATTAAGAACTAAGTCCTTCTCCACACATCTAGACAACACCTAATCAAGATTATCGAGGCAATCATCGAAGGATTGACCAAAGACCGAGAAATCATCCATAAAAATCTCCATGCACTTTTCAACTAGCCCGTCAAAGATTGCCATCATACACCTTTGAAAGGTGGCTGGGGCATTACAGAGACCAAATGGCATCCGCTTGTAGGCGAATGTCCCATAAGGGCAAGTGAAAGTGGTCTTCTCTTGGTCAACGGGATCGATGGGTATCACGGAAATATCACGAATATCCATCCCAGAAGCGATAGAATCGTGCCCCGCCAGACGCTCAAGCATCCGGTCAATGAATGGAAGGAAATGATCTTTCGGTGTGACCTCATTGAGCTTTCGATAATCGATACATACTCTGTATCCGATGAACGAGCCTCAATGCTATCTCTTCTCCTTTCTCATTCTTCTCAATAGTAATTCCACCTTTCTTGGGAACTACGAGTTGAGGATACCCATTCACTTATGCGCAATGGCGTATATGATACCCATATCTAGAAGCTTTATAATTTCCTTCTTGACTACCTCTTGCATGTGAGGTTGAGCCTTCTCTCGAGGTTTGTCTAACGTTTTGCACCCTCCTCGAGTCTTGATCTTGTGCATACAGATGTCGGGAGATATCCTCGGAAATCTCCACACCGCCATCCAAAGGCTTTCTCATTTTTGCGCAAGACGTTTAATGATTTGACTCTTCTATTCGAGATAGCTTGGCAGAGATGATCAAAGGAAGCTTGTCACCATCTCTCAGAAATACATACTTAAGATGTTTAGGCAACGGCTTCAGAACCAAGTCTACAGGGGGTTCCTCTAGACTCGATTTAAGATCTCCACTCCTCAACTCAACATCGTTGAGCTTACTTAGTGGCCCTACTGCAAAAGCTTCTTCTCTTAGCTCATCCTCGAATTCAGCTGCTAAATAATCTAGATTGACCACACCATGATTGTTTAGATTATCGATCAATCGCGCATATTCTGCTTCTACAGCCATGACTTGCTTATCCATGAAGTCATTGAAGTCATCAGACGCCTCCTCAATGGAACAGTCGGTTGGAGAACCGGAGGGTACTTGAATAGATTTAGAAGCACTATAGCTCACTTCTTGGTCACCAACTCGAATAGTCACTTGCCCACCATCACAATCTATGAGGGCTCTAGCTGTAGAAAGGAAAGGTGTTCCAAGAATCAGAGGGACATTTTCATTTTTCTCCATATCTAACCTATCAACTTGAACTAATATGTCTCTTAGGATCCCTGCGGCTTTCTTTGAAGATCTATCTGCGAACTGAAGATTCATGGTGGCGGGTTCTAGTAGATTGCTCAAACCCAGCTGATTACAAACAGACAATGGCATCAAGCTTATGGATGCCCCGAGGTCACATAAGGAGTTTGGGAAGACTAAGCCTCCCATCATCAGTGTGAGAACGAATTTCCCGGGGTCACCTTTCTTGACTGGCAGGTTTTCATAATTTATCATAGAGCAATCCTCACCAATCAGCTGATCCATTTCTGCTAACTTTTTCTTTGAAGAAACAACATCCTTTATGAATTTGGTGTACTTAGGCATCTCCACCAAGACATCTGACAATGGAAGATTAACCTGAGTATTTTTCAACTAATTAAGCACCTTTTCGTACTTCTTATCTTCGCTCAATGGGATGTTGCTCTTTCTAGGTGGAAAGGGAAGCTTTCTCAAATCATCCTTGGAAAATACTTTCTTCGAGGACGAACTAACGGCCTTGTCTTCCAAATCTTTCCATCGAACCGTCTTTCCAATCTTTTTGTTAGTCAGGGGATCAGCCACCTGACTATCATTTAACTCATCAGTCCTCAGGGGATCAGCCACCTGAGGATCCTCAATTATTTCACTTCTCAAGGGAACAACCACCTGAGGATTTCCGATCGATTCTTTATTCCTCAAGGGATCAGCCACTTGAGGAATCTCAACTCTTTCTTCTATCAGGGGATCAGCCACCTGATTTGCCTTCTGCAGCCAAGGGGATGATGGGTGCTCAACTTCCCCTCCTACCTTATCAGTGGCAGGAGGGGCTAGTGGTTTCCCTGGAAGCCAGGGGGACCGCTCAGATGAGTGCCACTTCTTAAATTCATCGCACTGGCCTCCTCTTTACCGTATTGCATTGTTGGCACGAGGTCAGTGCATTGGCTGTTGCTTATATCGGCCTGAGCGACTTGACCGCCTCTTGGGTTTTTCGAGTAAAAGCGGGCGGATGCCACAGGGGTCTTGGCGCTATTTGCTCGACCAATTGCCCTACTTTGCTCCTCCAACTTGGTTTCGAAATTGTCCTACTTTGCTCCTCCAACTTGGTTTCGAAATTGTTGGATTGGGAGGAGCCTTGAGAGTTCTGATGATTTTGAGGGAGAGGCTGATTGGACTGATTTGGAAATGTAGAATTAGAGTTGGCGGGCCAATTCTGATTGAACCTTGGGTTGGAAAAATTTGAGCTTTGGTTCTGAACATAACCAGGGTTTCTATTGAAATTGGAATTAGGATTAAATCCTGCAGATTGATTAAACCCTTGGTTTTGGAAATTGTTCTGGCCAGAGAATTGGTTATGGAATCTCTGATTTGTCCGGCCGAGAAAGCATTGACTTACAGATTACGCCCAATCATGGGACGTGAAGCGGCGATGTGCCCCATGCTATCACATACTTGGCATGTGATTGGATTATGCTGTCCATAGTCATGAACAGCATTGACTTGCTGAGCAGAGGGGGAAGAAAATTGACATTGGCTAGTCATACGGCCATTCGACAAACAAGCTTCACGATCTGAACTTGAGAGTTCGTGAGGGTGAAGGAGCCGATAACTTCGGATTTGGAAAGTTTTGAGAAGTTTGTCATTTGAGAGGTTGCCATTTGCTTCGCAACATGGCAACGAGATTTGCATAGTCACCTCTTCGACCTTGGGAGGCGGAGGAGGTGCTTGAATGGCTTGATAAGAGGGGGCATAATTGTACTTGGCAATGTCCTCGAACAATGCCCAACCCTCATCAGGTGTCTTCTTCAGAAATGCCCCACCAGAGGAACTATTGACCATGCCCTTGGTGAGCTCGGTCAATCCGCTAAAGAACGTATGGACTTGCCTGTGCTTCGGCAAGCCATGATGGGGACACTTGCGCAAGAGAGACTTAAACCTTTTCCACGCATCAAAGAATGACTCATTTTCCAGCTGACGGAATGTGAAGATTTCGTTCAGACAGTGGGCTGTTTTTGAAGGAGGAAAGTATTGACTTAGAAATTCCTTCTCGAGCTCAGCCCAAGTAGTGATGGATTCAGCGGTGAGAGAGTGATACCACTCTAGTGCCTCCCCCCGTAAGGAAAATGGGAACAATTTAAGCTTGATGGCGTCCTCACTTACACCTTGGATACGGGTAGTACCACATATATGTAAGAATGTGTGCAAGTGAGTGTGGGGGTTTTCAGACTGGAATCCATGAAAAATCGATGCATGCTGCATCATCTGTATATGTCCGGGTTTAAGCTCGAAATTCTGAGCAGTAATGGCTGGCATGACGATAGCCGGGTTGATGGTGATTGTACCAGGCATGGCATAGTCGGCCAACGTCCGTCTATCTTCTGCAGCCATTATTACTATTCTTTCGATTTCTCCTGAAAGATATTGCTCAAATTCTTGATCTAGGCGTTTCTTCGTCAAAGCGAAGTCTCGCCTATTGGGTCGGACTATGGTCCGCTCGGGTCGAGGGAATAGATTAGTGGTCCTTTATGACTACGAGTTTGCATAAACCGAACACCAACTCAAGGTGTTGAGCAAGAAAGGATAGAAAGTGATGAATGGATGAGATCAGGCAGCGTCTAGATTCTCGGACGGGCGTGCATGCTGGATTTTGAAATGAGCGGGCGTCTGTATTACAGGCCTTTCGTTTGACTGGTGAGGAAGCTGGACGGGCGTCAGAAACCGGACGCTTCGCCCAAGCGACAAAACAAAAACGAAAGCGATTAAAAATTTAAAGCGAGGCGGGCGCCCAAGCAGTTTAGGCGCTGCGTTTGAGAAAAAAAGAAAAAGAGACAGATAAAAAAAGAGAACGGCGGGGAAAAGAGAGAGAGAGGAAGGATAACTAAACACAGAGGAATCAAAAACTACGAAACTTAACTACGAAAAAACCCTAATAACCAAAACTATAAACTACCAAAGAAAATTTAAAACGAGAAAAACAGAAAACACTAAAAAGGAAAAAAAAACGTGTTGAAATCTTCTGAGCCCAAAATGGAAGGGAAAACAGTGGATTTTGACCTCGAAAACGGCGTCGAACGGCCTCCGGCGCGCCAAACGGACACTCGAGCCGAAAGTTATGGCCAAAATACTATCAAGTGCTAACACGGACCCTTTTATCCAAAAATTTGATCGTGAAAGATGTGGAGTCAGATGATTCAACCTAAGAAACCTACCTACGACACTTACCTACGAAAAAACAGAAAACCTAATTGAAATTAAAATAAAAACTGATGGCAGACAGGACAGATGGGCATCCAATTAACTGGACGGGCGTCTTCCTGGAGGAAGAACTGGACGGGCGTCTGTATGACCAGACGCTCGTCCAACTGGAACAGATTTGAACAGAGAGCCGAAAAAGAAACGATAACAGAAAACAGAGACTAAAACTCAAAAACAAAAGTCTATACTACAACTAACAAGAACAAATTTTAATTAACAGAAAAGACAAATAAGTAAAAACAACTAAATCACCAACGAAAAACAGAAATAAAAACAAAAACCTACCCTAAATTACTAATGAAAAACAAAAACAAGACAACCGTCCCGTTCCCCGGCAACTGCGCCAAAAACTTGTCCCGGATTTTATCAATACAAAACAACAAGTAATAAACCGGTTAACCTCAAGTATAAGGATCGTAGTATGGAGGCTAATGCCGGGTCGATCTTACGGGGAACTAGACTGTTGTGAACCCTAGCTTTTGTTTTTAACTAATTATTGTCACGAAAACTAACCTAAACGAAGAGCTAACCTAAACAAATATTGCATAAAAGTAACTAGACAGAGGAGATTAATCCAATGCTAGGAAAGATTGAAAGCGATAAACTAAACTAAACTAAAGTGCAGAAAAAGTAAACTAAAGCTAAACAATTCAAGTTTCAAGGGATTAAATCAAGTTATAACGAGCGAACAAGCAATTGATCCACATATCTTATCAACATTCAATTCTAATTCGGATTAATTCGTGATCTCTACTCAAGTCGTGATTCACCTAATCGAAGGCATAAACTCCTACTCTCGTAGACAAGTTCGTTTTCTAATCTTTTATCTTTCGATGTTAAAGATTACGTCTTTCTAACCTAGGCGTGAAATCTTTCAATTTCTAATCTAGACAATCAATCTAATAACTTTCGTTTTGATTAGATTAAAGGTCTAAACTTTTATCATGGTGATCTAACATTAACATGACTCTCATCAAGTTAAAACAATCATAAAAGCAACGATCTTTCGATGTAATTGCAATACACAATAATAAACAATGATAAAAGAAACAACTTCGATGTAGAAACTCAGGAATTAATCACGAAGAAAACTGAATTGTTGAATCGGACGGCTTCACAACGCTTGTTCAAAGAGGGATTAGCCTCTTAGCATCCTTTGAAAGCTTGAAATTGATGAATTAAAGAACATAAATCTACCTAATCTAATCTAGAAATTACAGTGCATAAACTGGAAGAAAATAGGGTAAAAACGCAGCCTGAGCCGCCCCTAAGATATTAGGGTTCGAATTGTGCATTTAGGGTTTGAGAAATCGCGCCTATTTATAGATTTTTAGGTCGGTTTAGGCTAAGGCGGTGCTTGGACGCCCGTCCACTATCTTGGACGCTCGTCCAGAAGCTTCTGGACGGAGGTGAACGCCAGTCTGCTCAGCGTCCAAACTCTCTGTATTAAATTTTCCTTCTGGACGCCCGTTTAAGGTCTTCAAACGCCCGTCCAGGGTTTTTTTACTAAGGTGGACGCTGTTTCGTTAAAATCGGGCCTTGATCCATCTTCGATCAAAAACGGATTTCTTCAACTCTATCTCTTTTCCTTCTCAATCCAACTCACCATTATCTCCTCTATCTTGATTTAGCTCGAGTTTTATCAACATTTGATCATCAATTTAGCCTCAAACAAGTACCTACATGACATCAAAAACACCGCAAAGCGTAACATAATTTCAATAAACATAAAATCATAATTAAAACATATAAATTCACCAACTTTGCGATTAACTCATTAAAAATATCATTTGCTCAATGATTCATTTAAACACTTAATTCCCATGCAATTAATACGAATATGGGGGAAACATTATAAAATATAACGTTATAAATCATATAAATTCACCCTTAACAGATCCCTAAAGTTTGAGTCGGTCTCACAAAGATTTTCAAGTAAGCTCCCTCACCTCTACTACTCTCTTTCCTAGACCACAAGACACAGACAAGGCCTAGCACATACACAAACACTGACGAATGCAAAAACATATAATGGGCCTGGACCAGTTACAAACAACCCGGCCCAGTGGGCCCATATATCATAAACAACAACAAGGTAGCTTACAACATACGATGCCCAAAATGAAAGTTAAACAACAAATCTTACAAAGCCTTAAAGAAAGTACGACGATTGTCTTGATATTGAAATAACAACATAGTTTGATACATCTTATAATACTTTGTTACATCATCATTCAAGGGCACTACGCATGGTGCTACTCACCATAAAGTATCTGTGTGCAACATATTGGCGCATCACACCAATATCCATTGGGGAAAACCCCATAGTGTACACGCTCGGTGCAGTCCCTCCGTACGTAGGGTCTCGGACTTATGGGGTGGGGTTCCTCCGTACGTAGAGTCCAATGACTTACGAAGTTATCCACTTTATCTGAACGCCCACACATCGCGATCTAGACTTGTGCCTTACCATGAATTTTACGATGTTTAGTCTTTTAACTACACACGTACGTTTGTTATTAATTGTTAACTAGCCACATAAGTATTTTCAAGCAAGCTTCCTCACCTCTACTACTCTCTTTCCTAGACCACAAGACACGGCCAAGGCCTAGCACATACACAAACATTGAGGTATGATAACATTTATAATGGGCCTGGCCCAGTTACAATTAATAACAAACGTACGTGTGTAGCTAAAAGACTAAACATCGTAAAATTCTTGGTAAGGCACAAGTCTATATCGCGATGTGTGGGCGTTCATATAAAGTGGATAACTTCGTAAGTCTTTGGACTCTACGTACGGAGGAACACCACCTCGTAAGTCCGATACCCTACGTACGGAGGGACTGCACCGAGCGTGTACACTATGGGGTTTTCCCCAATGGATATTGGTGTGATCCGCCAATATGTTGCACACAGATACTTTATGGTGAGTAGCACCATGCGTGGTGCCCTTGAATGATGATGTAACAAAGATAAGCTATGCTACAAACCAATAATCATGACTGTTGATGAGCATGAAGTGATCGCTAAAGTTTGAGTCGGTCTCACAAAGATAACTTAATATATTATGAACCTTTCGTACGTGTGTAGTTAAAAGACTAAACAACGTAACATTCTTGGTAAGGCACAAGTCTATATCGCGATGTGTGGGCGTTCAGATAAAGTGGATAACTTCGTAAGTCTTTGGACTCTACGTACGACGAACAGGTTGAGCGTGTGATGGTAAGATTTGTTGTTTAACTTGCATTTTGGGCATCGTATGTTGTAAGCTACCTTGTTGTTGTTGATGATATATGGGCCCACTGGGCCGGGTTGTTTGTAACTGGTCCAGGCCCATTATAAGTTTTAGCATTCATCGTGTTTGTGTATGTGCTAGGCCTTGTCCGTGTCTTGTGGTCTAGAAAGAGAGTAGTAGAGGTGAGGAGCTTACTTGAAAATACTTATGTGGCTAGTTAACAATTAATAACAGGCGACGCGTTTGTAGTTAAAAGACTAATCATCGTAATATTCTTGGTAAGGCACAAGTCTATATCGCGATGAGTGGGTGTTCGGATAAAGTGGGACGATGTTTGAGTCCAAGTTTCACTTGATGTTTTATATTTCATTTATTATAAGATGTATCAAACTATGTTGTTATTTCAATATCAAGACAAGCGTCGTACTTTCTTTAAGGCTTTGTAAGATTTTTTGTTTAACTTTCATTTTGGGCATTGTATGTTGTAAGCTACCTTGTTGTTGTTGATGATATATAGGCCCACTGGGCCGGGTTGTTTGTAACTGGTCCAGGCCCATTATAAGTTTTAGCATTCGTCAGTGTTTGTGTATGTGTTGGGAGGATTTTGCATCATTAAAACAAAAGAAAATTTATAAACCCTAACTATCATGCAAAACTAACTCCTAACCGACCAAAACATCGGGTTGTTGCTAGTAAAGCGTAATGAGTAAGGGGTCGATCCTCAGGGAAAAGGTATGTTCAATCTAATCTCCTTAATCCTACCAATTGTTACTCATAAACATAAAAACGAAAAGCAAAACATAGAAATCAAATAACAATTCAAATAAATCTAATCTAAGAAACATGGGAACAACCAAAGTACAAACCTAAGTGATTTCAATTCTAGTTAAACTCATGATTCTAATTCGATTTGTGGTTTCACCCTTTCACGAGACACAAATCCCTAATCTCTTAGTGAACTTATCTCTCAAGCTATGAAAGCCTACTTTCGTAGTGAATTCAATTATCTATCTCTCATCTTTCGAGTGTTGAGGACTGATTTACCAATCAAAACTCGGTGTAGATTCAATTAACTCTCGTTTTAAAGAACCTAACAACCTAGATCAATAACTCATTAACTTGTCACTTAATCAACGGTCAAAGACCCTATCTTTCTATGGTGATCTAACGATTACACAACTTTCGTATTATAAACATCAATAGAAAACGAATCTTTCAATTCAAATTCATGGCATCGTAAACATAGAAAAGATACAAAAAGAACCAAGATCATGAAATAAAACTGGAATTAAATAAATTGAAAGAAATCAAACTCACATAGTTTTGAACAAGGATTGATCCATGGAAATGAAAAGAAAAACGAAACTAATCTACTCCTAATCTAACCTCGGTTCACCCGAGCACAAGGCTCGGGTGACCGGCCTTCAACTCTCCAAGATGCGTCTGTGCTCTCTTTTTGATGTGAAGAAAAATATGGATGAAATTAGGGTTGGGGCGCAGCTCTTTAAATAGAGTTTTAAGTCGGCTGGCCTTAGGTCGGTGGTGGACGCCCGTTCACTTATGTGGACGCCCGTTCAAGATGCCTTAGACGCTAGCAAGACGCTCGTCCAGATGCCGTCCAAACTCTCTATTCAACTTTTCCTCCCTGGACGCTCGTCCGAATGACCAGACGCCCGTCCACAATGGACGCTGCATGGACGCTCGTTCGCCTTGCCTTGAAATCGAATTTCTTGATTTTTCCATCTTTATCTTGATTGATCTCTTTCCGTATCTCTTCCAACCTCCCATAAATGTGATTGATCCTCTTCAATCTCGAAATTAGCTCTTTAGGATCACCTTTTCCAACACAATTAAGTATCTACAAGACAAGGAAAATATACCAAAACATAACACAATTCCAAAATAACATAAAATCATCATTTAAACGCATAAATTGATACGTTTCATATTTAACCATTAAAAACCTCATTTACTCAATAAATCAATTATAAACTCGATTTCTATGAAAATAATCCAAATATGAGGGAAATTGATATAGAAAATATATATGAAAATCACTATAAATTGACCCTAAACAACACCCCCACACTTAAACTTTTGCTCGTCCTCGAGTAAAACAGAACAAAGTCAAGCTCGAGACAAATAAACATCTATACAAATATAAAGTATATTCAATAACATAGAAGTTCACCCGAGTGAGTGTGTGCATAGCCATAATAAACTTCCACTAAGTTCCACAATTTGAAAGTTATTCAAACCAAAACTAGCCCGGTTTCCCATTCAAGTTCGAAATAATCAAAAACTATAACAGGCACTTTACAAAACATACATATCCCAAAAAGAAATAGTAGAGAATATCTAAAACATTTCTGACAAACTCAGAGGATAATCCCTACAACATATCCTTCAGTTTGTACTGGGGATAAGATTAACGATAACTTAGTCCTTACTTATTCATAATAATATATTTCAATATTTTCACTTTTTTTCACATTTTCCTAAAACACATCAGAATCAGCTTTTGCCCTCATAGCAGAATAGGACATTTCGAGATAATCCCCTACCTTACTCCAATCACAAGGCAGCTATAAACTGACTGTCGTGAGCTTTTGGTCATCATAGTGGAATAGGACATACATGGTACACCCTAACTCACCCAAATCATAATCCAGCTTCCGACACACACAATTAAAATTATGTTTACTTAGAGATTTCTGGCTGGCAGTGGTTATTTTATTTTTCTAGTCAACACAGACCACTGAGCATAACACCTCAAGTAAACAATTTATTACTATTGCAAAGACTTAATCACGTTTCACTTATCACATTCAAACCTTCAGATATTCACAGTATGTCATACTTTAACTCTAGAGTACAAACTACTAAACTTTTCAAGAATTGTACATAAGCAAAGAAACATGCTATAATCATCAAAGATCTCCAACTAAAATGGGGTAGGCTTTCAACATTTAGCTCATCATCTACTATGGCATGTGAAAATGATTGTCGGGTGAAACAACTAAAATTACTAAATATACAGAATATAGCAAAAATGATATAAACTCAAGCAAAGATATGCCTTTGTCTACTCGGGACTTAACAAAAAATTTGAAAATTAAGCACTTTTCATAGAAATATAACAGAAATTGAGCAAACGACTCATAGATACTTAAATCATCTATCCCTTCCCCCACACTTAGATTGCAACTTGTCCTCAAGTTGTATAGAAATAAAACAAATAGAGAACTTAGCTGATTGGATGCTTGCAATTCCGGAAAAACCCTTAGAAACCCAAAACTGCTGCATAGCTCAGTAGACTGTGGAGCATCACAGGTAAACTGAATTCATCGTGAAAGTGCACAATAGCTATAGAAAGTATCCTGCAGACTTGATCAGTGCAAAAAGAGTCTACGGGGAAAAGATTAGACTTATACAAATAAAGCACATGGAAAAGGAGATATCGAGATTTTTCATATTAAGCTCACATAAAGATGGAACATATACATGGAACATTACACAACAGTAGGCTAGGTGCAACTACATGAAAATATACTACAATGCAGCCTACATGATATGCAATCCTAAAAATAAAAACGAGGTAGTATTACGGAAACCGACAGTTAACTACCCTCAAGAAAAATAAAAGAAAATAGAAAACAATGCAACTAGATGACATGCAACTACATGATATGCATCTATATGTCATGCAAAAATTAAAGAAAATAAAAGAAAGAAGACTAGCCCACTCATTTGCAACACGACATGTATAAAATAAACGTCTACCAAATAATGACAGGTTACGATAAACGACAGTACTGTCCATTACATGCAGTGTAGACTCGCTTTAAGACTCGTCAAAAGTGATAGCATTATGGAAAACCAACAGTTAGCTATACTAAACAGATATAACTCATAAGATTTCCGATGGTAGCATACGGAAAACCGACAGTAGCTACCCATATGAGTTATAAAAAACAAAGGAAGCACGTAAGTCTCAAAGCTTAAAAGATTCATCACAGCGGTATGTAGCATACGGGAACCGACATTAGCTACTTAAACTATGAAAACAAGACAAGTTATAGCTTACGAGAACCGACAGTCACTATAACTTGCATAAATGAATCATATATAAAGAATTGATCAATTATCTAACATGGATTCATAGATGGAAAGGTAAAAACATATAAGTTCAGGACATCTATGTAAACATCAATTAGCCACAGAAGCTCGAATGAAAAATCCAAATTAAATAAAGCATTAAGAATTAAAATCAAGAAATTTAGAACCTGGACTGAACCCCGGACGAACGTTCATTTAGCGTTCAGAACTGGACGAACATTCATCTTTTCAAACGCTCGTTAGCCCTTGAAAACCTCCAGACGGGCGTTCAGAATTCCAGACGCCCGTCTGATCCTTCAAATCAGAACAGCGTTGAAACCTTTCTGGACGGACGAGCGTTCATACACCCAGCCGTTCTTTCACCTGCAAGTTAGGGGCTGGACGGGCGTTCGAGAAAACAAACGCTCGTCCAAACATCGAATGCACAACAGAATTGCAGGCAAAACACTGAAAAACCCTAAAAACTTAAAGCACAGATCACAGCAGCCACTTTCAATTAAAGCACAAAGAGGTTAGATCAGAAAACACATAAACACATACTTCACGTTTAAACAAATCGAGTAAAAAACTTTTGCACATTCTTAACCTTATGGTCATCGAAACACGGCAAAATAAAAACTCTCGATTTGGTAAACGCTACTTTTATTAAAACGAAAAATAAACGTAACAAAATCGAGAAATAACAAGATCAGATTCAACATGACACCTAGTCCCCGGCAACGGCGCCACTTTTGTTGCGAGGATTTTGCATCATTAAAACAAAAGAAAATTTATAAACCCTAACTATCATGCAAAACTAACTCCTAACCGACCAAAACATCGGGTTGTTGCTAGTAAAGCGTAATGAGTAAGGGGTCGATCCTTAGGGAAAAGGTATGTTCAATCTAATCTCCTTAATCCTACCAATTGTTACTCATAAACATAAAAACGAAAAGCAAAACATAGAAATCAAATAACAATTCAAATAAATCTAATCTAAGAAACATGGGAACAACCAAAGTACAAACCTAAGTGATTTCAATTCTAGTTAAACTCATGATTCTAATTCGATTTGTGGTTTCACCCTTTCACGAGACACAAATCCCTAATCTCTTAGTGAACTTATCTCTCAAGCTATGAAAGCCTACTTTCGTTGTGAATTCAATTATCTATCTCTCATCTTTCGAGTGTTGAGACTGATTTACCAAACAAAACTCGGGTGTAGATTCAATTAACTCTCGTTTTTAAAGAACCTAACAACCTAGATCAATAACTCATTAACTTGTCACTTAATCAACGGTCAAAGACCCTATCTTTCTATGGTGATCTAACGTTTACACAACTTTCGTATTATAAACATCAATAGAAAACGAATCGTTCAATTCAAATTCATGGCATCGTAAACATAGAAAAGATACAAAAAGAACCAAGATCATGAAATAAAACTGGAATTAAATAAATTGAAAGAAATCAAACTCACATATTTTTCAACAAGGATTGATCCATGGAAACGAAAAGAAAAACGAAACTAATCTACTCCTAATCTAACCTCGGTTCACCCGAGCACAAGGCTCGGGTGACCGGCCTTCAACTCTCCAAGATGCGGCTGTGCTCTCTTTTTGATGTGAAGAAAAATATGGATGAAATTAGGGTTGGGGCGCAGCTCTTTAAATAGAGTTTTAAGTCGGCTGGCCTTAGGTCGGTGGTGGACGCCCGTTCACTTATGTGGACGCCCGTTCAAGATGCCTTAGACGCTAGCAAGACGCTCGTCCAGATGCCGTCCAAACTCTCTGTTCAACTTTTCCTCCCTGGACGCTCGTCCGAATGACCAGACGCCCGTCCACAATGGACGCTGCATGGACGCTCGTTCGCCTTGCCTTGAAATCGAATTTCTTGATTTTTCCATCTTTATCTTGATTGATCTCTTTCCTTATCTCTTCCAACCTCCCATAAATGTGATTGATCCTCTTCAATCTCGAAATTAGCTCTTTAGGATCACCTTTTCCAACACAATTAAGTAACTACAAGACAAGGAAAATATACCAAAACATAACACAATTCCAAAATAACATAAAATCATCATTTAAACGCATAAATTGATACGTTTTCATATTTAACCATTAAAAACCTCATTTACTCAATAAATCAATTATAAACTCGATTTCTATGAAAATAATCCAAATATGAGGGAAATTGATATAGAAAATATATATGAAAATCACTATAAATTGACCATAAACAGTATGTGCTAGGCCTTGTCCGTGTCTTGTGGTCTAGGAAAGAGAGTAGTAGAGGTGAGGGAGCTTACTTGAAAATACTTATGTGGCTAGTTAACAATTAATAACAGACGTACGTTTGTAGTTAAAAGACTAATCATCGTAATATTCTTGGTAAGGCACAAGTCTATATCGCGATGTGTGGGTGTTCGGATAAAGTGGATAACTTCGTAAGTCTTTGGACCCTACGTACGGAGGAACACCACCCCGTAAGTCCGAGACCCTACGTACGGAGGGACTCCACCGAGCGTGTACACTATCAGGTTTTCACCCGTTGATATTGGTGTGATCCGCCAATATGTTGCACACAGATACTTTATGGTGAGTTGCACCATGCGTAGTGCCCTTGAATGATGATGTAACAAAGATAAGCTATGCTACAAACCAATAATCACGACATGTTGATGAGCATGAAGTGAACCCTAAAGTTTGAGTCGGTCTCACAAAGTTAACTTAATAAATTATGAACCTACGTTGTAAGATTTAAATAACATTTAGCTTCTTAATCTTGCTAAGTACTTTTACTTACCTCAATTTCATGTTTTGTTGCATGTTTTTGGGGTGAGAAGACGAACAGGTCGAGCATGTGATGGATGATGACTTTGGGGACGATGTTTGAGTCCAAGTTTCACTTGATGTTTTCCGTTTCATTTATTATAAGATGTATCAAACTATGTTGTTATTTCAATATCAAGACAAGCATCGTACTTTATTTAAGGCTTTGTAAGATTTGTTGTTTCACTTTCGTTTTGGGCATCGTATGTTGTAAGCTACCTTGTAGTTGTTGATGTTATATGGGCCCACTGGGCCGGGTTGTTTGTAACTGGGCCAGGCCCATTATAAGTTTTAGCATTCCTCTGTGTTTGTGTATGTGCTTGGCCTTGTCCGTGTCTTGTGGTCTAGGAAAGAGAGTAGTAGAGGTGAGGGATCTTACTTGAAAATACTTATGTGGCTAGTTAACAATTAATAACAGACGTACGTTTGTAGTTAAAAGACTAATCATCGTAATATTCTTTGTAAGGCACAAGTCTATATCGCGATGTGTGGGTGTTCGGATAAAGTGGATAACTTCATAAGTCTTTGGACCCTACGTACGGAGGAACACCACCCCGTAAGTCCGAGACCCTACGTACGGAGGGACTGCACCGAGCGTGTACACTATCAGGTTTTCACCCGTTGATATTGGTGTGATCCGCCAATATGTTGCACACAGATACTTTATGGTGAGTTGCACCATGCGTAGTGCCCTTGAATGATGATGTAACAAAGATAAGCTATGCTACAAACCAATAATCATGACATGTTGATGAGCATGAAGTGATCCCTAAAGTTTGAGTCGGTCTCACAAAGATAACTTAATAAATTATGAACATTTCGTTGTAAGATTTAATTATATTTTAGCTTCTTAATCTTGCTAAGTACTTTTTACTTACCTCAATTTCATGTTTTGTTGCATGTCGTACGTAGAGTCAAATGACTTACGAAGTTATCCACTTTATCTGAACGCCCACACATCGCGATCTAGACTTGTGCCTTACCAAGGAGCTTACTTGAAAATACTTATGTGGCTAGTTAACAATTAATAACACACATACGTTTGTAGTTAAAAGACTAATCATCGTAACATTCTTGGTAAGGCACAAGTCTATATCGCGATGTGTGGGTGTTCAGATAAAGTGGATAACTTCGTAAGTCTTTGGACCCTACGTACGGAGGAACACCACCCCATAAGTCCGAGACCTTACGTACGGAGGGACAGCACCGAGCGTGTACACTATCAGGTTTTCACCCGTTGATATTGGTGTGATCCGCCAATATGTTGCACAAAGATACTTTATGGTGAGTTGCACCATGCGTAGTGCCCTTGAATGATGATGTAACAAAGATAAGCTACGCTATAAACCAATAATCATGAAGTTACCAACATATTGGTTCATCAACAACTACAAGGTAGCTTACAACATACGATGCCCAAAACGAAAGTTAAACAAAAAATCTTACAAAGCCTTAAAGAAAGTACGTCTTTGGACCCTACGATGGATCACACCAATATCAACGGGTGAAAACCTGATAGTGTACACGCTCGGTGCAGTCCCTCCGTACGTAGGGTCTCGGACTTACGGGTTGGGGTTCCTTCGTACGTAGGGTCCAATGACTTACGAAGTTATCCACTTTAGCCGAACACCCACACATCGCGATCTAGACTTGTGCCTTACCAAGAATATTACGATGATTAGTCTTTTAACTACAAAGACTAATTTAGCAATAAAGTGATCCGTAAGTCAAGAATGATGATGTAACAAAGATAAGCTACGCTACAAACCAATAATCATGACATGTTGATGAGCATGAAGTGAACCCTAAAGTTTGAGTCGGTCTCACAAAGATAACTTAATATATTATGAACCTTTCGTTGTAAGATTTAATTATATTTTAGATTCTTAATCTTGCTAAGTACTTTTTACTTACCTCCATTTCATGTTTTGTTGCATGTTTTTGGGGTGAGAAGACGAACAGGTTGAGAATGTCATGGATGATGACTTTGGGGATGATGTTTGAGTCCAAGTGAATTATTGGTTTGTAGCGTAGCTTATCTTTGTTACATCATCATTCAAGGGCACTACGCTTGGTGCAACTCACCATAAAGTATCTCAGGTGCAACATATTGGCGGATCACACCAATATCAACGGGTGAAAACCTCGATAGTGTACACGCTCGGTGCGATTCCTCCGCACGTAGGGTCTCGGACTTACGGGGTGGTGTTCCTCCGCACGTAGGTCCAATGACTTACGGTTATCCACTTTATCCGAACACCCACACATCGCGATATAGACCACAAGACACGGACAAGGCCTAGCACATACACAAACACAGAGGAATGCTAAAACTTATAATGGGCCTGGACCAGTTACAAACAACCCGGCCCAGTGGGCCCATATATCATCAACAACAACAAGGTAGCTTACAACATACGATGCCCAAAATGAAAGTTAAACAAACAATCTTACAAAGCCTTAAAGAAAGTACGACGCTTGTCTTTATATTTAAATAACAACATAGTTTGATACATCTTATAATAAATGAAATATAAAACAACAAGTGAAACTTGTACTTAAACATCGTCCCCAAAGTCATCATCCATCACATGCTCAACATGTTCGTCTTCTCACCCCAAAAACATGCAACAAAACATGAAATTGAGGTAAGTAAAAAGTACTTAGCAAGATTAAGAAGCTAAAATATAATTAAATCTTACAACGAAAGGTTCATAATTTATTTCTTTGTGAGACCGACTCAAACTTTAGGGTTCACTTCATGCTCATCAACATGTCGTGATTATTGGTTTGTAGCATAGCTTATCTTTGTTACATCATCATTCAAGGGCACTACGCATGGTGCAACTCACCATAAAGTATTCTGTGTGCAACATATTGGCGGATCACACCAATATCAAAGGGTGAAAACTCGATAGTGTACACGCCGGGTGCAAATTCCCTCCGCACGTAGGGTCTCGGACTTACGGGTGGTGTTCCTCCGCACGTAGGGTCCAAAGACTTACTACGGTTATCCACTTTATCCGAACACCCACACATCGCTATATAGACTTGTGCCTTACCAAGAATATTACGATGATTAGTCTTTTAACTACAAACGTACGTCTGTTATTAATTGTTAACTAGCCACATAAGTATTTTCAAGTAAGCTCCCTCACCTCTACTACTCTCTTTCCTAGACCACAAGACACGGACAAGGCCTAGCACATACACAAACACTGAGGTATGATAACATTTATAATGGCCCTGGCCCAGTTACAAACAACCCGGCCCAGTGGGCCCATATATCATCAACAACTACAAGGTAGCTTACAACATACGATGCCCAAAACGAAAGTAAAACAAAAAATCTTACAAAGCCTTAAAGAAAGTACAACGCTTGTCTTGATATTGAAATAACAACCTAGTTTGATACATCTTATAATAAATGAAACGGAAAACATCAAGTGAAACTTGGACTCAAACATCGTCCCCAAAGTCATCATCCATCACATGCTCAACCAGTTCGTCTTCTCACCCCAAAAACATGCAACAAAACATGAAATTGAGGTAAGTAAAAAGTACTTAGCAAGATTAAGAAGCTAAAATATAATTAAATCTTACAACGAAAGGTTCGTCCCCAAAGTCATCATCCATCACATGCTCAACTTGTTCGTCTTCTCACCACAAAAATATGCAACAAAACATGAAATGGAGGTAAGTAAAAAGTACTTAGCAAGATTAAGAATCTAAAATACAATTAAATCTTACAACGAAAGGTTAATAATATATTAAGTTATCTTTGTGAGACCGACTCAAACTTTATGGTTCACTTCATGTTCATCAACATGTCGTGATTATTGGTTTGTAGCATAGCTTATCTTTGTTACATCATCATTCAAGGGCACTACGCTTGGTGCTACTCACCATAAAGTATCCGTGTGCAACATATTGGCGGATCACACCAATATCAACGGGTGAAAACCTGATAGTGTACACGTTCGGTGCAGTCCCTCCGTACGTAGGGTCTCGGACTTACGGGGTAGTGTTCCTCCGTACGTAGGGTCCAAAGACTTACGAAGTTATCCACTATATCATCAACAACTACAAGGTAGCTTACAACATACGATGCCCAAAACGAAAGTAAAACAACAAATCTTACAAAGCCTTAAAGAAAGTACGACGCTTGTCTTGATATTGAAATAACAACATAGTTTGATACATCTTATAATAAATGATATATAAAACATAAAGTGAAACTTGGACTTAAACATCGTCCCCAAAGTCATCATCCATCACATGCTCAACCTGTTCGTCTTCTCACCCCAAAAACATGCAACAAAACATGAAATTGAGGTAAGTAAAAAGTACTTAGCAAGATTAAGAAGCTAAAATATAATTAAATCTTACAACGAAAGGTTCGTCCCCAAAGTCATCATCCATCACATGCTCAACTTGTTCGTCTTCTCACCACAATAACATGCACCAAAACATGAAATGGAGGTAAGTAAAAACTACTTAGCAAGATTAAGAATCTAAAATATAATTAAATCTTACAACGAAAGGTTCATAATATATTAAGTTATCTTTGTGAGACCGACTCAAACTTTAGGGTTCACTTCCTGCTCATCAACATGTCGTGATTATTGGTTTATAGCATAGCTTATCTTTGTTACATCATCATTTCAGGGCACTACGCATGGTGCAACTCACCATAAAGTATCTCAGGTGCAACATATTGGCGGATCACACCAATATCAACGGGTGAAAACCTCGATAGTGTACACGCCGGTGCGATCCCTCCAGCACGTAGGGTCTCGGACTTACGGGTGGTGTTCCTCCGCACGTAGGGTCCAAAGACTTACGGTTATCCACTTTATCCGAACACCCACACATCGCGATATAGACTTGTGCCTTACCAAGAATATTACGATGATTAGTCTTTTAACTACAAACGTACGCCTGCTATTAATTGTTAACTAGCCACCTAAGTATTTTCACGTAAGCTCCCTCACCTCTACTACTCTCTTTCCTAGACCACAAGACACGGCCAAGGCCTAGCACATACACAAACATTGAGGAATGCTAAAACTTATAATGGGCCTGGACCAGTTACAAACAACCCGGCCCAGTCGGCCCATATATCATCAACAACAACAAGGTAGCTTACAACATACGATGCCCAAAATGAAAGTTAAACAAAAAATGTTACAAAGCCTTAAAGAAAGTACGACGCTTGTCTTGATATTGAAATAACAACATAGTTTGAGTTATCTTTGTGAGACCGACTCAAACTTTAGGGATCACTTCATGCTCATCAACATGTCGTGATTATTGGTTTGTAGCATAGCTTATCTTTGTTACATCATCATTCAAGGGCACTACGCATGGTGCAACTCACCATAAAGTATCTGTGTGCAACATATTGGCGGATCACACCAATATCAACGGGTGAAAACCTGATAGTGTACACGCTCGGTGCAGTCCCTCCGTACGTCGTGTCTCGGACTTACGGGGTGGGGTTCCTCCGTACGTAGGGTCCAAAGACTTACGAAGTTATCCACTTTATCCGAACACCCACACATCGCGATATAGACTTGTGCCTTACCAAGAATATTACGATGATTAGTCTTTTAACTACAAACGTACGTCTGTTATTAATTGTTAACTAGCCACATAAGTATTTTCAAGTAAGCTCCCTCACCTCTACTACTCTCTTTCCTAGACCACAAGACACGGACAAGGCCTAGCACATACACAAACACAGAGGAATGCTAAAAGTTATAATGGGCCTGGCCCGAGCATTAAACAACCCGCCCGGTGGGCCTATATATCATCAACAACAACAAGGTAGCTTACAACATACGATGCCCAAAATGAAAGTTAAACAACAAATCTTACAAAGCCTTACAGAAAGTACGACGCTTGTCTTGATATTGAACTAACAACATAGTTTGATACATCTTATAATAAATGAAACAGAAAACATTAAGTGAAACTTGGACTCAAACATCTTCCCCAAAGTCATCATCCATGACATTCTCAACCTGTTCGTCTTCTCACCCCAAAAATATGCAAAAAAACATGAAATGGAGGTAAGTAAAAAGTACTTAGCAAGATTAAGAATCTAAAATATAATTAAATCTTACAACGAAAGGTTCATAATATATTAAGTTATCTTTGTGAGACCGACTCAAACTTTAGGGTTCACTTCATGCTCATCAACATGTCGTGATTATTGGTTTGTAGCATAGCTTATCTTTGTTACATCATCATTCAAGGGCACTACGCATGGTGCAACTCACCATAAAGTATCTCAGGTGCAACATATTGGCGGATCACACCAATATCAACGGGTGAAAACCTAATAGTGTACACGCCGGTGCAAATCCCTCCGCACGTAGGGTCTCGGACTTACGGGTGGTGTTCTCTCCCCACGTAGGGTCCAAAGACTTATGAAGTTATCCACTTTATCCGAACACCCACACATCGCGATATAGACTTGTGCCTTACCAAGAATATTACGATGATTAGTCTTTTAACTACAAACGTACGTCTGTTATTAATTGTTAACTAGCCACCTAAGTATTTTTACGTAAGCTCCCTCACCTCTACTACTCTCTTTCCTAGACCACAAGACACAGCCAAGGCCAAGCACACACACAAACTTTGAGGAATGCTAACATTTATAATGGGCCTGGCCCAGTTACAAACAACCCGGTCCAGTGGGCCCATATATCATCAACAACTACAAGGTAGAATACAACATACGATGCCCAAAACGAAAGTAAAACAACAAATCTTACAAAGCCTTAAAGAAAGTACGACGCTTGTCTTGATATTGAACTAACAACATAGTTTGATACATCTTATAATAAATGAAACAGAAAACATTAAGTGAAACTTGGACTCAAACAACGTCGCCAAAGTCATCGTCCATCACATGCTCAACCTGTTCGCCTTCTCACCCCAAAAACATGCAACAAAACATGAAATATAGGTAAGTAAAAAGTACTTAGCAAGATTAAGAAGCTAAAATATAATTAAATCTTACATATTGGCGGATCACACTTTAGGGTTCACTTCATGCTCATCAACATGTCGTGATTATTGGTTTGTAGCATAGCTTATCTTTGTTACATCATCATTCAAGGGCACTACGCATGGTGCAACTCACCATAAAGTATCTGTGTGCAACATATTGGCGGATCACACCAATATCAACGGGTGAAAACCTGAGAGTGTACACGCTCGGTGCAGTCCCTCCGTACGTAGGGTCTCAGACTTACGGGGTGGTGTTCCTCCGTACGTAGGGTCCAAAGACTTACGAAGTTATCCACTTTATCCGAACACCCACACATCGCGATATAGACTTGTGCCTTCCCAAGAATACTACGATGATTAGTCTTTTAACTACAAACGTACGTCTGTTATTAATTGTTAACTAGCCACCTAAGTATTTTCACGTAAGCTCCCTCACCTCTACTACTCTCTTTCCTAGACCACAAGACACGGCCAAGGTAAAGCACATACACAAACATTCAGGTATGATAACATTTATAATGGGCCTGGCCCAGTTACAAACAACCCGGCCCAGTGGGCCCATATATCATCAACAACTACAAGGTAGCATACAACATACGATGCCCAAAACGAAAGTAAAACAACAAATCTTACAAAGCCTTAAAGAAAGTACGACGCTTGTCTTGATATTGAAATAACAACATAGTTTGATACATCTTATAATAAATGAAACGGAAAACATCAAGTGAAACTTGACTCAAACATCGCCCCAAAATCATCATCCATCACATGCTCAACTGTTTCGCCTTCTCACCCCAAAAACATGCAACAAAACATGAAATTGAGGTAAGTAAAAGTACTTAGCAGGATGAAGAAGCTAAAATATAATTAAATCTTACAACGAAAGGTTCATAATATATTAAGTTATCTTTGTGAGACCGACACAAACTTTAGGGATCACTTCATGCTCAACAACATGTCGTGATTATTGGTTTGTAGCGTAGCTTATCTTTGCTTCATCATCATTCAAGGGCACTACGCATGGTGCTACTCACCATAAAGTATCTGTGTGCAACATATTGGCGGATCACACCAATATCCATTGAGGAAAACCCCATAGTGTACACGCCGTGCAATCCCTCCGTGACGTAGGGTCTCGGACTTACGGGGTGGGGTTCCTCCGCACGTAGAGTCCAATGACTTACGAATATATCCACTTTATCTGAACGCCCACATATCGCGATATAGACTTGAGCCTTACCAAGTTAAACAAAAAATCGTACAAAGCCTTAAAGAAAGTACGACACTTGTCTTGATATTGAAATAACAACATTGTTTGATACATCTTATAATAAATGAAATATAAAACATCAAGTGAAACTTGGACTCAAACATCGTCCCCAAAGTTATCATCCATCACATGCTCAACCTGTTCGTCTTCTCACCCCAAAAACATGCAACAAACATGAATTGAGGTAAGTAAAAAGTACTTAGCAAGATTAAGAAGCTAAAATATAATTAAATCTTACAACGAAAGGTTCATAATTTATGAACGGGTGAAAAGCTGATAGTGTACACGCTCGGTGCATTCCGTCCGTACGTAGGGTCTCGGACTTACGGGGTGGTGTTCCTCCGTACGTAGGGTCCAAAGACTTACGAAGTTATCCACTTTATCTGAACACCCACACATCGCGATCTAGACTTGTGCCTTACCAAGAATATTACGATGATTAGTCTTTTCACGTAAGCTCCCTCACCTCTACTACTCTCTTTCCTAGACCACAAGACACGGCCAAGGCCTAGCACATGCACAAACATTGAGGTATGATAACATTTATAATGGGCCTGGCCCAGTTACAAACAACCCGGCCCAGTGGGCCCATATATCATCAACAACTACAAGGTAGCATACAACATATGATGCCCAAAACGAAAGTAAAACAACAAATCTTACAAAGCCTTAAAGAAAGTACGACGCTTGTCTTGATATTGAAATAACAACATAGTTTGATACATCTTATAATAAATGAAATATAAAACATCAAGTGAAACTTGGACTTAAACATCGTCCCCAAAGTCATCATCCATCACATGCTCAACATGTTCGTCTTCTCACCGCAAAAACATGCAACAAAACATGAAATTGAGGTAAGTAAAAAGTACTTAGCAAGATTAAGAAGCTAAAATATAATTAAATCTTACAACGAAATGTTCATAATTTATTAAGTTATCTTTGTGAGACCGACTCAAACATTAGGGATCACTTCATGCTCATCAACATGTCATGATTATTGGTTTATAGCGTAGCTTATCTTTGTTACATCATCATTCAAGGGCACTACACTTGGTGCTACTCACCATAAAAAGTCCGTCCGCAACATTTTGGCGGATCACACCAATATCCACGGGGGAAAACCCGATAGTGTACACGCCGTGCGATCCCCTCCGTACGTAGGGTCTCGGACTTACGGGGTGGTGTTCCTCCGTACGTAGGGTCCAAAGAGTGAATCCTCCGTACGTAGAGTCCAATGACTTACGAATTTATCCACTTTATCTGAACGCCCACACATCGCGATATAGACTTGTGCCTTACCAAGAATGTTACGATGATTAGTCTTTTAACTACAAACGTACGTCTGTTATTAATTGTTAACTAGCCACATTAGTATTTTCAAGTAAGCTCCCTCACCTCTACTACTCTCTTTCCTAGACCACAAGACACGGACAAGGCCTAGCACATACACAAACATGCATTTAATGCTAAAACTTATAATGGGCCTCGGTCCAGCTTATTAAACAACCCGGCCCAGTGGGCCCATATACCATCAACAACAACAACGTAGCTTACAACATACGATGCCCAAAATGAAAGTTAAACAACAAATCTTACAAAGCCTTAAAGAAAGTACGACGCTTGTCTTGATATTGAACTAACAACATAGTTTGATACATCTTATAATAAATGAAACGGAAAACATCAAGTGAAACTTGGACTTAAACATCGTCCCCAAAGTCATCATCCATCACATGCTCAACCTGTTCGTCTTCTCACCCCCAAAAACATGCAACAAAACATGAAATTGAGGTAAGTAAAAAGTACTTAGCAAGATTAAGAAGCTAAAATATAATTAAATCTTACAACGAAAGGTTCATAATTTATTAAGTTATCTTGTTAAGACCGACTCAAACATTAGGGATCACTTCATGCTCATCAACATGTCATGATTATTGGTTTCTAGCATAGCTTATCTTTGTTACATCATCATTCAAGGGCACTACGCATGGTGCAACTCACCATAAAGTATCAGGTGCAACATATTGGCGGATCACACCAATATCAACGGGTGAAAACTCGATAGTGTACACTCGGTGCGATCCCTCCGCACGTAGGATCTCGGACATACGGGGTGGTGTTCCTCCGCACGTAGGGTCCAAAGACTTACGGTTATCCACTTTATCTGAACGCCCACACATCGCGATCTAGACTTGTGCCTTACCAAGAATTTTACGATGTTTAGTCTTTTTGCTACACACGTACGTCTGTTATTAATTATTAACTAGCCACCTAAGTATTTTCAAGTAATCTCTCTCACCTCTACTACTCTCTTTCCTAGACCACAAGACACGGACAAGGCCTAGCACATACAGCTACACACGGACGTGTGTTATTAATTGTTAACTAGCCACCTAAGTATTTTCACGTAAGCTCCCTCACCTCTACTACTCTCTTTCCTAGACCACAAGACACGGCCAAGGCCTAGCACATACACAAACATTGAGGTATGATAACATTTATAATGGGCCTGGCCCAGTTACACACAACCCGGCCCAGTGGGCCCATATATCATCAACAACTACAAGGTAGCATACAACATACGATGCCCAAAACGAAAGTAAAACAACAAATCTTACAAAGCCTTAATGAAAGTACGACGCTTGTCTTGATATTGAAATAACTACATAGTTTGATACAACTTATAATAAATGAAACGGAAAACATCAAGTGAAACTTGATCAAACATCGTCCCCAAAGTCATCATCCATCACATGCTCAACTCGTTTGCCTTCTCACCCCAAAAACATGCAACAAAACATGAAATTGAGGTAAGTAAAAAGTACTTAGCAAGATTAAGAAGGTAAAATATAATTAAATCTTACAACGAAAGGTTCATAATTTATTAAGTTATCTTTGTGAGACCGACTCAAACTTTAGGGATCACTTCATGCTCATCAACATGTCATGATTATTGGCTTGTAGCATAGCTTATCTTTGTTACATCATCATTCAAGGGCACTACGCATGGTGCAACTCACCATAAAGTATCCGTGTGCAACATATTGTCGGATCACACCAATATCAACAGCAGGTTGTGCACCACGATTAAGATTAACCATTTGCGCTGTTAAAGTCTCAATAGAAGCCCTTATAGCAGTCATATCCGCAAAAATCCTTTCAAACTTTGCATTATTTTCGGCATTAAATGCCTTGCTAAATTCTTTGACAAGGGAAGCCAATCTCACTTCAAGATACTCATTACTCAAATTTTTAGAATGTTTAGAGTCCTCCATAGGATAGACAATAAATCCTCACCAAACTCTCGTGTTTGCACTCACCTCTCTCTTGTGGAAAGTAAAGCACCCTTTTATGAACAAAGCAAAATAACAAGCAAAACGAATCTAGGCTAAAGGTGGGCTAAGACTCTGGGTAGGACGGGTGTTTGGTTATGTCGGATTGGCGTCTGCCTGTGGACGTGCGTTTAATGATATGGACGGGCGTCCGGATAAAATTTGATGGTTACGAAAATTAGGTTAACGGTGGTGGCGGCTGGGAATTTAGGTCAAGTTTATGTTTGCTGTTGGCTGTACACGGCAACAAAGCTGATTTCAGGCATGATAAATTACGAATTTGAAGTTGCACAAAAGAGATAAAATTTAGATATGGAAGTGTACTATTCAATCGCAAAATATCAGAATTTTTGGACGTAAATGGAAGATTTTACGGATTTTAAGGTAAGCATTGGTTTTCCGGGCAGTTTGTAGATCTAAACTGCAGAATTTTCAACAATTTGTTTGAATGGACTCCGGGGAGAATTTCGAAAATCACAAAAGAGAAAAGTTGTAAGAAATTTAATGATCTACAACTTTTATCTTAACCACTTTTCGATTTGAGAATGTATTAGGGGTCAAAACACAAGAATACGAAGCTGATCACAGGATTTGACGATTTTGACAAATTTATTTGTTGACACTTTTTGAACGATTTCCACTGAGAATTTAGAGAAACACAAAGAATGAAACTTGTAGATAACACAAAGAACTAAAACATATAATTTTTTTGGAATTTTTTTTGGAGTGGAAACTGACGACGAAAGAAGAACACGAAAACTGGAAAAACAAAAAAATTTCTGGGGATGTGGAGAACACAATTTGATGAACAACGAAGAACGAAAATAAAACGAAAAACGAAAACTGGATATTTGATTACCGTCAATTCATCGAGCTCCGATACCAACTGATGTGATTCTTACGAATCAAATCCTTTGTTTTGCCCAGGAAGAAATTGGTGATAACCAATGGGAGCTAAATCCGCGCCTTAGACCAAGACAACGGTGGGAACGCCACAACGTAATGCTCACTTACGTTGATAAGTTCTCCAAGGGGGCGATCCTCCAATCCAAGAGAACCTCACACACACAAGGTGCACAATTAAGACAATGCTTAATCAAATAATATTTCACTAAATGTAGGTGTATTGATGTCTTCTAAAAGAACAAGTAGAATGCCTTTATATAGGCTACAAAATAAGAGACAAATAACTTCTAAGCAAGAATGGACAAATTACTTAGTAATTTTCGCCACTTTATTTCCTAGTGGGCCTAACTTGCAACTAATAAGCCCAAATGACATTTATTTGCTAAAAATAAACACTTAACCCGATATACTAACATATGGGCAACTTTTGACACGGGCCTAAGGCCGTTTTATTCAATAAAACACCGAAACTAAAATAAACAAAATAAATCACTATGATTGTAATTTAACCAAGCCCATCTTCATTGTCTTCAAATAATGCTTGGGCTGGATCACATCACTAAGGTTGACACAAACCTCGGGTACGGATACATAAATACGGGATATGCATATGCATTCATTTACTGTTGTACAATTGTTAAAAGCCGTTGAACCATCGTAATAAGGGTCAATGCCAGGTAATTGTGCAAGTTCATGATCAATATCTGAACATGTCTTGAGATAAGACCGTTTCCATAGCTCAAGCAGACAATAGCATCCATCAGAATCTATTTCCGGGTCATGTTCGAATATGCATTGCGCTTATAGCTTCTTACCAATCTCTAAGCAAAAAGATGGCATCAGTTTTAAGTGTTTTAGCTACAAGATGTCCCCATGGACCATGCCCATCAAATATTCCACGAACATCATGTCTTCTTGGCAACCAAATTCCTAAGATCATGTGTACAAACAAGGATTCACCAAACAAAATGTATAATTAAAACTAAAAATCGAATGTAAATCTTTGAATACATGATCAATAATCGCACTCTCCTGAGACAACCTAACGATCTTGATTGTTCACTTTGCCGCCAGCGTTTGAATACGTTGAAGCAATATGTTTAGAATTAACACCATTAGTGGAGCCACAAGAGTTTAACATGGTTTCATTTTTCTTTGCTTCTTTGACTGGTGTATTGGTACCTTCAATTCCATTTTGATGTTTGCTTTTCTCCCACTCTTTGTAGATATGTTTTTTTGTTAAACTGGAGAAAACATTTGATAATTGCACCATTTCTTTGCGATATGAAACTACAAAACACATGGATTGTGTTAGAACTCAAAATTAATACAAGAAATTTCGAAATTTTTGGAATTCAACAATTGTTTTTCTCAGATTTTTACTTATTTGTCATTTTCAAAACATATAATGAAATTCTCAGTAGAGATAAAGCATTTAATTAACCAAGATTGAAAAATATCAATAAAGAAGGATCATTTGGGCACCATAGATCATAATCAAGATGAAGATTAACAAAGGATGGTATAAAAGTACCTTTATATTGAGCAAATCTTCTTCAATTGTGGAAATATATAGAATCATTAAACTGGTCTCTCGTCAGCATTACAAGAACTTATGATACCCTTCCCGCGAAGTTCGGCCGCTCACGAGTGAGAAGAATTGTGTGGGATGCTCCGCGAAGTTCCGCCGCTCCGAGTGAGAAGAAAACAAATAAATGGTGGAAGCATGAAGATTTCATTACAAGAGAGTTGGGAAGAGTCGAAAGTCGAAAGGGATCACTTGAACTTTGTGTGATATTTCTGTTTGAGTCCAATTGTTCATCTCTTTCGCTTTGATGCTTGTATCAAATAGGGTATATTCGTCCGTGGAATTTATTTGTCCTTAATGCAACTAAAAATTGAAGTGGATTAGCACTTAATTAAGGGAGAAAAAGTGGACTATAAACTAATTTTTCCTTTTTTTTTTTTTTACTCGTAAAATGATTCCATTCATAAGAAAAACTAGATACATCATCATGCTCACGGCTATCATCGCTCACGGCTTGAAGAAGCCGAACGGAAAAGAGGAGGTCCACAAAACCTCTCTTTTAACATTTTTAACAAAACGAGCCAACTCGTGACTAGCAGCATTTTTAGCCCGAGAAACCTAAGCAATTTTGACACCTCTACAAACATCCAAAAGAGCTTTTATATCAATAATAATAACTTCCGTGATAGAAGACAATATTATTCAAATAAATAATATTAACAATATACACACATTAATTACAGAATATATAATTATTTCAGAATTAATACGTAATATCTACAATTAATGTGTGAATATTGCTAATAAATAATAGTATCGATTTCTCTCCTATATAAAGGAGTAGCATTGTATCAATTGATTAATCAAAAACAATTTCGATTCTTATTATATTTCAAAGGGTTGTTGATTTTCTTCATGGTATCGAGAGGGGAGGCGGGGTTCGAATACCTTAACACCTGGTGAAACCTCGTCCGATCCGTCTTCCGCCTTTTAACAACTTTTTCCCACAGCCCGTCCATTAGTTCTTCCATTATTTAAACAATTTTTTTGTTTCATAGCACCGTGTCCATTATTTTCAATCATCGGCATGTGTTTTCTAGCCACAATCTCATAACCATCAAATTTATCTATAAATGTCCGATCAATAATCCCTCGTTTCCATCTACCAAAAAAAAAAAAAAAAAAAATATATATATATCCCACATCCAGAGTCAAAGAGTCAAAATTCAATCAATCAATTTCGAGTTTGAAGAAGCGGATTTCTTCTCAAAATCGGGCGAAGAAACAATGGGCATAATCAAGACTACCATGGTATCGATGATCGGCGTGGCGCCGGAGCATACGTCGCTCAAAACTACCGATCCCAAACA
Source organism: Gentiana macrophylla (assembly GCA_026214975.1). NCBI lineage: Eukaryota > Viridiplantae > Streptophyta > Magnoliopsida > Gentianales > Gentianaceae > Gentiana > Gentiana macrophylla. The sequence goes on from CM047813.1 coordinate 14,206,806, forward strand.
TCGGGCGAGAAACCGAACGAGTATGGAGATGCCGGAGATTTACAGAGTATGGTGTGCCGGAGAAGAACATTGAACGATCGGGCGGCAAGTCGTTGACCATCACCGATTTAATCTGGTGTTCGGGATTAACGAGCAGCGGCGTTGTCAAAGCGATTGAGCAGAAGTGAGATCGATCGAAAAAAAATAAAAAAAAAATCTTTTTTTTTCTTTTGGCATTAGTTATCTCTTTTTGCAGGTACGAGATAGATCCAATCTGAAACAATTGGAGGCTGATATCAAAAAAAAAAAAAAAAAAAAAACAGACATCGGAAGAGCCGGAAATACGTGCACCGATGATGTCAAAAATCACAAGTATGGACTTCGGAAGAACAACCGGGGTGGAGATGCCCTCCAAAACACAACAACCTATGGACTCCGGAAAAGCATCCGGAGTGGAGATGCCCTCCAAAATATCAACTATGGACTCCGGAAGAACAACCGGAGTGGAGATCAGGGCCGGCCCAACCAAACCCGAGGCTTAAGGCGAATCGGTACGGTGGGCCTTTGCAGTTAAATTTTTTTTTTTCTTGAACACATACTTACAAAATATATCAACATTGTATTTATAACATCCGTAAATACAAAATTCGAGTTCATTAATAGCCTCGAAACATACCTAGAAGTAATAATTCAAATTCATATCATCATATGCATAAACAAAAGTACAAAACATACTTGATACTTGTTGGAGAAAATGTGGAATTGAATTAAAATGAATTAAAATGATTTTATAATCATTTTATTCGATGACTTTGTAAGCGTATTTGGATATATTCTTGTATAGAATATATGTAATGTTTTATTAATTCAAAACTACGTGAGTCGTAGATGAATTCAGATTTGGAATCATTCAATTCGGATAACGAGTGAATGAGAAATTAACGCTTAAAGTCGGTTTGTTGAAAAATTGATGATATGTCATATCGAAACATTGGGCTTAAGTGTGTGTTATGAAAAGGAAAATGGGAAGAAACTTTTCTCCCACATTGGTTGGAAGAAGGAAAAAGAAGCAATATTTATATGATATTGTTTTAGTGTAGTTGGAATAAGAAACCAACATTATACACCGCTCTTCACGCGGGGTAGGGGTGCAAATCCAATCCAGATTTACCCCTTGGCTTGTGCATGCTGCGCATTACCGAATGCGGCTCGATTTGAAGGTTCACAATCAGAGTTCGGTTTTGCATTGCATTTTCGAGGCCCACCGTAAATTTTTGTGCATGGACCAAATTTTTTTTTTTTTTTTTCAAAACAGTAATCCGAGGCCCACCTTCCAGGTGGGCTTAAGGGTGTGTCGGCCCGCTTTATGGGTGGGCGGTCCCGTGGGAGATGCCTCCAAATTATGCCAAGACAAACTCACTTCTAAACCCGGCCTCATTTGAGGAGGGTGATAGAAGACAATATTATTCAAATAAATAATATTAACAATATACACACATTAATTACAGAATATATAATTATTCTGTAATTAATACGTAATATCTACAATTAATGTGTGAATATTGCTAATAAATAATAGTATCAGATTTCTCTCCTATATAAAGGAGTAGCATTGTATCAATTGATTAATCAGAAAAACAATTTCAGTCTTATTATATTTCAAAGGGTTGTTGATTTTCTCCATTCCGGACAAGAACCACCGGGCCCAGGAGTATTAATGAGGTTGACCAGATTTTGGGAGTCAGACAAAATCACCAAATCCTCCGCTCTGTTTTCAATAGTTCGAAATAAGGCTCTTCTTACCGCCATGGCTTCCACTGCTAAAGCGAGAAGATGCTCGTCTAAAGCGGAAAGCCACCGCTTCTCTACTGAGTTGTCCTTAATCGAAACGAAGCTGTGCTACCGTGTCGAATCCTTGTCCTGTGGCGCCAACAAAGCGGATCTCGGGAAGATGGCTAAATTACAATTTTAGTCCTCTAATCAACACGTTTTGGCCCTGGTTTTTTCCGTGACAATATTAGTCCTGTAAGTGGTCTTTTTTTTTTACGAAAACAATCCTAAAGGTCGGAAAATGCTGACTGTACACATTTTCCGGCCAAATTTTTTTCCACGTCATAAAAAATTGCCAAATCAATATTCTTTCTAAAAACTAAAATGCCAACTCAAAGATATACTACATTTATTAAATGCATAAAAATAAAATATATTTTAATAGTACAAATTCCAATAATTCAAAAGTCCTCCTTCTTTATTCCCCTGCCCCTTCTTCCCGACAAACCCACACCCTCTCCCCACAAAATCTTAAGAAGACTCCGGCAGAGGATCCAAATTTTATCCCTAAAATAATACATATCCCTATTTTATAACATCTCAATTCAAAACCTCTACAAGAAAGATCCCTATCCTTATCCCTATAACATTTCAAATAATATTAAATAATATATATTCTACCTCACAACCCTATTTATACACATTAAATATTTATTATTTCACTCAAAGAAGATCAGTGGTCAGAACGAGTTTCGAACCCTACCGAACATGTGCGTGGTCTCGAGTTCGCTCGAAAGGTTCGAACCTAAGGTTCTGCTCGGCTCGAATCGATCGAACCTTAGTTTAGCAAGGTTCGCTCGGGTCGAAAGTTCGAACATGTTCGACATGTTCGAACATGTTCGAACGGTTCGAACATGTTCGAACCTTATATATATAGTTTTTTTTTTTAAATATACAATAGTTCGAGCCGAACGTGTTCGATACGGTTCGGCTCGATAGACGAATATCAAATACCTAACGTTCGGCTCGACGTTCGAAGGTTCGAATCGAACTCGAATCGAGCTTTTTTCGAGCCGAATACAGCGAATCGAATCGAATACTGACGTTCATTTACAGCCCTAGCAGCATCCCTATCTCTATCCCTATAATTTTTAACAATTAAATATGTTAGGGCAGTGAATAGTGCATCCCCACAAGTAGGGATGCACTGTTCATATCCGTAAAAATAAATAGGGATAGAGACTCATTGCAGTAGAGCTATTTGAGGCAAAACTCTATTTTTATCTTCATTTTTTTAGGGATAGGAAAGACCGTGATAGGGTTTCTCACGAACGCCTGTAGAGTATCTCCAATGCCTCATTCAAAAGCTTTATAAAAAATATAAAGCTTTAGGAAAAGCTTTACACCATTGTGTTCCTTCCACTAGTTAAAGCTTTTAGGGATCTCGATCCCGACTCTGCACATTGCACTCCCGCCGCCCGGTGCATCGAAACGGTGTCTTTTGATCCAAACGACGCCGCCTCGATGCGATGTAAAAAAAACACATCAAAACGGCGTCGTTTGGATCGAAACGACACCGCTTCGACGCATCATGTGTGAGCCGCAAGCGCTGTGATCGGATCGAGATCCAGCTAAAAGCTTTTGGCAGATGAACCTGGTTCATCACATGCCAAGTAGATTTTTTTTTTTTTTTTTGTGCCAGTAGAAAAAATATTTTTACAGAATGGCCCACGCTTATAAAAGTTTTTAAAAATTTATATATGTAGAGAAAAGATTTATAGATAAAAGGTTTATAAAGTGATGGCGTGGCATTGCAATAGAGCTTTTAAAAGCTGCATGACTGGAGATACTCTTACTCCCCATTCCCCAGTTCATCTTCATCTTTGGTTCTCATTAAAAAAAAAAAAAAAATAGCATCAAAAGCTTGATTCTTTGTCCAAAAAATTAGCATCAAAAGGTATTATGGCAAATTCGCACCATTTTACTCCCCTGTTTTTTTTTTTTTTCTTTTTCGTTTTCTTGTAGTGTGGTGAGATGTGTGGTCCAAGTGTGGTCCTAATGTGGTCCTAATGATGTTTCTAGGTGTGGGTTAACTATTAAGAAAATATTCGAATCTGTTAAATTTATAGAAAATATGGTGTTGGCCTACGAATCAGATTTGGGAATGCAGCATACCATTTATGGTGTTGGCCTTCAATTTCTATTTTCTTAGTTGTGTTTTCGGTGTCTTTGTGTATGGGCATCTGGTTTTTTTTTTCATGTGTGTTTCTTTTTATGCTATATCTATATATACGTGCATTCATCTCATTTCAGTTTTTGCTAATTTCTTTTCTCGTACCGTAGTAGAAGCTTTATTTTTTGGTGTGTGTACAGATACAGAAAAAACAATAAACTTGTAGCTTTATTAAATTTTACTTTAATCTGCAGCATTCTTGATGCGTATCGAAAGAAGATGGGCACGATGAATAGAAGAGATTTAGAGGCCGCCAATGCACCACCTCCCGAATACAGTAAGACAGTGATTAATTATAGGATATTGTCTTTTAAAAAAAAACTATAGGATACTTTCTGTTATGTGGAACTATGGTTACGTATTATTATGGTTACGTATTTTTTCTAAAATGTGTTTTCTTTTTACTTGTTTTATTGCCATTTACAGATCCAAATTCCCATCTCTTCACATTGTGCTTAAACTATGGAGGTAAATTTCGTCATCGAAATGGGTCTGCGTGTATTGGTGGTAAGAAAGTTGCATTGGATTACGTCCACAAAGATGTTTACACTTCACATGTCTTAGAAAGTCTTGTAAGAAATGAAGGGATGAATCGTACTGTTAGAATTGTATAGCCATGAAGGGGATGGGTTTATCTTGATGAAGGATGACAGTGATTTAACTAGGATGTATGAGTCAAAATTGGAAAGTGGTAGACTTGTTGAGCTTTATGTAGATGAGATGGAGCAATTTGTGGGCATAGAGACACCGGTAGAAAGTAGTGGTGAAAGTGATGATTTTGATTATTATGTGGATGATGTCAATTGTGTAGATTATGACCTAGATGATGATAAATGGTTTGCGGAGAATGTGGACCTCGATGTTGAATGGTATGCTGCATTCCCAAATGATGAATTTGATAAAAAGGTGGTTGCGGGTTCAGAGAGTGATGAATGCAGTGAACAAGATATTGTGAAGAGTGATGTTGATTTGGACAGTGGAATGGATTCTGACGATGAAAGAAAGGATCAGAATTTCCCCATGTTTACCACATCACAACTTTATGATCCTACATTTCAAATAGGCTTGAAGTTTTCCACTAAGGATGTCCTTAGACAAGCAATACACTCGTTTGCAATCAAAACTCACAGGAATATCAATATTGTGAAGAATGATAAAACGATGGTACATGCCAAGTGTGCCGACAAAGCTTGCAAGTGGGCACTTCATGGTTTAAATGTTCCGGGTGAACCAACTTTTCAGATTAGACTGTTTAATGCCACTCATACCTGTCAAAAAAGTTTTAAAGTAAAAAACATGAAAACCAAATGGATTGCTGGTAAATACTTGCATAAATTTCAGAGTGATCCTAAGAGAGATATTAAAGGATTTAGGCATGAAACCATTATGGAGACAATATGTGACATTTCAGCTGCTCAAGCCTATAGGGCAAAAAGACAGGCTATTGATACCATCGCAGGAGAGTGTTCTGAGTAGTACACCTTCTTGTGGGATTTTGCCGAGGAGGTGAGAAGGTCCAATCCTGAAAGTACCGTCATAGTATCAAATGATGAAGATGAGAATGGAGATGTCAGATTCGATAGGTTTTATATGTGTTTGGATGCTTTGAAAAAAGGGTTCTTGAGTGGTTGTAGGCCTTTTTTGGGGTTTGATGGGTGTCATTTGAAAGGGCCACATAGTGGGGTTTTATTAAGTGCAGTTGGGGTTGATCTGAACAACAACACATACCCACTTGCAATTGATGTTGTTCAGAAGGAAAGCCGAGACATTTGGGAGTGGTTCATAACCTTGTTGAAGGTTGATTTACATATTACCGATGACTTCTCATGGACTTTCATGAGTGATAAGTAAAAAGGGTTGGTCACAGCCGTGTAACAAGTGTTTCCAAATGCAAATCATAGGTTTTGTGTTAAGCATTTGCATGAAAATTTCAAGCAAACAGGATATAAGGGAGAAGATTTGAAAATGTGCATTGTGGAAAGCAGCAAAGGCAACAACAAAGAATGAATTTGAGAGAAGGATGGAAGAGATGAAAGCATTAAATGGAGTTGCATTTGATTGGTTTGAAAATAAACCACCAGAACAATGGAGCAAGGCCTACTTCAGTGAAAATTCTAGGTGTGATATGCTCGTTAATAACGGATGTGAAACTTTCAACAGTTGCATTCTTGATGCAAGAGAGAAACCGATTGTGTCAATGTTGGAGTGGATTTTGGAGTACCTAATGAAGAGGATGCAAAAACACCGAGATAAAGCTAATGAGAAGTGGACAGGATCCATTTGTCCTAAGATTAAAAAAATTATTGATGAAGGAAATGATGGATTGGGGGATTTTATTCCAATCAAGGAAGATGCATTCCACTATCAGATTAATTGTTTTGATGGCTCCAAGTATGCCGTTGATATTGAGAAAGGCACTTGCAAGCATGCCTTGTCTGCATTCCACAATGAAGGGTACAATTACTATGATTACACCCATCAATGTTATAGGATTGCCACTTACAAGAATGTGTATGGTCATGTCATAATGCCTATTAATGGAAGAAACGAGTGGAGACCGACCGGTTATAAACCTCCATTGCCACCAAACAATGGTAGGGACGTTGGACGGCCCGAAATGGCTAGAAGGAGGGTAAATGATGAGCCTTCAAAAAAAGTGAAGAAAAGATCAAGAGGTAAGCCTCAAGTGCAAAGTAATCAGCATCGGCTTAGGAGACAACAAACAACACTTGCATGTGGGCTATGTGGTGGTAAAGGGCACAACAAGAAATATTGTCCACAATTACAGTCAACAGAACGCCAGCATTTGACCACAGAAACCGGTCCCTTGGAGCAGCAAGAAAACCAGCAGGTGACCACAGAAACCGATCCCTTGGACCAGCAGCAAAATCAGCAGGTGTTGTTTTTGATTTCAAATTTTATTCCAAGTGTTATAGCATGCATTCAGAATATTTTTGTAGTATGCATAATTGGAAAATTATCTTGCTGGGAATGGTGCGATATGTATTGTGCGTTAAGACGGCAAGCAACGGTAAATTGTCGTTTCTCTGTTACAATCTAACTCTTATTCGAAAGTATCATTAAATTCTTTCGTTGTGCATCTGTTGAGTCCCTGCTAAATTGTAGTTTTGTGCGTGCTATATTTTCAGTCTGAGGTAGTTCGAATCATCGCTATTCCTAAGTTTACGGTCCGTTTTGTGTTGATATTTTTTGGTGGGCAAGGTCATTGTTATAATGGGAGCATAATAGCTAGTAGCTATTATGATACATAATAACTAATTGATACATACATGCTGCTGGTAATATGTCTGTGTGTGGCCGCCGAGTACAGGTGCATCGAGATGTTCCATTTATGTTGATTTGTGCCTGGACTTGTAGCTGATTATTGAATCGGGTTATGTAACTATTTTGGGCTTGGTGTACTGTTACTATTTTGATGTTGTCTAAGTTGGAAGAACAAGTAGGATTTGTTGGTTGGTTTATGTAAGTACTTTATGAATGGATGATTTCTTGTTTTATTATCTTTTAATGAGCTTGATCCGTATTTTAAAAGGCATTCTATGATCGTTTTGTACATTTGACCTCGTTTAAATAATAGTTTATTATCCGTTTTTTAATGAAACAATTCTTTACTCTTGAAGTAAAGTTAAACAAATACACAAACTTAAGTTTAACAATTCTGTGGTTGTTATGTTATAATTAGGCAAACTAGCTAGTCAAATGAAGTAAAGTTAAACTAATACATAAACTTGGGAACTGATTGACTGTAACATAAATAAAAAGGGACCCCCCCTAACTCGGGATTGAACTCCAAATCGAACGAGTGCTCAAAACAGAAGAAGAAGTGAATGTGTTTTTTTTAAGTGCTCGTTCGATTTGGAGTTCAATCCCGAGTTGGGTCTCCAAAATGTCCTCATGAATAAAAATTGCATTGCATAAACACAAAACATGGGAACTGATTCATTAACCATAACAACCAAGCAAACACAAAACCCATTACAACATAACAACCAAACAAAGACAAAACATGGAAGTTAATTCATTACACCATAACAACCCAAATACAACACTCAATGTAATTTACCTAACCAAATTGCTAAGAAAACAATACAAGCCAACATTATTCCAAATTTCATTTTCCACACCATCAGTTTCAATCGATTCAATTCATCTTCTTGCAAAGTTTTCGATCGAATCGACTCTTCTTCTTGCACATTTTTCATTCAAATCAACTCTTCTTGCACATCTTTCAATCGAGTCAACTCCTCTTCTTGCCATACCAGTTTATCACGTAATTCGTTGATCACAAACACTGCCCTTGCGCAAAAAGGAGGATCCTCCCATGAAAAAAAGCCACAACCTCCGCCTCCTCTCTATTGTATTAAAAACAATAATCAAATTTCTTCACATTAAAACTTTAAAACAATAACAAACTAAATTCTTATGAGCAAACAAGTATACAATTTACCCTCCAATATTGACATCCCAAAAACCTCCTCCCTAGGTTGTCCTTTGCCCAAGCTGTTACTGTTTTAGCTCGAGTCCCACGGGAACAAAACGCATTATGCCTTGAATTATTAGAAGAAGATGACATCTTGCTATCTCAATATTCCAAAGCAATTTTCACAGCACCTTCTCCAAACTTGAAATCGATCTAAGGACACAAAACAAATGGACACAGATTTTTACATCAACCAAATAATGCAACAATCCCTTATGCCATGAACATATAGCTCAGTATAATCATTTTCACAAAAATCCACAGCAATTTTTACATCACCTTCTTCAAAATCCACAAGAATCCACAAAAATCAAAACCACAAAAACGAAGCACAACAAAAACAAAATCCACATATTCTCTTCCTCAATCAACATATAGCACCCACAAATTCACAAACTTTTTACCACACCCAAATCTAAAACAAGAACACAAAAACCCCTATTTTCATTAATTAAATAAACAAGCAAAACCATTGCAACCCACACCTCGAAACATCAAATTAGGACCACACATCTCACCACACCACAAGAAAACGAAAAAAAAAAAAAAAAAAAAAAAAAAAAAAAAAAAAAAAAACAAAAAAAAAAACGTTAAAAGTTGTGAAGGGCGTGTTTTAATCTAAAATGATTGAGAAGACAAACACGCAAGAATACATGTAATGAACACGTCTGCACAAAACGTAAGAATACACGTAGTGAAGAATCGTCATTCACAACCATTTTAGATTAAAACACCCCCTGGCTGACCAATCAAAAAAAGAAAAAAAAAACGGGGGAGTAAAATGGTGCGAATTTGGGGAAGAAATGGGTTAGGCATGGTGCGAATTTACCTTAGGGATTTGCGAAATCTGCTTACGATTTGGACAAAGAACCAAGCTTTTGATGCTAATTTTTTTTTTTTATGACAACAAGCGATGAAGATGAACGGGGGAATGGGGACTGGATAGTAAGATTTTGTGAGGGGAGAGGGAGGGACCTCGATCCCCTACGGTACACACATGCACAGCGCGACGTGCTGAGCATCAAAACGGCGTCATTTCGATCCGACGCGACGCCGTTTGGTTCCGATGTTAAAAAAACACACACACAACCAAAACGGTTTCGTTTTGGCCCGAAATGACACCGTTTCGGGTGCACCGCACCGCACAGCACACACATGCACAGCAGGGGATCGTGCTCCGGAGAGGGAGAGGGAGTGGGTTTGTCGAGAAGAGGGGGGCAGGGGATTAAAGAAGAGGACTTTTCATTTATTGGAATTTGCATTATTAAAATATATTATTTTTATGTATTTAATAAATGTAGTATATGCTGAGTTGGCATTTTATTTTTTTTAAAAACAATGCTGATTTGGTTTTATGACGTGGAAAAATTTTTGGCCGGAAAATGTGTACTGTCAGCATTTTTCGGCTTTTAGGATTATTTTCGTAAAAAAAAGACCACTTACAGGACTAATATTGTCACCGGAGAAAAACCAGGACGAAAATCGAAAAAGGTGTCCAGTTAGAGGACTAAAATTGTAATTTAGCCCTGGGAAGAGGTCGGTGGAAAATTCTGAATTTCCAGCACCGGCGTTACAGAAAGACAGGCTTATGGGACCTCATCTTCTGAAGAGTTAGCAGCTTGCAACGAGTGCCACTAGGCCAAGGCTCTTTGCAGGATATCACCAAAAGAAGTCGATTTTTGCTGAAAGGGAGCTTCATTCCTTGCTTTCCAAATTTGCCAAAAGAGGGTTAAAGTTAGCCCAATTCGAGTTTGTCCATCTTCAGAGGAAATTAAGTGGTTGATTCGCTGCCACCAATGGTTGGGAGGTTGAACTCATCCCATGAGATGGGAGCTAATTTCCAGACATCCTTGATCTTCATGCATTGTACCAAAATGTGTTCTAAAGTTTCTTCACCTTGGTGTCGTCTTTCATGGTTTGATTTAGTTGGTTTTCATTTTTTGTATTGGCATCCCATAAAAAATTAATGTGTGTTTGGTCAATTTAGTTTAGTCCTGTCAGGATAGACCTTCAAATTAAACGTAGGATTCTAATGTCCGGCCTGGTAAATATTGCCGGTTAGATAGTAAGATTGGTAATAATTGAGAAATTATCCCTTCAATGAACATCAACAAAATTCATTCGCAATAGTTCCGGTTAGATAGTAAAGATTGGTAATAATTTAGAAATTTTCCCTTCTGTAAACAACAAAAATCATTATGGTAATAGTCGGGGACTACAGTAACGACAATATATTTTTGCACATTTGATTACGATGAATTTACATCATTATCAACAGCCCTATATCATGATCAATATATATTGTATCACTCGTGGCACAGCCATTACGATAACATCATTCCCTTGAGACTTGAATCCAACCTTACAAGTCAATTCTATCGCTGATAATCCAGTTTTACCCCTCTATACATATTTTCTTTGTTGACATTTTTAACCCTAAATGTCACATATCCAACAACTGACACCGAAAGAACGGAATGTTTAAGCCAATCAAAATTTGACACATGACGACAACGAAAGAAAACACCAAAGGAAATACACACACGAGACATAAAAGCGCAAAGATAAACATTAAAGTATAAATGTGCAAAAATCGTGAAACAACATTGCTGTATCCCTTTCAAATAACTCAATCATGAAGTTGGAATTAAGATAAGAAGAAAAAAAAAGATAAACATTATTGATGTAATAATTATTTGAGGCCCGAGCCGAGCTGAATAGTAATAGACCATGAATCAAGGAGCGAGCCTCAAAGGATCGCGTGGAAACAACGATGCTTTACGAATGTTGTTCAGTGCACAGAAAAGCATCACTACCCGCTCCAATCCAACTCCAAATCCACCATGAAGCGGCGCACCATATCTAAAAACAGTCATAAAAACAAGTCAATACGCGCAATAGGAAAAATGTTATGATAGAGCCGTTATAGTTACAGTTACACGTATTATTACATCACGTTTATCCACCTAGTACAGATGAAAAATCTACAAGATATAGGGAAAGTAATAAGTTAGTGAAGTAAAATTACCGGAATGAGTCGATATATGTTGATATAGTCTTGAGATCAATACCGCATTTTTCTGCACGTTGTTCCAACATCTCAGGTATATGGATACGCTGAGCTCCTGAGATAATTTCCTCACCTACACCATGTAACGACCAAATTTAGCATACAAACACGATATACTGCACAAAATACAGATTCTCTAGTTAAGGTATACGTTTTAGAGATTCTGATGCATTTCACTATGTATAGAAATTTGTTGAAATAAGAGGAAAAATAAAGATGTGTAAATAATTTACCTCTAATGAAAACATCGAAAGAGTTGCTGTAATTAGGATTATCATAGCAGGGCATTGTGTAGAATGGCCTGACAGCTTGAGGATAGCGGTGGAGTATATAGAACTCGGTTCCATACCTACCCATCACAACAGCAGGGGGGGGGTTATAATGGTGAATACTGTACTTTACCAATAAAGTAAATCTAAATTGAGAAGAATAAGCAAATATCACAATGCAAGTATAAATACTTTTCTAAGACGAGCTGACCCAGCTTTCTTTCTGCTTCGGTATTCAAGTCTCCTAGAGGATCAACTTCAACACCAGCTTCCTGCATATGAAAGAAACCACATTCTAATTTAAGAAAAGACCACCTTAACCCCACGCCAACCGTAAAAAAAAATTACTTCACGTATATGTATATACATGAACACAAACTGAATTTAACCCATCTTTCAATTATTGAAAGGTACTTAACCTTCAGCATTTGGATTCCTTCCTCGAAAGTAAGCTTCAGAGTTGGTCGTGTGTACTGTAAAATCAACAAAAGTAAGCAAGGCATTTACTACGCTCACAATGAATAAGAAATAGAAAGCAGGTTGGTTAATTATAGTTTCTGCTTAATAATTTGGATGTCCAAAACCCGTGGATTATATGGACATTACCTTCAAAGGCTCAAACGGGTATTGCCTATTTATAGCTTCAAGCTCCTTTTGACAGTTTTTGTTTATCTCATCAAACATTTTGACAAACAACTCATCTACAAGGTCCATCACCTGCATAGAAAGAATATATTATTATAGCATAAAGCCTGTTTTCAATAAAAAGTCGAGTCTACAATAAACAGTAGTCATGGTGATTGCAAACGAAAGCTAGTTGGGACCATGAACTCGAAATCAGATACTAATGTTATCAAGTTTTTTTTTACTAGTATCTTACTAAAAAATCATATGATTCATATGCTCATAATCCAAGATTTCAAGTTCTTACCTCAGAGTAGTGTTCATTAATTTCCATTTCAACGTCAAGACCTACAAACTCGCACAAATGTCTGTGCGTAAATGAATCCTCTGCTCTATAGACATGACCAATCTCGAAAACACGCCCAAAGTCAGCACAGATAGACATTTGCTTGTGAAGCTGAGGTGATTGCGCTAGGCACGCAGGTTGCCCTTTGTAATTCAACTTAAAGACGGCAGAACCTCCCTCACTGGAACCCGCTATCAACTTTGGGGTATGTATTCCAACAAAGTCTTTTGAAATCAGCACGTCTTGGAATATCTACAGAACCGAAAATGTAATTGGTAACAAGTAGTGCGATATTCAGTTTTATTTCAAGTACTTTCAGATGAAAAGATGAAATCAAAGATTGCAATGTAGTATTAACAAAATCGAAACGCATGCTCATGACACAGAAACCTGAAGTGTTGATGACAGCCCATTTTAGTTACCAAAAAATTAATACAACCAGACACGAGAAGGCCAGATGCCTTTAAAAGCCGACTCACAAAGAATACAGCAACTATAATGGTATTTCTGCAAACCCAGAAGATCAATGACTACATATAATAGAATTTAAATGATGCATAAATACCTTTGCAACTTCTGATTGAACTTTGAATATTGCTCGATTAGCAGGTGTACGTAAGTCAAGGACTCTGTTATTCAAACGAGTATCCTGATTCACACGGACAAGTTTCTCCCCAGCCTGTGACAGCAAAGATATGTTTAAGAAAGTATCAAATAGTGTCTGGAAGTTCACTCCAATGAAACAATCGCATCAACACAATCTATTAGTCTAGCAGTAACACAATAAGTTAAGGCAAGATCATGTAAACTGAGAGTCCACAAAATGCAAAATCTACCTGCTCAGCCTTTTCAATCTCAGCCTCACTTCTAGCAGCATCGTCGATGTTTACAGGCAGCACAGGTAAAGCCCGACTGATGCAGTAAAGTTTCCTCACCTGAATTTCCACCTGCAAAGGATACAATAGTATAAGAACAGCTCAGGAAAGATACAGATTGTGCATGGTATGTTGGGGTATAGAATTTGAATGTTGCTTGTTTTGGCAGCCAGTGTATAGGCAAAGTAGTGTTCTGAGGAGCCATTTTTTTGTGGGATGGGTTTTACTTTTCCCTCCCCGTGATCGAATACATTTCTACAATTTAATAAAAATCATCTAAATTTTTATATATGCAAAAAAAAAATTATACAGAAACATTTATGAAAGGCTACAATCTTCATCAAATTAAATACAGGGATGTGCTATTGTCGGAGAGGGAATTGGGGGAAATGGACTAAAAAGGAGACTGAATGCAGTATTCAATTCACTATAATGAAGATAAAGGGAAACAGAGTCAATCAAACAGAGCATTTCAGTAAATGCCCCAATCAAACTGTTTTGTGTGTTTCAAACAGTAATGAATTCCTCAAAACATCATAGCTGGATCTTGTATGAAGCTAAATGCATGAAGACGTTTTTTTTTTTTTTTTTTTTTTGGCTTCTATTCAATACTGCCTAAACAGTCAACATTCCTCCAAGTGCAATCCATGACATGTCTTACAATTAACTAATCTGAAGACAAACTAGCTTGAAGAAGTATATGAAGTCCAAAACCTACATCAACTATCAATATAAAAGTTTTAAGCAAGTGTAAATATGGAACCAAAATGATTCCACCAGCTGAAACCTGACCAAGACAACAGCTTTCCTAAATCCCAAGCATTTCCTATCAAATGTGATTACAAAAAAATTGTCTTTTGCTACAATTGTTCACAGTTATTTTTGAATATGATAACTGATTTAAAAGTAAAAGAACAGCCTAAAAGCAAAAAACCTGTTGCGTAGCTCCTTTGATAGGAACATCTGGAACAGAAACAACGCCTTCGATATCAACAATCGATTCCTTACTCAATCCATTAGCATACTTCACCATTTGTGGACTAACAACATCAGGCGCCACAGTCAGTACGCACTGAACTGTATATCCCTCCTTTCTCAACACAATAAAACAAATCTTCCTCCCAACTGCTCTCAGCGTCTGTGCCCGACCTCGAACACAAACCACCTCTCCTTCCAAATTCCTATCTAAATCCTCAACCTTAGCCCAAACACGACCTGTCTTTGCTTTCGATTGCATCTCCGCAAGAGGCACGTCGCCATAATTGGCTGCTAAAGGATCTTCTTCAACAGAGACGGTGGAAAGGGCGGCTGAAGCTGCCGCCAGCTCTTGACGCCGGCGCTGCCGCTCTAGCTTGGCAGCTTCCTTTTGGATAACTTCTTTGTAGATTCTTCCTCAGCTGCTCCGACAACTTCAGCGCCGTTGCTGGTGGAGGATTCCGGTACCGATGCCATGGTCGACAGTTGGAAAAGGTTTTGCGCAAGGTTTAGAAAATGGACGTAATTTTTATATTTTTATATTAGAATTTGTGATGTAGCAATATTATACAATCTTTAAATTAATTAAATTTAATATAATTTAACCGGAGATAATTGAAAGCAAAATACGGTAAAGAAAGATCTGGGGGCGGCTGCATGAGGAAAATGTTTATGTAGGGTTTTAGCCGTGAGACGAAATTTTAGAATAAAATATTTATAATAAACAATAAATAAATATAACTTTTGGTATGCGTCAGTGATAAAATCTTACATTACAATACATGTGCATCGTCTGAAATCAGTCATTATGAACTTGATTTTTAAGTAAAGAATCAAAAATTGGAAAGTCAATTTTGTCAGATCAGCTCCTACCACGTGTCATCCTAATAATAGCTAAGTAACATATAAGGAAAGAGAAAAAAATGAACCATTAAGGGCCAGGAGTCATAGTACTTAGTCATAAGATCTTTATCCTCAGGAGAGAGGTAAGCCTAGTTTGCTTAACACACTTGACGCCTCCTAACCCATCGTAGGTCGGTCAGAACGTAGCAGAGTTGAAGCATCGAAGCTCGGACCATAGTGTCACCAAGAGCTCTCCGCAGGTCAGATAGAGCTGGCTACGATTTTACCCCACGTAGATAATATATCTGATAAATAAGAAAAGAATTCTCAGTCATTATGACTCTGATCCTATCATTGAAATTGCCGTGATTATCTCCTAAAATCACAGAGATTAACACGTATAGCGGTTACAAGCGAGAGTCCTCGAGGGACACAACACAACCAGGGCATAAGTGTTCCCTATATAACCTCCTTAGAACTACGGCGGACTTGATTACTCAATAATCTCATGATACATAGGCAACTTGAGAAGAGCAGTGTCAGACTCAGGATAAATCATTCACAAACACCCCTTGTTTTGTATTTTATATAAACTTTTGGATCTTGATAGTTGTCCCTAGATTAAATTGGCCAGGATTTACACATTGACGGTATCCAGCATCGTCATATGACATAATGTATATGTGATGCACTGACAAATTCATTCTTATACAAATAAAGACCTTCAATAAAATTTGAAAAATGACTCTTTGTGTTATGATATTATCACCCCTCTCTAAAAAAATCCTATAAAAGGAATAATGGTGGGGAAGAATGAATTGGAAGTGTCCCATCTCCAATTTGTTGATGACTCGATCTTCTTTGGGGCGTGGAAGGCTGAAAATGTGTCTGACCTAGGTATGATTTTAAATAAATTTGTGGTTATCGTTTGGCTAAATATAATTTTAGGGAAATGCAAGCTCTTTGGCTTGAACGAAAAGTAAAGATGCAAGGGTTGGGTTTTACGAGTCGTTTGTTACATTGTAGTCCTTGATCTATGTCTTTCACTTATTTAGACCTACCGGTTAGATCTAATATGAACATAAGTACTTCTTGGAAACCCGTGATTGAAAAATAAGATCTAAGCTCGTTGGGTGGCCGAAAGCTAGGTTGCTCTCTTTGTTGAAATTGTAAAAACAGCTAAAGATCCAAGAACAAAAACGAAGAAGAAGAAGTTTCATTCAAATTATGAACTTGGCAGGAAAATTTGTTTACATTGCATTAAGAAGAATTTGATCAAATCAGCTCTATACAACTTAGATTTGCTGCTTATATAACACCTAGAAACATCTAGTTGGAATGAAAAAGACGGTTACTGACTACTCTAATCGCTTCTAACTAACTTCAAATGCTTTTGCACATAAGTGTTCGATCAAATGCTCGAATGAGAATCTGCCTTGTATTGTGTTGTGGTGTTATATCTGCAACATGGCCCTACAAGCTGTGGCTTGGTGGAAACAAAACACAGCTTGGAATTTGCCTTGTATTGTGCTGTGTTATGGTGTTGTATCTGCAAATATGTTCTTGAATGGATATCTGAGTAGCAATCAGTTTAGGGTAGCTTTATCAACCAACTTTATGAGTATATCTGCTAGATTGTCCTCTGTTCTTACTGGTAAAGGAACTAGGACCTGTGGAAATATTACATATCAAATAGTATGTAATATTTATTTATTCCTTGTATACATTATTTGTACACTTTATTTGTAAAATGACATATTAATTGTGGTACATATAAACAATTAATATGTCAAACTCTAGTTACTTTATGTCATAGACATACTTTTACTTTTCACATGCTTTCTTGCCGCCCATATCTAGTGGGTCGCCTAGCTAGCTAGTATCTCCTTCAATTGTAACTATTTATACTTCTTCATTGAATGAATAAACTAAGTTGAAGTTTACTCTAGTGTTTATCACTTTCTCAAACTCTCTTCATGGTAGCAGAGCCTTCATCGAGTTCTAAATTCACGCAAACTCGCTTTGTTATTTCAAAAATGTCTCATCAGAATCGATAGTTCATCTTCATCAGAGACTCTCACCGCTCTCAAGCAGACTGGGGTCATCGAATCTTCTTCATACACAAATCATAGACTTGATGGTAACAACTACTTGCTATGGTCAAGATCTATGAAAATGTACATCTACGGACAAGGTAAGATGGGATACCGTCCGGCTCTAAACTCCGCCTCTTTGAAGATGACCCCGGATTTGAAGCTTGGGACACTACTAATAATCAAGTCATGACCATTCTCACAAGATCAATGACAAAAGAAATTAGTGAGAACTTTATGATGTATGATATCGCAAAGGAAATCAGGATAATGCCAGAGATCTTTACTCCAAGAAAGACAATACATCGAAGTGTATGAACTTGAAGCTCAGATTCAAAACCGCGCAGACAAGGAGATATGTCTCAGAACTCAATACTTCAACCAACTATCTAGGGCATGGCAACACCTAGATATGTCGGAAACTCACCCCTGGAATGATGTTAAGGGATGCGCCTTTATAAGGACATTATTGAGAAAAAGAGAGTATTCAAGTTTCTTCTTGGATGAATCCTACTCTTGATGATGTTAGAGGAAGAATCCTTGCCACAAAACCTCTCCCTAATCTCAAATCCATGTTTTGCCGAGGTCAAACATGAGGAAAGCAGGAGGAAAGTGATGTCTTTGAACTCCCCGCCGACAACCTCGCCGAGAGTGCTACCTGACCGACCGTCGGGAAGAAGCTCTTGAGGTTCTTGAGACATCTAGGAAGCCTCTTGATAGACTGGAAAGTTGTTCGTGAGCACCGCAAACGCACAAATCACACCAAGGACACTTGCTTTGGAAGCTACATGGCAAGCCTAACTCCTCCAAGCCTACCAGGGAAAGTCAGGGCAGGCATGTCAATGAAGAAGTAAATGATAACAAGTTGAATGCTCGGGTTTGTTGCATTCAAAGCTTTCCTCACTCAACAAAAAGAAGGTAGTCCCTCTACTGACATAGCTACTTAGGCTAGTGCAGGTAAATTCTACTATTCTATTAGTAATGAAACATGGATTGTTGATTCTGGGGCCTCCTCCCATATGACTGGCAATAAAAACCTCATAACTCACTTTATGCCATGTCATCAAATTCACAAAGTTAAGATCAGCGATGGATCTATCTAGTGTGCAAAAGGTTTTGGGAATCGTTAAACTCACTAATAAGATATGCCTAAAGGATGTCCTATTTGTTCCAAACTTAGACTGCAATCTCATATCTCGCACATTAGACTAGCAAAAGATTTGAATTGGAATTGTTGTTTTTAATAAGAATCGGTGCACTTTCCAGACCCTTCTTCACAGAAGTGATTGGGAGGGCTAAACCACCGCTCAGATTGTATGTGGTCAACCTCTTTGAAGATAGAAGATCAAGACCTGAATCTACCTCGATGGCCTGCACTCAAACCTTAGACAATATCATGTTATGGCATTATAGACTAGGACATCCAAGTTTTGGTTATTTAAAGTCTGTAATTCCTGAATTATTTAAAGGATGTAATATCAATGATCTTCAATGTGATATTTGTCAATTTGCCAAACTTACCAAATCTGTGTATACCAAGCTTCCTTATTTGCCTTCCACACCTTTCACTTTAATTCATAGTGATGTATGGGGACCTTCAAGAGTAAAAAGTATAACAGGAAAAAAGTGGTTTGTCACCTTCATTGATGATCATACCAGAACACATGGTTGTTTTTAATGAAGGATAAACCAAGTTGGAACAATTTTTCAGAATTTTACAACATGATCTCTACTCAATTTGACACTAAGATCAAGATCTTAAAGGCGATAATGCACTTGAATACTATGAGTCTAACCTCAGTAATTTCTTGATGAATAAGGGGATTGTCCATATCAGTAGTTGTGTGGAAACACCTCAACAAAATGGAGTTGCAGAGAGAAAGAATAGGCACCTGCTGGAGATGGCTAGATCAATCATGTTCACCACACATGTTCCAAAGTATATGTGGGGTGAAGCTATATTAACTGCCACATACTTAATTAATAGACTTCCCAACAGAGTGTTAGGCTTCAAAACTCCTATCCAAACCCTTCTGACCACACACTCCTGCTCTCATCTTATTTCCCAATTACCTCCAAAAATCTTTGGCTGCACTGTGTTCGTTTATATACATGCCCAACACAGAAGCAAACTGGATCCCAAAGCTCACAAGTGCATCTTCCTAGGATATGCAAAGGACAGGAAAGGTTACAAGTATTCTCCTTCTGAGAAAAGATTTTACAATTCTATGGATGTAAAATTCTTTGAAAGAACTCCTACTACAACAGTTTTTCCATCGAGGCGAGTCACTGATAGGAACCTGATTGAAATTGACCTAAATCCGGTCCTACAGCAAACTCTTCATACTCAAAGAACTCATCGATTCTCAAGAGATCAACCTCAAGACCACGCGACCTCAAGACTCTGGCCGACCTCGACCTCAACACCTCTTTAACCAAAGCCTACTAACACAGAGCCTACTGAACCAGAGCCTCATCGGGCAGAGCCAAAGCGATACTCAAAGAACTCCATCGACTCTCGGCCTGGCGATATTGATGATAGACTATTGCCATCAGGAAGGGAAAAAGATCTTGCACTACTGATCATTCCATTCATAATTATCTATCTTATGATCGCTTATCTCCTACTTTTGCCATGTTTACACAGGACTTGGACTCTCACTCCATTCCAAATAATATTCAGGAAGCTCTTCAACATGATAAGTGGAAGGTGCGCAGTAAAAACAGAAATGATCGCCTCCCGGATAATCATACTTGGGATCTAACAACTCTCCCAAAGGCAAGAAGACAAATCACCGCAAGTGGCTATTTACTATCAAATACAATGTCGATGGTACAATTGACAAGTATAAAGCCAGGCATGGTTGCAAGGGTTTCACTCAAACTTATGGCATTGACTACTACGAAACTTTTGCACGGTGGCAAACCGAACACTGCCAGATATCGATATCTCTTCTTTGTCCAACTTGATCGGCCTCTTCACCAATTGGATATCAAAATGCCTTTCTCAATGGTGACCTTACTAAGGAAGTCTACATGAGTGTACCTCCGGGTTTACCAATCCTCACACTCAAGGAAAGGTCCAGAATTGAGGAAATCTCTATATGGCCTAAAGCAATCCCCAAGAGCCTGGTTTGGGAAACTCACTACTGTGGTTAAAGCTGCTGGATATCATCAATGCAACTCAGATCACACCATGTTTATCAAAACCACTAGCCAGAAAAGATCTATTCTTATTGTATATGTGGATGATATCATCCTCATTGGTGATGACTCTACTGAGATCCAATATTTGAAGACTCTACTGGCAAAGGTTTTTCAAGTCAAGGATTTGGGCTATCTTAAATACTTCCTTGGTATGGAAATTGCAAGAAACAACTAGGGTATCTCTATCTCTCAAAGGAAATATGTGCTGGACCTACTGAAGGAAACTGGTATGCTGGGATGCAAACCTGTTGTATCCCCAAAGAGACCAGAGCAAGATTACCTCGCGTGCATGGTGACATTGTCGTCGGGAAGGATCAATATCAAAGACTTGTAGTAGGAAACTCATTTATCTCGTCCCATACAAGACTCGATATTGCATATGGAGTCGACCGTTAGCTTGGGTTCATGCATTGCCCTCTTGAGCAACATTGGGATTTCGTGAACAGGATCTTGAGGTACTTGAAATCCACCTCTGGCCAAGGCCTACATTTCACCAAGTCTCGCTGAGAGATCTGCATCAAGGTTTACACCGATGCCGATTGACATTGGTCATCACATAGATGTAAGGTCTACTACAAAGCTCACGCTTTCTTATGTATGGGAAATCTTGTCACCTGGAGGAGCAAGAAACAACCTACTGTCTCTGCATGAGGTCAAGTTCGAACTCAGGCACTAGTTTTGGGTATTTGTGAAGCTCTATGGATAAAAAGTGGTCCCGATCGAACTCAAAGACACTTATTCAAGACCTATCACACTGGCCTGTGTGACAATAATTCAAAGATTATGCATGGCAGAGGATCCATCCATCATGATAAAACCAAACATGTGGACATTGTGACACTTCTCGAAGGAGAAGATTGATGCCAAGATTATTCAACTCAAGATGTTCCCTCATGAGACTGCAAATCGATATTCTCACCAAGGCCATTCCACCGCTTATGTTCAGCAGACTGAGTAGCAAACTTGGCTGTATAAACATATACAACCCAGTTTGAGGGGGGGTGTGGAAATATTACATATCAAATAGTATGTAATATTTATTTATTCCTTGTATACATTATTTGTACACTTTATTTGTAAAATGACATATTAATTGTGGTACATATAAACAATTAATATGTCAAACTCTAGTTACTTTATGTCATAGACATACTTTTACTTTTCACATGCTTTCTTGCCGCCCATATCTAGTGGCCGCCCTAGCTAGCTAGTATCTCCCTTCAATTGTAACTATTTATACTTCTTCATTGAATGAATAAACTAAGTTGAAGTTTACTCTAGTGTTTATCACTTTCTCAAACTCTCTTCAGGACCTTTTGTTGATACTTTTCTCTTACAAAATGGCAATCAATCTCTATATGCTTTTTTCTTTCATGAAACACGGGATTTTCAACAATGTAGGTGGCACTTTTGTTATCACAAAAAAGAGGGACTGCCAGTGTATGTTTGACTTGAAAATCAGATAGGAGAAAGATCAACCACTGAATTTCACAAGCACTTAAGGCCATAGCCCTCGTAGATTCGCTTCGAATCATGCAGCATCGATCGTTGTTTGCTTTTTCCTCTTCCAAGATATTAATGAGTCCCCAAAGAAAAAAATATAACCACTGATGGATCTTTTGGTGATTGTGCATCTTGCCCAATCAGAGTCACTGAATGCCTTTAGAATAGGAGTGCCAGCAGATGGAAAGAACATGCCTTGGTCAGGGGCTGATTTTAGAAACTTGAGCAACTTATGAGCAGCATCAAGATGATTCTCAGTAGGTGCATCCAGATACTGACTGAGTTGTTGCACTGAATAAGCAATATCAGGTCTGGTGTAGCTTAAATAGAGTAATTTGTCTCCCAAACTCCTGTAATACCTATTATCTACAAGGAATGGAGTCCTTGGGTGTTGGAAAGGTGTCCTAAACCCAATCGGGTTGGACCGGATCCGACCGGGTCGGGTCAT
This sequence comes from Gentiana macrophylla, assembly GCA_026214975.1. NCBI lineage: Eukaryota > Viridiplantae > Streptophyta > Magnoliopsida > Gentianales > Gentianaceae > Gentiana > Gentiana macrophylla. The sequence goes on from CM047813.1 coordinate 14,229,542, forward strand.
TTACAGTCTATTTAGTTCATGTAATAACTTCATTATGATTAATAAAAGCACTTATGTTATTATATATTGTTTATCTTCATGTTATTTGTTGTATATATATATAGTAACGTCCCTAGTGTCAATCTGTGATAGAGAAACCATGATAGTGATTATGGTTGATGAGATCTCTAATCACTATAACAAGATTGGTACTTAAATGTCTCTAGTCTTACATATTATCAAATGGGACATTGATAGTGTAATCAGACTAGCACGTATTGTATGTCATCTATCTTTTAGAAGATAGGGATAGATCTTGTGTATCGAAGTGTAGGGACAATTGGACTGTACGTGGACGTGTATTAGAGAATGCGTACGTTAGACTGACCCACTTATATTAAGTGTCACACTATGTGGCGGTTATGTAATTATCCTTTTGACCGGAGTCTTCATGGCATCACGGTGTGGATTGTCATGCTTTGACACTATTGAGATTTCCCCTAGCCACGGGGCGATCATGCGGTAGTGATTGGGTATGATATTAAAGCATACGGAGTATACATGATTGGTCGTCCGGGAATCGCGTATCCTATGATTGGGATCGAATATCCGAAATGGCCTTCTTATAAGGAATGTCTAGTTCTCGAGAATCTTTGCAAAGTGGGAGTAAATCTGTTATCCCGAGAGAGCTTGATATCCAGATTATAAGATACGATCGTTAATGTGTTGACACTTGAGATACGATCGTATGGATATTATTACAGCGATAGGATTGTAAGTTACACGGTAACTGCTTCACATGAAAGGTAGTAGTCATTGCTTTTGACTCTTCCGATGATTGGGGGTCACGGTGTGTTGCTAGACGCTATCCCGTGATCGTTAGGCATGAAGGGCATTTTAGTAATTTGCACTTTGTGTATACGGCCAACATATTCGGAAGCCTATCCGGTCACACACATATGAACATCGAGTCGGATTAAAATGTAGTTATAGTTGATAACCAAATAAGGAAAGTTTATCTCTAGACTATAAAGGTTATAGTGATAAATTAATATGGTGGTATTTATTTATTATGAATAAATAAAATACAAGATATTAATTATATACAAATTATATTAATTAAAGAATATTCCGGAAGCCAATTATTTGGCACATGGGGCGCCACATTTAAGTGTATGAGATACACTTGGATTGTACACTTTAATTAATAAGATTACCATAATATTAATATATGATATTAATTGATTTTGGGAAAATAGATTTATGGTAATAAGATAATTATAATCAATATAAGATATTGGCAAAATAAGTTATAATTAAAGAGATAAATCAATCTAGAAGATTTTTTTTATTTTATTAGGAAAATGTTTTCTTCTTCTACACACATATGGGGCGCCACTTTTGACTATAAATAAGAAGTGGGTGTCAAGCTCTTTTGTACATCAAAATTGCAAGAGCTCATAGTTCTTGTGTAAAATAGAGAGCAAGCCATAATGAGTTTGTGAGGGAGGAAAAGGCCGGTCTAACAACCAGAGTTTTTCCGATAGCAATCCAAGGAGGATTCCGGCAAGGGGTTCGTGTGGATTAGCGATAGAGGCCGGACGCGTGGACGGCTTGCGCACTGAACTACTCTCCGTTGACGGTCAAAGCGATGATCTTATAGATCATCTGAGGTATAACCGTCAAACTACTTAACGTGTTTATTGCATTAAACGAAGAACGATCTAGTAAAAGGAAATCAAATTTTAAATTCATTTGCGTAAAACTAGATGATTTCTAACAAAGTGGTATCGAGCGGACTTCTAGCTTAAGCAATAAGCATAATTTAATTGCGTAGTATTTAATCGATAGATGCAAGATTTAAATCATTAAACGTTAAAACAATATATATATATATATATATATATATATATATATATATATATATATATATATATATATATATATATATAGGGTTTTTATGGGGGCTCGGCCGATGGTGGTGGCGCGGCGGCGGCGGCGGTGGCCTTGGTCGCCGTCCGTCGGCTCTCTTATTCCAATGGGGGAGATCGACCCTTTTCGTTTTGTGATATTTATTGTGCATGGATATCTCGTTTGTTTAGTTGTGTCATATGGCCAACCAATGGTTCAAATAGTTTGGACCATTGGGAAACCATATGGCATATTGGCATTTCCAAATTTTGATTTGGAATAGGCTCAGGCCTTTTCAAATATTTGATTTGTAAACGCTTAGCAAGCTGCTAAGCCACTTCAAAATTTTGATTTTGGAAAGTGGCTGAGCCTAAACAAAAATAGTTGGCCTTTCCAAATATTTGATTTGAAATGAGCTGCAAACCCTTTTCAAATATTTGATTTAAAAGGCTAGATTGAGCCACTTCCAAAATTTTGATTTTGGAAAGCTGCTGCCTAAGCCAAATTTAGTTTTGGAAAGGAAACAAATAGGAGACTTTATAATTTTAATTTTATTTTGAATAGTTCAAATTTAATTGAAATTAAAATCGATTTAAAATTAAATGTTAATTTTAATTTTCGATTAAGTCATATAATTAATTAAAAGTTATTTAATTATTTGATGTGATAAAATAAAGACGCATTAGTAGTTAAAAATTAGAATTTAATCTTTTCATAAGATAAAATTGTATTGATTAGATGTGTAGATATAATGTGATTATATGGAATTCGATTGATCATGGACTCACCAATAGGATAGATGAGAATGTTTTCTTTATGTTGGTTTTGAAAATTGTCCTAGGCCGTTATGAAGAACGTGACCTAGTTTACTTTTTGCACTTATCCCATTCCCGTTAGCTCTCCCCTCTGTGCGGGCGGGTGTAATTATTTATTATGTAACAAGAATGAGCAAGAAGCGGAGACCAAGGAGAGATAAAGAACCCATTGATGTACAGCAATAAAGATCCTATTGGCGGTTGCAGATACCCTTAGTTTGTGACCTGCGGTTTCATCAGTTTGTATTCGAAACCGCACCTAGGAAAAGTCCATGATCATACCGGTTATTTTGTGCGCGGAATGTTGTGTATGTTTTACTTTATATGATATAGTAGTAATATGCACATAGTAGATGAGACCATACATAAACCAAATTAATTAAGTGAATTAATTTAAAATTATTCCCACGCCAAAAATCGAGCCAAAATTGTCTCCCAATATTATAATGATGGTGAAGAGCCTTTGTTCGGATCCAAGCGATCGACCACCGTCGGGAGTTGACCTACCACGGTATATCGTTATTATCGAGACATGATCGCCACGAGATCTCATGAATATTGGAGTTACGACTCGACTAAAGTCTTTCGGTGATTGGCCACCGCCGTCAGGCCGCCTCGACTTTAGAGACAAGGGTTGACTACCACATGTAGATGCGGATCGTCAAAGAGTTGACTAGTCAACCACCGGGAGTCGCGATATGATGCGATCGGTAGGAGTACCTACCTTTCGAAATTGCCGAGATTGATCGACCACCGTCGGGGTTTAAGGCAACTAGATTGGATCCCAGCCACTAAAGAATTGATCAAATTCTTGAAAGCCAATTGGGAATAGTTGGCTAGTGGGAGTAAAGCCTTAGGAAATTTTTGAGTGCAAATTTAGGGTTTTACATACATGAATTTTACTTATTCTATCTTTATTTATTGTTGTAGAAAATGTCAAACAAATTGAACCTTCGTTTTATCATCGAAAACAAGCTTGACAAAACTAATTTTCTCGATTGGGAAAGGAACCTCAAAATCGTTTTGAGGCACGAGAAGATTGGCTATGTCTTGGACGAGGCCCTACCGGAAAAGCCCGCTGAGGGTTCGGTTGCGGATGCTGTCGAGAAGTATAACAAGCAACTGTTTCGCGATCGATGCTACATGTATCATGCTTGCTTTATGACACTGAGTGCGTAAAGCAAAGATGAGTCTATGGACGCCTACACAATCATGGTCCACCTAAAGGAACTCCATGCTTCTCGGTCTCATGACCGAGAGGTATGAGGTCTCAAGGCCCTGTTTAGTTGTAAGATGGCGTCTGGGACTGCTGTGGGGTCACACGTGCTTAAGATGATCGGGTACATAGAGAGGCTTGGGAAGCTGGGCCACAAGTTGGAACGAGAGTTGAGTATTGACTTGATTCTGCAATCTCTACCTGATTCATTCTCACAGTTCATGATGAATTATCACATGAACAAGATAGATTGCTCCCTTGCGGAGTTATTGAACATGTTGAAGACTGTTGAGGGCACTGTAGGGAAGGGAAAACAAGTGTTGCTGGTCACTTCAAGCAAGGGCAAGGCAAAAAATCCCAGAAGAAGTCCAAGAAGGCGAAGGCTGCACCTAAGCCAACGCCTAAGATAGCAAAAGACAAATCCAATGATGCTTGCTTCCATTGCGGTGAGACCGGACATTGGAGGAGAAACTGCAAAGGCTTCTTGAGTACCAAGAAGAAGCATTCTGATGCTTCAACTTCAGGTATATTTATGATTGAGATCAACATTACTTCTTCTAAGCCTAACCACTGGTATTAGATACTGGTTGTGGTTCTCATATTTGTACGAATATGCAGGCACTAAGAAGAGCTAGAGATCCAAGAAAGGAGAGGTGGACTACACGCGTTGGAAATGGAGCATGTGTTCTTTGCACAAGCCGTAGGAGTTTATTTTCTTTCATTGCCCAGTGGGCTAGTACTTGAACTTAGTAACTGTTATTTTGTTCCTGCTCTTACGAAGATTTTTATTTCCATTTCCGCATTAGATGTTGATGGTTTTTCATTTACGTTTGAGAATAAATGTTGTTCTTTTTCACGTGATGGAATCTTTTATGGTACTGGCATACTTAGCAATGGTCTCTACATATTAGATATGAATGTTGACGTACTTAATATAAATAACAAGAAAGCCAAAACAAATGACTTGAATGAATCCTAATTATGGCATTGTAGACTTGGCCATATAAATAAGAATCGCATTTCCAAACTCCATAAAGATGGAAAGTTGGATCAATTCGATTACGAATCGTTTGATACATGCGAAGCTTGTTTACTTGGCAAGATGACAAAGTCACCTTTTATTGGCAAAGGGATAAGATCCAATGAATTGCTTGAGCTCATACATACTGATGTATGCGGCCCAATGTCAATCCAAGCCAAAGGAGGATACTCTTATTTTATCACTTTCACTGATGACCATTCTCGCTATGGTTATATATACTTAATGAAGTATAAGTCTGAAGCCTTTGAAAATTTCAAGGAATTCAGAAGTGAAGTGGAGAAACAACTAGGTAAAGAAATCAAAACGCTTCGATCCGATCGAGGCGGAGAATACCTAGATGGAGAGTTTCAAAGTTATTTAAAGGAGAATGGGATTCTACCTGATTGGACCCCTTCAGGTACGCCTCAAATGAATGGCATATCTGAGAGGAAGAACCGTACTTTGTTAGACACGGTACGATCCATGATGAGCTACGCAGTTCTTCCAAAATCGTTTTGGGGGTATGCTCTAGAGACCGTATCCTATACACTGAACCGAGTTCCATCAAAGACGGTTGAGTCCACTCCCTATGAAGTGTTCAAAGGGAATAAACCAACACTAGGTTACATGAAACCTTGGGGATGTCCAGTTTATGTGAAACGGACGATGCCTGACAAATTGGAACCTAGATCGACAAATGTCTATTTGTGGGTTATCCTAGGAAACCAAAGGTACCAATTTTACCTTCACGAGGAACAAAATGTGTTTGTTGCCGGGATCGCCACTTCTCGAGAAAGAGTTTATTCTCGGACGAGGGTCGGTGGGAGTAAAATTGATCTTGAAGAAATTCGAGAACCACTTACGGATAACAGTCCGTTGATGGAAGTAGAGGAGACACCACATATAAATGTGGGGCCACCCTCTACTGTAGACACACTAGCACCTCGAAGATCCACCAGGGAACGCCGTGAACCCGAAAAATACACGGGCGTGTATCTCATGGAAGATGAGGACCCTAGAACTTATGAGGAAGTGCTATTAAGGCATGACAAAGAGAAATGGCTGGAAGCCATGAATTCTGAAATGGAATCCATGAAAGACAACCAAGTTTGGAACTTAGTTGATCCACCTAATGGAATAGTTCCTATAGGGTGTAAATGGGTCTTTAAGAGAAAGACCGACATGGACGGTAACGTGACTACCTACAAGGCTAGGTTAGTGGCAAAAGGTTACAAGCAAAGACAAGGAGTTGACTTTGACGAAACTTTTTCGCCTGTTGCCATGTTAAAATCCATTAGAATTTTGCTCGCTATTGCAAAGATACCATGATTACGAAATCCGGCAGATGGATGTGAAAACAAATTTTCCTTAACAGAACCTCGTCTCGAGGAGGTGTATATGACACGACCTGAGGTTTCACAACCAATGACGCCAGGATGGTGTGTAAACCGCAAAGGTCCATTTATGGATTAAAGCAAGCTTCTCGGAGTTGGAATCTTCGCTTTGATGAGATAATCAAACAGTTTGATTTCATCAAGAACGAAGATGAGCCCCTGTGTTTACAAGAAGGTTAGTGGGAGTGTCATTGTGTTCTTAGTGCTTTATGTAGATGACATATTGCTCATAGGGAATGATGTGCCTATGTTACAATCGTTCAAAGCTTGGTTATCCAAGAACTTCTCAATGAAGGATTTGGGTGATGCAGCCTATGTTCTAGGAATAAAGATCTATAGAGATAGATCTAAAAGGTTGATTGGTCCGTCACAATCCACCTATATAGACAAGATCTTGAAGAGATTCGGCATGGAGCGATCAAGAAAGGATTGTCGCCCATGTCACATGGGGTCTACCATCAAAAGGAATGAGTCCTAAGACAGAGGAGGAAAGGGCACAAATGAGTAAAGTCTCTTATGCTTCGCAATCGGGTCTATCATGTATGCCATGTTATGCACAAGACCAGATGTCTCGTACCTCTAAGTATGACTAGTAGGTATCAAACCGATCCAGGTGATGGTCACTGGATTCTTCGTGAGAAATATCCTTAAGTACATGAGACGACTAGGGATATGTTCCTGGTTTTCGGGAACGATGATTTAGTATTACGAGGTTACACGGATGCCGTTCAAACCGACAAGGATGACTTTAAGTCACAATGGATTTGTTTTCAAGCTTAACGGCGGAGGCGGTGGTGGAAGAGTTCCAAGCGAGGAGACTACTACTGACTCTACAACGGAAGCCGAATACATAGCGACCTCGGGGCGGCGAAAGAAGCGATTTGGATGAAGAAGTTCATTATCGAACTTGGTGTGGTTCCTCCATTGAAGGTCCAGTGCCCTATATCTGCGATAATAATGGGAGCGATATCTCGATCAAAGGAACCAAGGTCTCATCAGAAGTCCAAACATGTGCTACGGCGCTATCACTTGATTAGAGATAGTAGATAGATGAGATGTAAAGATAGAGAAAGTCCACATGGATGATAACATAGCTGATCCGTTAACCAAGGCATTGTCTCAAGCAAAGCATGCGAAACATGTTCACTTGCACGGGCTTAGGCATATGGGTGATTGGTTTTAGGCCAAGTGGGAGATTGTTGGAAAGGTGTCTTAAACCCAATCGGGTTGGACCGGATCCGACCGGGTCGGGTCATTTACAGTCTATTTAGTTCATGTAATAACTTCATTATGATTAAAAAAAGTGCTTATGTTATTATATATTGTTTATCTTCATGTTATTTGTTGTATATATATATATAGTAACGTCCCTAATGTCAATCTGTGATAGAGAAACCATGATAGTGATTATGGTTGATGAGATCTCTAATCACTATAACAAGATTGGTACTTAAATGTCTCTAGTCTTACATATTATCAAATGGGACATTGATAGTATAATCGACTAAAGACGTATTGGATGTCCTCTATCTTTTAGAAGATAGGGATAGATCTAAATCTATCGAAGTGTAGAGACACTTGGACCGTGACGTGGACGTGTATTAGAGAATGCGTGACGTTAGATCGACCCACTTATATTAAGTGTCACACTATGTGGCGGTTGTGTAATTATCCTTTGACCGAGTCTTCATGGCATCACGGTGTGGATTGTCATGCTTTGACACTATTGAGATTTCCTCAGCCACGGGGCGATCATGCGGTAGTGATTGGGTATGATATTGAAGCATGCGGAGTATACATGATTGGTCGTCCGGGAATCGCATATCCTATGATTAGGATCGAATATCCAAAATGGCATTCTTATAAGGAATGTCTAGTTCTCGAGAATCTTTGTAAAGTGGGAGTAAATGTGTTATCTCGAGAGAGCTTGATATCCAGATTATAAGATACGATCGTTAATGTATATATTGACACTCGAGATACGATCGTATGGATATTATTACAGCGATATGATTGTAAGTTACACGGTAACTGCTTCACATGAAAGGTAGTAGTCATTGCTTTTGACTCTTTCGATGATTGGGGGTCACGGTGTGTTGCTAGACGCTATCCCGTGATCGTTAGGCATGAAGGGCAATTTAATAATTTGCACTTTTTGTCTACGGCCAACATATTCGGAAGCCTATCGGGTCACACACATATGAACATCGAGTCGGATTAAAATGCGGTTATAGTTGATAACCAAATAAGGAAAGTTTATCTCTAGACTATAAATGTTATAGTGGTAAATCAATATGGTGGTATTTATTTATTATGAATAAATAAAATACAAGATATTAATTATATACAAATTATATTAATTAAAGAATATTCCGGAAGCCAATTATTTGGCACATGGGGGGCCACATTTAAGTGTATGAGATACACTTGGATTGTGCACTTTAATTAATAAGATGACCATAATATTAATATATGATATTAATTGATTTTGGGAAAATAGATTTATGGTAATAAGATAATTATAATCAATATAAGATATTGACAAAATAAGTTATAATTATAGAGATAAATCAATCTAGAAGATTTTCTTTATTTTATTGGGAAAATGTTTTCTTCTTCTACACACATATAGGGCGCCACTTTTGACTATAAATAAGAGGTGGGTGTCAAGCTCTTTTGTACATCAAAATTGAGAGCTCATAGTTCTTGTGTAAAATAGAGAGCAAGCCATAATGAGTTTGTGAGGGAGGAAAAGGCCGGTCTAGCAACCGGAGTTTTTCCAATAGGAATCCAAGGAGGATTCCGGCAAGGGGTTCGTGTGGATTAGCGATAGAGGCCGGATGCGTGGATGGCTTGCGCCCTGAACTACTCTCCGTTGACGGTCAAAGCGACGATCTTATAGATCATCTGAGGTATAACCATCAAACTACTTAACGTGTTTATTGCATTAAACGAAGAACAATCTAGTAAAATGAAATCAAATTTTAAATTCCGCTGCGTTAAACTAGTGATTTCCTAACATTGGGTTCTAGTGTGACTTTAGAGTCTATAGGTGTACTGGAAGGTTTTGCACCTAGGTATCCAAACTCATTTAACAGATCTAGACAATATTTCCTCTGATTCATAATTATCCCATATTTGGATCTTGCAATCTCATATCCTAGGAAGTATTTTAGTTTCCCTAAGTCTTTGATGGTAAAGGCCTGTTGTAATAAGTCCTTGAGTTTCTGAATCTCTGACATATTAGTGCTGCCAACCACTATATCATCAACATAGACCAAAAAAGCAATGCAGGTGGATCCCTGTCCTTTGGTAAATAAGCAGTGATCATGTTTAGATTGAATATAACCAGCATTGATAAGTGCATCTGTCAGTTTGACATTCCATTGTCTACTAGCTTGTCTCAGACCATATAGGGATTTTTCCAATTTGCATACTAGGTTGGGTTGGGAAATAGGCAAGCCAGGTGGTGGTTTCATGAAGTCCTCTCCATCTAGGTCACCATGTAGGAAAGCTGTATTTACATCCATTTTATGTAAATGCCATTGATTCATGGAAGCCAAGTTTAGGAACAATCTGATGGTGGATAGTTTTGCTACAGGATAAAAGGTTTCCAGAAAGTCTATGCCCTCTGTTTGAGTATAACCTTTAGCAACAAGTCTTGCTTTGTATCTGTCAATGGTGCCATCAGCCTTTCTCTTGATCCTATACACCCATTTACAACCTATAGGTTTCTTTCCTGTAAAGTAAAGATACCAGAGACCAAGTTTTTGTTTTATGTAAAGCTTCTAATTAATTCTTCCTTCATGGCCTGTTTCCAAATTGGATCCTGGGATGCTTGTAGATAGGATTGTTAGATGTAATATCACCGGATGGATCAAGATCCACCCGATTACGCAGCGGAATAGTGTAGATCTAGATCTAGTCAACCATAATACATATAATAATAGATCTAAACCTATAAGAGGTTTAGGAGCCAACCTTTTTATGGTGCTCAACTCCAAGAACAATAGGTCTCAAAGAACACGTGTATTGAGAATCCACATCCTTCCAACGTGTGTCTCCCAGCAACACCAGGTGGATGGTGTTTCCCGCCGCCGGACCTCCTTGATATGCTACCTTAGAAAAACCCGAAGTTCTTCTAAAACTCGAACCCAAATATTATAGCCGAAAATTCCAAGCTATAATACTTCACAAAATGGCGTGTTTCGTAATGTGTCAAAAGGCTTGGGAGAACTCTCTTTATATAGGAGAGTAATCATTGTCCTCCAAGGATTTAATAATTAAGAGATAATTATTAGATTAATCCTTATTCCAAATAAAAGATAAATAAAATAATTATCCCAAACAAATTAGGATAAATCATATTATTATCTAATATTCCATGAATTATCAATTAACAAATAAAAGATAAATCACACATTAAATAACTATCCAAGAAAACTAATTCCTTGACAATTAATTAACAACATGCGCCCCCTAATTTAATTAAGGTCCATGCGCATTTTTGACACATTGGGCCGAGTCCACGAAAAATTTCTTTTCCATGTATTTAATTATCTAGTCCAACTAAACAATTAATCCACACATCAATTAAATAGTCCAATCCAACTATTTAACTATAATTGAGGTGAAACGACGAGAAAACATATGCTATGTGTTATAAAACGGATGGAGATAACTTCGGATGCAAGAAGCAGTAAAGCGAAGCAATCAAACATAAACAATCAAAGAGAAAAGCGAAACAAGAAGAACACAGATTTTGCGTGGAAAACCTCTCAAATGGGAGAGGTAAAAACCACGGGCGTAAAAGAGATATTTTATTATGCATTGAATTTTACTGATTTCAACACACTCGGATAATGAGACAACAAGCTGTATTTATAGGCACAAATCCCTAAACCCTAGCCGCCAGAATCTTTGTCTCGATCTCGCCATAAATACCCTTACACGTGTCCTCCTTTTAATGACACTTTATAGTGTCACATAAATGTAATTCACAGATGTGGGACCTCGTCAGATTCGAAGACTCGCAGACTATCACCTTGCCGATAGTTACCTGGCCGTGAAGCTCGAGAGACTCCACCCCCCTGAAGCTAATGCACTGAATACACTTCTCGCCTATCCATCACACAGCTGAGTCTTCAGATTGGTTCCACCAGATGTAGAGTTTAAGTCACTTTACTGACAAATCTCCACCTTGACTTCAACTCTCACTAGAGTCAAACGGATTGCATAACCGGATGTACTTGTACCGGATGCATTCGTCAATGCCGGATGTACTTGTACCAGACTATCTCCACAAAGATCCACTCCACCGATCCGCCTCAAGAAAGTTTCGAGAAATAGATTATAAGCTTTGAATATTCGGTAAGTCCAGCAAAGCCGAACTTACTCTCATCGAATGGTTTAGTGAACATATCGCCAGGATTCTCCTTTGTGCCAATCTTCTTCACCACAACCCTCTTCTCATTCCTCAAGAAATGATACGACATCAATATGCTTGGGTTCTCTCATGATGAACCCGATCCTTGGCTAAACATATTGCACTTAGATCATCACAAGATATATCACTGATCCTCGATGCAACCCCAAATCACCGACTAGCCCCTTCAACCGATACCCTCCTTAGCCGCTTCAAGAAGAGCCATGTATTCTCGCTCAAGAGTTGATAAGGCTATCAGAGCCTCAAGAGTAGCTTTCGGTGACCTTGCATTTCCCAATGTAAACACATACCCGATCATTGATTTTCATCATCAACATCACTGCGATAATCAAGATCACAAGAACTCGTGACTGCACAGACAAGATCACCTCCATAAATGAGACCAACATCAATTGTACCTCTCGTGTATCTCGAATATCCTTTAATGACTTTTCAGGTGTTCCTTACCAGGTTGAGCCATAAACTCGCTGACAACACCGATCGCTCGAGCCAGATCAGGCCTAGTGCACACCATGGCATACATTAGATCGCCAATCGCACTAGCATGGGGAAATTTTGACATATACTCCTTCTCTTGGTGATTGTGAAGCATAAACAGACAAATGAACATTTGATGCCATAGGAGTATCTATTGGTTTTGCAAACAGACATCCCAAACTTGGCCAATATCTTCGCAGACATAACCCTTTGAGACAAGAATAATTTCTTCTGACTTCTATCTCTCCAGATCTCCATCCCCAAGATTTTCTTGGCTGCACCCAAATCCTTCATTTCAAATTCAGCACTAAGAAGGTTCTTCAGATTTTGAACATCAGACTTCCTTGCAGTAGCTATCAACATGTCATCCACATACAGAACAAGATAGATATATGATCCATCTTTCAGAGATCAAGTAAACACAATGATCATAAGGACTTCTCGTTGTAACCTCTTTCAAGCATGAAACTATCAAACCTTTTATACCACTCGCTTTAGAGCTTGCTTCAAACCATACAATGATTTCTTCAACTTGCAAACATAGTTTTCTTTGCCAGGAACTTGAAAACCCTCAGGCTGTGTCATGTATATCTCCTTATATATCCACCTCACCATGAAGAAAAGTAGTTTTCACATCTAATTGCTCAAGTTCCAGATCTGCTTTGTGCCACCATTGCTAGTAACACACTCTGATTGAAGTGTGTCCGACCCTTTGGTGAAAATATTTCATCAAAGTCAACCCCTTCCTTTTGATCGAATCCTCTTGCAACCAAACGTGCCTTATACCGACCCTCTTCGCGCTTTGTTATTCCTTCCTTTTCTTGAAAATCCATTTACAAGTCACAACTCCCTTGTCAAGAGAGGGTCGTTTGACTAATTCCCAAGTCCGATTTCTTTAGTAATGACTCCATTTCATCTCCCATGGCAACATGCCACTGAGATGCTTCTGTACATGTCACTGCTTCCCTGTAAGTAGTAGGTTCAGCAACCTCTACCTCTTCTGCAACTTGGAGTGCATATCCAGCCAAATCATCATATCCATATCTCCTTGGAGGTATCCCAAAATTAGATCTTCTAGCTCGCGGCGCCTAGACTCACGATCAATGTTTGTATGATGCCCTGCTGAGGTCTCAGCAGGCTGGCTTGGATCAGATTCTGGTTCATTATCCAGATTAGTATAGTGTTGATTTGGATCCACTGATTGTTGCATATCAGTAGACTCCACCTGAAGCTCCACCTGTTTCTCAACACTATCAGATTCAGCACTGGTTTCGCACTCAGTGAGACCTCCCATCGAAGAGTTTAACATAGAATTTTCATCAAACACAACATCCTCGCCGAGGATTACTCGACTCTGCGATGACCAAATTCTATATCCCTTCACTCCATCACCATACCCCACAAACACTCCCTTCTTGGCTCTTGGTTCTAACTTCCTTCATTAACATGATAGTAAGTCAGACTCCCAAAACCCTTAGAATCGAGTAGTCGCAGGCTTGCTCGACCACATCTCAAATGGTGTCTTGAGATTGATTCTGTGTGAGGCTCTCTGTTGATTAAGTAGCAAGTCTGCCTTAATGGCCTCTCGCCCAAAATCTCCTTGATAAACCAAATTGAGAAAGCATACATCTTGCCCTCTCCATTCGAGTTTGATTCATCCTTTCAACCCTACACCATTCTCACGAGGTGTATTCCTTACATGATGATGTCCGGCAATACCTCACGTTTGCACAAAATGAATCAAAATCCGTCCAGTAATTCCGCACCATTATCTCACGAAGCTTCTTGATTTTCTTGCCTAACTGATTCTCCACTAGGGCCTTCCAACGCTTGAAGTTATTGAATGCATCACTTTTGTTCTTCATCATCACCACCCAAGTCATCCTTGAATAGTCATCTATGAATGACACAAAATATCTGTGACCACCCAATGACTCAACTCTTGATGGACCCCAACAGTCTGAATGGATATAATCAAGTGATGCCTTTGTATTGTGCAACCTCGCCGAGAATTTACTTTATGCAACTTCCCAAACACACAATGTTCACAAAAGTCCAGATTCTTGACCTTATATCCCCAAGAAAACTCTTGAAGAAAGAACTCTGCATACCCTTTCACCCATGTGACCAAGTCTCATGTGCCACAATTGAGTCTCTTGAGGACCGGTGAATCATTGAGGATGCAACAAAGAATAATGCTGTTGAGATCTGAGAGATCCTTGTAATATATACAAGGTTCCTCTTGATGCCTTTGAGGACTACAATCGAATCTTTAAAGACATTCATTGCCCACCTTCACCCTTGAAATTGAACCCTTGTCTGTCCCAAGAGATCGAGAGATACCAAATTCTTGGTCATCTGTGGAACATGTCTTACATCCTTCAAATGTACAAAATTTACCATCCTCTGTCCTTAACTTTCTCGAGCCAATTCCACACAACTTTACAGATCTTTTTGTTGGCCATATAGATTTGACCACCATCTATCCGCTTCATAAGTAGAAAACCCACTGTTTGGCCAAATATGGTAGGATGCTCCAGAATCAAGTATCCACACATCATTGTGGTGTGTAGAATCCCTCGCAACTAGAACCAGATCCTCATCAGATTGCTCAAGAGCTAAGGCTAATGTGCCGAATTGCCTTCTTGTCGTTTCTTCTTTCTTGGACAATTGGACTTCCAATGTCCCCGCGCTTCCTTCTGAAGAATTACTGACACATCAGAGACTTAGGACCTTTGGACCCCGACTTCTTTTTTCTTCTTCGTCCATATCATTTTCCACTATTGTCGCTAGCTACTAGCCCAAAGCCTTGATCTGTCTGTCCCAGCAGACCTTGTGTCTCAGCTCTCCCGGCATGTAAGCGTGACTCACATCCTCCAAAGCTATCAGATCCTTCCCAACTATGAAAGACTGCACAAAGTTTTCATATGATGCCGGTAATGACACCAACAGGATTAGGGCTGCATCTTCATCTTCAATTTTAACATCAATATTCCTTAAATCAAGTAATATTGTGTTCAGGTGGTCAAGATGTTCCTCAGTGGACTCCCTTCATGCATCTTCAAACTGAACAACCTCTGTTTCAACAACAACTTGTTGGTCAGTGACTTGGTCATATACAAGCTTTCAAGCTTTTTCCACAACTTGGCTGCGCAGTGTCTTCCTCAAAGAACCTCGGTGATAACATCTTGAGATAAGCACAACATGATGGTTGAATGTGCTTTCTTCCAGACCGCATAATCTCTGCGCACTGTATTTGGTTTGTCGATAAAGGATTCCACAAACCTGGCTTTGTTTCAACAAAGGCACGATCTTGATTTGCCATGCAGACCAAAACTGTTCCTTCCTCGTAAATTTATCGATTTTTACGCTTATCGCCGACATCTTTTCTTGCTAAAGATAACAACTTTATCACGCATCCTAGCACCTTGCTGAAGGTCTTGGTGAAGATGAAGTTGATCGTACTGATTGTTTTTTCCTCCAGAACCTATCTTTGATACCACTTGTTATAAAACGGATGGAGATAACTTCAGATGCAAGAAACAGAAACAGAAGCAATCAAACATAAACAATCAAAGGAGAAAACAGAAACAAGAAGAACACAGATTTAACATGGAAAACCTCTCAGTGGGAGAGGTAAAAAAACCACGGGCAGAAAAGAGATATTTTATTATGCACTGAATTTTACCAGAATAAGAATTATAGAAGCTTCATTGAGGAATCTGGAATATCACTTGAGTAGAGAAGTAGAACGTAAAAGCAAGAAACCTCGGAAGGATTGCCAAGTAATATCGAAAGAAATCTGAGTGGGGTAAATGTTGTTATTACTGTAGTGGAAGGATCTGTGGAAGTAATGGATTAGAAAAATTCGGGAATAATGAAGTAGATGATGATTTAGATGGTAAATATAAGAAGAATATGGAATCTAAAGGGCCATTTCAAACCGAACCTTATCCGGCTCAACCTAAATTCACATCGGTTCAACTGGAAGGGCATCACCACATCCACGCGATATTTTGAAGAAAAATGTCTTGAATGATGACACACTATGTCTTCAAAAGGCACAATCATTCAAGGAAGCTTTACCATCTTCATCTAACGACAAGGGTAAGGGGAGGTATTCATTCTAACCCTACTTTAATTGATCTTGAATTACTCCCCCATTCCCGAGAAATGAAATGAAAAAGATGAAGTTGGATAATAAGTATGCATATTTTCTTGACACTTTTCGGTGCTTAAATATTAATATCCATTTCATCGATGTTTGTAAGGAGAGTTTAGTTTGGGAGTGAATGATGAGAGCGTTGTCTTCAACACTTACAATTCATTGAAATATCCATGCATTACACTAGAATCTTGTTCTTGTGTGTACACTTTGTGTTTTTTTTTGTCGTGGATTGTACTAACACGCAGTAATTCAAGAAGATGACTTCAAAGAATAATGTGAAAGCTCGCAAACCTAAAGCTCGAAAATCAAAGGAAAATGTCAAGAATCGTTTGGATTGGTGGGAATTGTCTAACCTCTGTTGGAAACCGGTATTGAAGAAGGATGCGGTGCGTGAGGATGACCCACCACCAAAGTGCCTTAAAAATCAAGCACGGTAAAGTCGGCTATAGACTATAAATGTAGTCAATGACGGGTACTATCCTTCCTTTTACTCCTTAAGCATTTATTTTTAGTGGATTATGTGCTTAATTGTTACGTGCTTTTGTGAGTAATTGTTAGAAGTATCCCGTTTTGTTTAGTATATTATATTAGTTAATCATTATCATTTTTGTCGAGCAAACGACGTTAACCAAAAGCGCTACCGGGAGGCAACCCGCAAAAATGTTAAATATAATAATTACTCATACTTTGGATGATACTTTGGTAATACTTCAGATTGATTTTCATTTTGTTTCACCAAGTCTTAGGATGAATGTTTGAATGACATTAAACGGGAAGGATTAGGTGGTTATCCGAAAATCCTGATGGATAACAAAGATAAAATTCAAATGCATCATTTCTTAGACTTAGGTTGTTAGAACAATTTGAAATAACCCTTGAGGATCTGGGTATAAAAGACTCAGAGTTAATACTTTCTCACATATTTCATATCATGATCTAGTCTGTTTTATTTCAAATAATGTGTGACATTTATTAGTTCAACTACTGTGGAATATTGTGTGTTTTAAATCAATAAAAGTTTATGTGGTGTGTTTATCTACCCTTTTGTATTACACTGTCACACTCCACATACTTTTATTTTATTTGCACACACAATGGTCATAACTTTGACCCACCCACCCACCCTTTTTTATCATCCGAGTATTTGTTTTGACTTGTTTTAGTGCACCATTGCTTTCCCAACAACTTATTTACACTCACTTTACATTGAGGACAATGTAAGTTCGTAAGTGGGGAGTGGAGTCGTTGGTCTAAAGCAATGGAATTAATGTTTATTTTGTATCAATAAATCCTTTAGTTTTCGATTTTTTTCGAGCATTATTTAGTTGATTAAAATAAATCGTATAAGGTATATATTTCATGGATTTGAAGATATAATGATCAATTTGGATGTGTATAACCAACGTGAACCGTAAGTGCATTGTAATTCCAAATATATTTGTGTAACATGAATTCCTTCACGTAAGCCTTTGATATTGAAGCGGAAAATTTTAAATCGTATCCATTCAAGATCCTAGTGGTTATTCTATGATAATTGCAAAGAACTTAGTACCTAACTTTTGAACGGTAATCGTGAATATCTCAAGGTTTGAATGTGATAGAAATGATATAAGTTAAGTGGAATAAAAAGAAAAATACCAAATTAAGATGAACTATCTATATGTTGGTTGTAGCTACCAATGATTTGAGTGCAAGAGGGCGTTATCACGTAAACGCCCTATATCACTATGAGGTTTAAAAGCTCCCGATCGCTCGATGATAGAAGTCCACTAGGGTGTTATCACTAAACGCCCTATTGCTTTGGGAATGAAGGCATATGCTACACATGTGAAATTAAGATCATCAAAAGAAAAAGAAAAAAATTTTAAGCGTGGTTGAAAACTTAGTTATCTTCTCGACTATCCCAAAGATAAAACTGAATGATATGCTTTAGGGATTATCCTAATAAGTACTCGGAAGAACTTTGTGTGGAATCATATCGCTATACCTAGGAAAGTCATTAGACTGCCTCGAATGGATATTTGTGCGCTTGCTTGAATTATTCAAGAGAGGATAGTGGAAATTGAAAAGGCTTGTCACACACACACTGTTATACATTTATATTGAGGTTAACGCCTGGTTGTAATTCTAACGGTTGCAACATCCGGTTGTTTCTTATACCTTCTATCTTCATAAATTTATCTCTTATTCATTTTGTTTTATCGCTTGTTTTGATCGAGGACGACCAAAAGCTAAGTGGGGGGTTGTGATGAGAGATAAATTTATGATCATTATTACGACATTTTACCCCAATATTGATACCATTTTGAGCATTATTGTATCAAATCAAGTCAAAATTACTAAGTTTTATTCAAATGTATAAGTAGTAGTTATTATATAAATTATCGTATTTTTATTAGTTTTTGTATCGGTTTAGTAACCGGAGTGTCGTGTCGGATTTACGTTTGGTATTTTGGTGGTTCATTGCAGGATTATATATTGACAAAGATTCCACGTAACGACATGTTTTGAGTCTAAAAGATGTGTTTAGAGGATTAGAAGAAGGTGCCACAAGCTTACGAGTTCAAATGGATCAAATTATCTTACATACTTAAAACCAAAACCTGTTTCGACGGAGATTTGACCCAGCTTAGAGGCATTTTCAGGGGATGACTTCTTAATGAAAGTTGTAGATCTTCACATAAGCTTTCCAACGCACTTTGAATTACTTCAATTAGAGGTCTACAACTCAAGTTATGGTCAATTGACTAATCAATTCGGATTAGTAGAAATCCCGTAAAAGACTCGACATACGAATGGCTCATCAAAAAGACGTTATCTGAAAAAGTGTTCTTAATGAAAGTTGAAGATCTTCATATAAGCTTTCCAATGCAATTTAAATTATGAAGATTGGACTTCTACAACTCAAATGGTGGTCAAGTGGCTAATTGATTCAATTTCGTAAAAATCCCGAAAAAAACGTTCGGAGGAACACGAGGTACTCAAGAAGACGTTTTCTGAAGATGAGTCCTTCATGAAAGTTGTAGAGTTTCTCGAGATCTTAATTTTGGCATTTCGTTTGCAATTTTGGAGGTCTACAACTCAAGATATGAATTTTAGAAGTCTTATTACAATATATCGAGCTTCTAGAAGGAAAACGGTTACATGTAATTATTTGAGTCCGGATCGATCCGCACCAACCGGATCGATCCGACCCTGAATCTTTGCTATATATACAGAGCAAATGAGAATGGATCAAATGCCCCTTTCTTCTTCACCTCTTTCTCTCGTCCATTTCTTTTACTTTGAAGATCATATATATATATATATATATATATATATATATATATATATATATATATATATATGATCTAGATTTTCTTTTTCATCTCTTTTGTCTTTTTTATTTTATTTTCGGCCCGTATATACATATATATGTCTACGTATGTATGTATATATGTTTTTCACATATATAAATAAAATGGTTATAGATATCGTTGTAATGGCGGAATAATTATCGAAGATTGTTGATTCAAGCTTTGGCATGTTAGATCCGTGGAAACGACCCGATTCGATAGTCATAACCTGTAATATATTCTAAAATTGTTATGTTTATTATTTCTATTTCTATTTATATATGATATTAAACTAAAAATATATCTACCCAAGATATGAATCAATTAGTTAATCTTTTGGTAAAATGAATGATCGACTCGTAATAATGATTAAAATCAATTATGATGAATCTCTTTCTTTCGCGCTTAATGAAACGTTAAAATTGAAAGACCGGAGGGTAAAATTGGCCGAGTGAAAACGTGACAACGGAACCCGCTTTCTACCCGGGGCGATTTGTCTTGGGAAAGATAAATTTTATTGACATTTGTACTCGAGATCGTAATAATGTTAAATCATCAGTTTAATTGAAACTTAAACCGAAAGTTGAATCGTCCGGCTTTGACAACCGGAGCCTTTTAAATAAAATTGACCGCTTGACGAACGGAATGACTCCTTTTATCTAAAGGTAGATTTGTACTCGGGACTGCTCGTAAAATCCGTAATAGCTTGTGGACCTTGGATCGATGCAATGGACATATGACAATTTCATACGCCGTGTGAGGAGGAGTTGTCTAGCCGAGGAGTGCACCGTTTCACATAATTTACACCTTGAATAAAGGAAGATCTGTCTCATTTATTTCTACTAAAAGATATTGATTCAGTAACGTATTCTTGGCTAGATCCAAAAATATATATATTATCTATTTTTATACATATATATTATATTTACTGTTTTACTAACATCTAACTAATCTAACTATCTAACCCGAGGAAACCGATAAAATCGCGACTTAGATCGAAGTTAATAATAGCTTCTTGGTGTTTAACCCCACTTAAAAGAATTACCATGTTTTCCCCGAGGAATACGACCGACTCACCAGACTAGCACTACAATTTGACCCGGCACACCGCCGGTTAGGATCTCAGATAGCCTAGGTAATGTCCGTCTACTTTCCGCGCCGCTTTCCAAGGTTAGGTTTAGGTCTGTCGACTTTTTGGCGCCGTTGCCGGGAAAACGTCGCTAATTTCTTTTCTTTGTGTCTAGGGTTACTACTTGTATTAGCTCAAAATTCTCGAGGATAAGTCAACACTCTTCTTATCACATTTCTATTTTTATTTTCCGTTGGTACCTACCTTCTTTTAGTTACCAATTTTCTTCTTCTACCAAATTCGAGTTATTTTCTATTTTCGATAGTAGAAAGTAAACGTGGTCATAACAAAATGAGGATAAGTCAATACATTTCTCAATCTCATTTGTATTTTTATTTTCATTGGTACCTACCTATTTGGTAAGATATCAATTTTTATAAAAATACTCGATAAATACCGAGTGGCTTCGGTAATTACCGAGAGAGAGAGAGAAAAAAAAAAAAAAAAAAAAAACTATTCGGTAAATATCGAGTGGATTCGGTAATTACCGAGGAGAAAAAAAAATGTGGTTTTTTTATCGATTTTGTGTTATTTTTTATTCGATATTTTCTATTCCACAAGAATTGTCAAATCGAAGTTACTTAAAATGGCCGAAACCGTTGGTGAAACACCGAACAAGTGGATTGCTCATGCTCAAGGGTATGGCCAAAACCTTAATCGAATTTACCTCAACCTAATAAACGTAATCGAATAATAGAAATAATCGAATCGGAATAAGCATACTCGTAATAATCGAAACCAAATTTAACCCGAGACCTATATGTGATCAGATCGTAAGAAGGTACCAGATTAATAATCCAATTCGTTTACCCAATAAAGGAGCAAATAATTTCGAAATAAAATCTCATCTTTTTGGTTTAATTGACACAAGAGCCCAATTTCTAGGAGAGGATGATGAGGATCCACATCATCACCTCTATCTTTTCGAAGAATTGTGTAATACAACCAAAAGTCATGGTGCTCATCGGGAATTAACGAGGATGTCTATGTTTCCTTTTTCTTTAAAAGGAAGAGCACGAGATTGGTTTTTGTCACTTCCACATCATTCATTGACTAGTTGGGAGGAGATTCAATCCGAGTTCTTAAAGCAATATTTTACTCCTGGTAGAAAATTGGAATTAATAGTCTAAATTGCCAACTTTAGACAAGGATCCGAGGAAACGCGTTTGAGAATGCTTGGGAAAGATTTAAAAATTATTAAGAGCTTGTCCCGATCATGGTTATTCCTTAGATATGCAAATCCAACTTTTCTCGTCAGAATTAAGGAAAGACTCACGCGAGATGTAGATCATGCATGTGGTGGTTCGTTAATGATGAGTGAAGCCCAAATAGTTTACGATGCTATAGAAAAGATTTCCAAAAATAATCGTATGTGGGAAACCGGTTCTATCACAAGAAAAGTAGCCTTTGCAGGAGAATGTACATCGAATGCGAAGTTCTTGCACACTTGGAGAATTTGAGTAGGAAATTTGACGGCTTATTAGCCAAGAAAATGTAAACTCGAAAATATCATACCAAATGACTACTCAAATCATGATAATGTGTCATTAGGGATGGAAGAACCAAAAGGATATTCAAGGAAAATGTGAGTTTTTTACAAAGATAGAATTTGAACAATGCATATTCAAACTCGTTTAATGCTATAAGAAGAGATCACCCTACTTTTCATTGGTCTGAAACCCCTAGTAAGCAAGGACAACCACCGTATTCAATCCAATATAAGAATCCAAATCTAGTTTATCAAGGAAATACCTCGAATCATAATCTACAATCATTACCTAGATCGTATCCACAATATACCACTCAAAGCATACGGTCACCCAAAGTTCAACTCAACCTGGAAGGAGTTGATAAATGGGAGAAATTAATCGAAAATCTGATGGGTATGATGTCAACTCAAGCTCAAAATATGGAAACCATGATGACTTCTATAGTACAAATACTAAGGATATGAGTACGTTGAAAACATCTATGAGTGGACATAATACCGTAATAAGAATTATAGAAGCTTCATTGAGGAACTGGAATATCACTTGAGTAGAGAAGTAGAACGTAAAAACAAGAAACCCTCGGAAGGATTGCCAAGTAATATCGAAGAAACTGAGTGGGGTAAATGTCGTTATTACCGTAAGTGGAAGGATCTGTGGAAGTAATGGATTAGAAAAATTCGGGAATAATGAAGTAGATGATGATTTAGATGGTAAATATAAGAAGAATATGGAATCTAAAGGGCCATTTCAAACCGAACCTTATCCGCTCAACCTAAATTCACATCGGTTCAACTGGAAGGGCATCACCACATCCATCGCATATTTTGAAGAAAAATGTACTGAATGATGACACACTATGTCTTCAAAAGGCACAATCATTCAAGGAAGCTTTACCATCTTCATCTAACGACAAGGGTAAGGGAGGTATTCATTCTAACCCTACTTTAATTGATCTTGAATTACTCCCCCATTCCCCGAGAAATGAAATGAAAAAGATGAAGTTGGATAATAAGTATGCATATTTTCTTGACACTTTTCGGTGCTTAAATATTAATATCCCTTTCATCGATGTTTGTAAGGGAGAGTTTAGTTTGGGAGTGAATGATGAGAGCGTTGTCTTCAACACTTACAATTCATTGAAATATCCATGCATTACACTAGAATCTTGTTCTTGTGTGTACACTTTGTGTTTTTTTTTTGCTGTGGATTATACTAACACGCAGGTAATTGAAGAAGATGACTTCAGCAATAATGTGAAAGCTCGCAAACCTAAAGCTCGAAAATCAAAGGAAAAGGTCAAGAATCGTTTGGATTGGTGGGAATTGTCTAACCTCTGTTGGAAACCGGTATTTAAGAAGGATGCGGTGCGTGAGGATGACCCACCACCAGTGCCTTAAAAACTGAAGCACGGTAAAGTCTGGCTATAGACTATAAATGTAGTCAATGACGGGTACTATCCTTCCTTTTTACTCCTTAAGCATTTATTTTTAGTGGATTATGTGCTTAATTGTTACGTGCTTTTGTGAGTAATTGTTAGAAGTATCCCGTTTTGTTTAGTATATTATATTAGTTAATCATTATCATTTTTGTCGAGCAAACGACGTTAACAAAAAAGCGCTACCGGAGGCAAACCATAAAAATGTTAAATATAATAATTACTCATACTTTGGATGATACTTTGGTAATACTTCAGATTGATTTTCATTTTGTTTCACCAAGTCTTAGGATGAATGTTTGAATGACATTAAACGGGAACGATTAGGTGGTTATCCGAAAATCCTGATGGATAACAAAGATAAAATTCAAATGCATCATTTCTTAGACTTAGGTTGTTAGAACAATTTGAAATAACCCTTGAGGATCTCGGGTATAAAAGACTCGTGAGTTAATACTTTCTCACATATTTCATATCATGATCTAGTCTCATTTTATTTCAAATAATGTGTGACATTTATTAGTTCAACTACTGTGGAATATTGTGTGTTTTAAATCAATAAAAGTTTATGTGGTGTGTTTATCTACCCTTTTGTATTACACTGTCACACTCCACATACTTTTATTTTATTTGCACACACAATGGTCATAACTTTGACCCACCCACCCACCCTTTTTTATCATCCGAGTATTTGTTTTGACTTGTTTTAGTGCACCATTGCTTTCCCAACAACTTATTTACACTCACTTTACATTGAGGACAATGTAAGTTCGTAATTAAGTGGGGAGTGGAGTCGTTGGTCTAGCAATGGAATTAATGTTTATTTTGTATCAATAAATCCTTAGTTTTCGATTTTTTTCGAGCATTATTTAGTTGATTAAAATAAATCGTATAAGGTATATATTTCATGGATTTGAAGATATAATGATCAATTTGGATGTGTATAACCAACGTGAACCGTAAGTGCATTGTAATTCCAAATATATTTGTGTAACATGAATTCCTTCACGTAAGCCTTTGATATTGAAGCGGAAAATTTTAAACTGTATCCATTCAGTATCCTAGTGGTTATTCTATAGATAATTGCAGTAACTTAGTACCTAACTTTTGAACGTGTACTGTGAATATCTGAAGGTTTGAATGTGATAGAAAGGATATAAGTTAAGTGGAATAAAAGAAAAATACCAAATTAAGATGAACTATCTATATGTTGGTTGTAGCTACCAATGATTTGAGTGCGAGTGAGGCGTTATCACTAAACGCCCTATATCATCACTATGAGGTTTAAAAGCTCCCGATCGCTCGATGATAGAAGTCCACTAGGGTGTTATCACAAACGCCCTATTCTTTGGGAATGAAGGCATATGCTACACATGTGAAATTAAGTTCATCAAAAGAAAAAAATAAAAATTTAAGCGTGGTTGAAAACTTAGTTATCTTCGACTATCCCCAGTATAAACTGAATGATATGCTTTAGAGATTATCCTAATAAGTACTCGGAAGAACTTTGTGTGGAACTGTTACTGCTATACCTAGGAAAGTCATTAGGACTGTCTGAATGGATATTTGTGCGTTTGCTTGAATTATTCAAGAGAGGATAGTGGAAATTGAAAAGGCTTGTCACACACACACTCTGTTATACATTTATATTGAGGTTAACGCCTGGTTGTAATTCTAACGGTTGCAACATCTGGTTGTTTCTTATACCTTCTATCTTCATAAATTTATCTCTTATTCATTTTGTTTTATCGCTTGTTTTGATCGAGGACGACCAAAAGCTAAGTGAGGGGTTGTGATGAGAGATAAATTTATAATCATTATTACGACATTTTACCCCAATATTGATACCATTTTGAGCATTATTGTATCAAATCAAGTCAAAATTACTAAGTTTTATTCAAATGTATAAGTAGTAGTTATTATATAAATTATCGTATTTTTATTAGTTTTTGTATCGGTTTAGTAACCGGAGTGTCGTGTCGGATTTACGTTTGGTATTTTGGTGGTTCATTGCAGGATTATATATTGACCAAGATTCCACGTAAGGACATGTTTTGAGTCTAAAAGATGTGTTTAGAGGATTAGAAGAAGGTGCCACAAGCTTACGAGTTCAAATGGATCAAATTATCTTACATACTTAAAACCAAAACCTGTTTCGACGGAGATTTGACCCAGCTTAGAGGCATTTTCAGGGGATGACTTCTTAATGAAAGTTGTAGATCTTCACATAAGCTTTCCAACGCACTTTGAATTACGTCAATTAGAGGTCTACAACTCAAGTTATGGTCAATTGACTAATCAATTCGGATTAGTAGAAATCCCGTAAAAGACTCGACATACGAATGGCTCATCAAAAAGACGTTATCTGAAAAAGTGTTCTTAATGAAAGTTGAAGATCTTCATATAAGCTTTCCAATGCAATTTAAATTATAAAGATTGGACTTCTACAACTCAAATGGTGGTCAAGTGGCTAATTGATTCAATTTCGTAAAAATCCCGAAAAAACGTTCGGAGGAACACGAGGTACTCAAGAAGACGTTTTCTGAAGAAGAATCCTTCATGAAAGTTGTAGAGTTTCTCGAGATCTTAATTTTGGCATTTCGTTTGCAATTTTTGGAGGTCTACAACTCAAGATATGAATTTTAGAAGTCTTATTACAATATATCGAGCTTCTAGAAGGAAAACGGTTACATGTAATCATTTGAGTCGGATCGATCCGCACCAATCGGATCGATCCGACCCCTGAATCTTTGCTATATATACAGAGCAAATGAGAATGGATCAAATGCCCCTTTCTTCTTCACCTCTCTTTCTCTCGTCCATTTCTTTTACTTTGAAGATCATATATATATATATATATATATATATATATATATATATATATATATATATATATATATATATATATATATATATGATCTAGATTTTCTTTTCATCTCTTTTGTCTTTTTATTTTATTTTCGGGGCCCGTATATACATATATATGTCTACGTATGTATGTATATATGTTTTTCACATATATAAATAAAATGGTTATAGTATCGTTGTAATGGCGGAATAATTATCGAAGATTGTTGATTTCAAGCTTTGGCATGTTAGATCCGTGGAAACGACCCGATTCGATAGTCATAACCGGTAATATATTCTAAAATTGTTATGTTTATTATTTCTATTTCTATTTATATATGATATTAAACTAAAAATATATCTAGCCAAGATATGAATCTGAATTAGTTAATCTTTTGGTAAAATGAATGATCGACTCGTAATAATGATTAAAATCAATTATGATGAATCTCTTTCTTTTCTGCGCTTAATGAAACGTTAAAATTGAAAGACCGGAGGTAAAATTGGCCGAGTGAAAACGTGACAACGGAACCCGATTTCTACCCGGGGCGATTTGTCTTGGGAAAGATAAATTTTATTGACATTTGTACTCGAGATCGTAATAATGTTAAATCATCAGTTTAATTGAAACTTAAACCGAAAGTTGAATCGTCCGGCTTTGACAACCGGAGCCTTTTAAATAAAATTGACCGCGTTTGACGAACGGAATGACTCCTTTTATCTAAAGGTAGATTTGTACTCGGGACTGTTCGGAAAAACCGTAATGATTGTGGACCTTGGGTGATGCAATGGACATATGACAATTTCATACGCTCGTGTGAGGAGGAGTTGTCTAGCTGAGGAGTGCACCGTTTCACATAATTTACACCTTGAATAAAGGAAGATCTGTCTCATTTATTTCTACTAAAAGATATTGATTCAGTAACGTATTCTTGGCTAGATCCAAAAAAATATATATTATCTATTTTTATACATATATATTATATTTACTGTTTTACTAACATCTAACTAATCTAACTATCTAACCCGAGGAAACTGATAAAACTGCGACTTAGATCGAGTTAATAATAGCTTCTTGGTGTTTAACCCCACTTAAAAGAATTACCATGTTTTCCCTGAGGAATACGACCTGACTCACCAGACTAGCACTACAATTTGACCCGGTACACTGCCGGTTAGGATCTGTATAGCCTAGGTAATGTCCGTCGCCTTTACGGCGCGCCGTTCCAAGGTTAGGTTTAGTCTCATCACTAACACATCAAACCCTACCCTGGTCTCAGCGATCTTACAGTGATCACCTCAGATTGAGATTAATCCATATATGATCATCTTGTGATTCGATAAGACTTCTCGATCACGGAATTATATCGAGAACTCAAATCAAATCGGTCCAGCCCTATATGATTATCATCATATATAAATGCCTCACTAGGTATCCTTTTACCGACAGTCCGGATAAAACTATCACACCTAAAGTGTTCTCGGCGCATTATTAGCAAATTAATCTAGAGACCCGTACTCAGATTAATAAACGCTACGGACTAAGTTAATTTTAAGTATATCTCACTAACTCAATCCTCTTGTGTATAGCCATACACTGAGTTAAGTGATTACATAAACGATGTACTTAGGGTTTTCAGCAGTGTCTTAATTATAAGCATACGTGCATATAATAAGCTGAATTATTAATTCTGTCCTAAAACAATTATATAATTGCCTTTCGGGCACTACACCTAACAAGGATGTAGGTTCTTTTTCATTGGAGATGTTACAAGAAAATTCCTTGTATGCATTGGACAAATGATCATAGTTGAGAACCTTGTCCAAAGTATGAGGTGTACAAGACAAGCAAAGACACCTAGCTTTGTATGATAGTCTTGAAGATGTGTAGGTAGTCTCTTTTCTCTAGTTGATCTTCTTAGATTTTGATTTGTAGGAGGTGCATGCACCTTTATTCCTGAATGATTGGAATCCTCATCATTGTGTGTCAAGTTAGCTATTTTTGAATCAGTGGAATCATCAGTATGATGTCCTGAAGAAATTGATGTGGATGATGTAGTGCTTTGCTCTAGAATGTCAGAATTGATATTTTGAAAACTGGGAATTGGAAAAACAGTATGATCAGGACTCCAAGGTGAAATATTGAGAAATGGAAAGGATGTTTCATGAAAAATAACATCTCTAGAAACTAAAAACTCCTTGGTGCTGAGATCCAGTAGTGTGTAACCCTTTGTGTGTGGAGGATTGCCAAGGTAGACACATTGCCTGCTCCTGCTATCAAATTTTCCTCTGCCCTGTGCAATAGTGCTAGCATATACTAAACCACCAAATACTTTAAGGTCAGTGTAAACAGGTGTTGTGCCATATAGTAGAAAATGAGGTGTTTGCTCTTTAAGTAAGGGTGTAGGTGTGATGTTTATGAGCATGGCATCGTGTTTCACACAGAAACCCCAGTATTTCTTAGGGAGACCAGAATGAAATCTTAGTGCTCTAGCAGCATTCAACAGATGTTGATGTTTCCTTTCTGCAACACCATTTTACTATGGTGTGTGCACACAAGAGGTTTCATGAATGATGCCTTTTTGAGCATAGTAGTTATCCATCTTGAATTCAAGGCCATTGTCTGACCTGATTACCTTTATGCTTGTATTGAATTGATTAGAAACAGTGTTGCAATTTTTTTCTAATAAAGGCCTAGTTTCATATTTTTGTTTCATCAAGTGAACCCAAAGATATCTTGAACAATCATCAACAATAGTTAAAATGAAATATTCACCATTATAAGTAGAATATCTGTCAGGGCCTCATATATCAACATGTAACAATTCAAAAACTTTAGATGCAATAGAAGTACTATAAGAAAAACTATTCCTTTTCTATTTAGCAAATGACAAATATGACAACAAGTCAATGAATCAGAAAGTACAAGAGGCGTGGACTTATTCAATACTTGTATTCTTTGTTTAGAGGGGTGTCCTAATCTATAATGCCAAAGCAAAGAATCAGGAATGACAACAGCAGCACAAGTAACATGATCAGTTTTGTGAGCACTATAAACATTATCAGGATCATCTTTTAATACGTATAAGCCTTGAGATAAACTAGTTGAACCAATCATCTTGATCAAGATGTTGTCATGCAAAACACAGCCATTAGAGTTGAAACACAAGGAATATCTGTTATCTTTAGTGACTTTGGTGACAGACAAAAGATTATATGTAAATTGTGGAACACAAAGTACATCATGTAATGTAAGACTATTATTGATCCTGACTTGACCTCTATGAGTTACTTTATTGTGTGCCCCATCAGGTAAAGTGACAGTGAGACCAAAAATAGGCTTAGCATTGAACATCAAGAATAAATCATAAATGATATGATCAGTGGCACCTGAATCAACTATCCAATGATAGATAGTACCTGAATCAGAAGAAGATCCTTGAACATTAGCAGTTAGGGCAACAACTTGTTGTGCAAGTGGATCTGAGACTTTAACATGTCTAAGCATATCCATGATGTGCTCATACTGACTTCTACTCATTGTATTAGGGTTATATTGATCCAGATCAGCCTTCTGAGATTCCAAAGTGTCCTGTCCAGAGTTCTGGAAATCACATCACCAAAAATAAAGCCATGATCCAAACCAACATTATTGGCTTGTACTTGACCCTTGCCTCTGCCTCTAGATCCATTTGGAAATCCATACTTCTTGTAGCACTTATCAATGGTGTGACTTTCTTTGCCACAGTAGGTACACTGTGGTCTCTTTGAAACACCATAATAGCTTCTACCAGAGCCCCTACCACCACCTCTGCCATAGGAAACATTGGACTGTACTGCTAAAGAGACATAATCTTGGAAGTTCTTTAGCAGTGACAGCACTTAAAACAGTCTTATCAATTCCTAATTCGTAGTATGTAATTTGACTCTCATGCTGTAGAGCCATGTTAAAGACAATACCAATATCTGGAATAGGTTTGGCCATTAGAGCCTGGGATCTAACATTGCTAAACATGTCATTTAACCCCTTCAAGAATCTTACAACATAATCAATATCATTCTGCTCATGGTAAATAGGCAATGCAGCACAAGTGCAAGGTGGGATGGGCCTTAAAATCAACAATTGGTCCCATAAACCTTTCAATTTGGTGAAATATTGAGTAACAGACAGAGTACCTTGTTTGGTGGCATAGATTTCTTCTTGTAGATTGGAAAGCCTGTAAGCATTCCCTGTGCCAAATCTGTGATCTAGATCCAACCAAATCTCTCTTCCCGTATTCAACCAAAAAACGCTTTGTGAAATAGATGGATCCAAAGAATTTACCAGCCAATTGGAAACCAAATCGTTGCATTGACACCAAATCTCAAAATGCCTATCAGTTTCTGCAGGTTTTGGTAAACTCCCATCAACGAACTTCAGCTTACCTTTCATTGACAAGACCAAAAAAACAGCTCATTTCTAGCAATGATAGTTTTCAACCCCTTTGAGGAGTGGTTGAACAATGACAGCCGATGGATTCTCTCCATTATGAATCAAATACGGATTAACCGCAACATTAGTGACTTCTACCATTGACAGGAAACAAGAAAAAAAGATTTCTTAAAAGAAGAAAGAAAAATAACAAGAATGCAGTTCCACACCGCAAGAAAACAAGAAATTGCAGGTTCAATACTCTGCAAATTCACAGCAGAAATCTTATTGAAGCCCTGATACCATGTTGAAATTGTAAAAACAGCTAAAGATCCAAGAACAAAAACGAAGAAGAAGAAGTTTCATTCAAATTATGAACTTGGTGGGAAAATTTGTTTACATTGCATTAAGAAGAATTTGATCAAATCAGCACTATACAACTTAGATTAGCTACTTATATAACACCTAGAAGCATCTAGTTGGAATGAAAGACGGTTACAACTACTCTAACTGCCTCTAACTAACTTCAACTGTTTTTGCACATAAGTGTTCGATCAAATGCCTGAATGAGAATCTGCCTTGTATTGTGCTGTGGTGTTATATCTGCAACAGTACTCTTATCAAGGCAGTATTGAGAAGTCAGTATTGAGAAGCTAGGTTATCATAGGCCAACTCTTATCAAGGCAGTATTGAGAAGTCTTGGGATGGCGGTGTGGGAACTGGGAAGTATGTGTGAGTACTGAGTACAGTTAAGTCAAGTGTGGGGAGGAATAGTTAAGATGAGTGTCCGTATTGAAAAGGCGAGCGTCGCTGTACTGTATCAGCGCAAACTACATGAGACGGAATCATGTCTTGATTAATTGCTATATATATCAATCAATCAATACGTAAATCTTACATGTGTTATAATATCATGTCAAATCATACCTTGTTTGATTTCATAATGATAGTTGAAATTAAAAAGGTTACAATATACATAACTTAATTCTGATAAACCGAAATAAGTGATGAAAACCGAAATAATAAATTAAAAAACATGCTATGTTACTCCTTCTAGCAGAAAAGATGGGAAAAAAAAAATGAAAAACTGAGAATAGAAACTTATCTTCAATAAGGAACGGACCTGGAAGGAAAAGAATGAGCACAAGGTAAACAATCTTTGAAGCCATTGTCTTTGAAATCGATATTTGTTAATTAATTTATGCTATGAAATGGTTGTGAGTATAGCAAACTGATCTGTAATTAGTTTATAGTTATCCAAATGTTTCTTCCACACTGTTTAATTGAAAAAGAAATGATGTGTACGTAGCTAAATTAATTAAAAAAAACCACTTAAAGGACCCTTATTGAGTATGTGAGAGGGCTGACATATCAATTTCTGATGACATGACAGTTTTTTTTGACCGGAAAAGTTGTCCAGTCAGCATTTCCGACGTTCAGGACTATTTTTGCAAACAAAAAGATCACTTAAAGGATCAAAATTATGATCAGAGTAAAACCATGACTAAATTGCAAAAACGTGTCCATTTTACGACTAAATTTGCAGTTTAGCCTATGTATATTCGTAGTTATGTAACTTATGTTGCAGCTGTGGGTTAGTATAAATTGATGATATTGAAGTCTTTGGACCTTTTTATACGTCGGAAGGCATATGTCTTTCGAACACTTTCACTCAGACAAAATAGTAGATTATCACTTTCAAATATATGCTGTAAATTTCTCATTTTGGCTTGAATTAATTAAGGTGGGTTCAGACTCTTCTTCCGATTCATTTTCAAACTCCTAGGGCTCGCATAATCCGTTGAAATTTGGCAGGAAAAGTTACTTTGGTGGGTCTCTGTCGGCGGCAGAGTCAGAATGGCCTCCCTTGGCGCCATGAAAGAAGGGCGGAAGAAAATGGGAAAGAAGAAGGTGGGAGAAAGAAGAAGGGACGCCCATTTTTTTGTTTCTTTCTGGGAAAAAAAATGGGGTATATAAAAGGAAGATGACATTAATTTTGTCCACCAACTTTTATTATGTCTTTATTATAATCCATAATCTTTTGAGTATTTCTTAAATGCCTCATTAAGTCTTAAAATTTTGTTTTCGCAAAAAAAAAAAAAAAACTATTGTAATTAATGCACTCAATCTACTTCTCTTTATATGGTATCCGAGCCGTTTGACTCATGCCCATTTCTGAAAAGAACAATGATTATGCCACAACATTTGTCCACAACAACATATTCTACCATTGATTATGATGTGGCTCCTATTGATTCAAATGAGTCTCGAAAAAATCAATGGCAAAATGTTATTGTGGACAAATGTTGTAGCCAGGGCCGGCCCTCGCTTGTATTTGGCGCAAAGACCAACTGCCGCCGAATTGGGCCTTTTAGTTGAATTTTCTTTTTTAAAACATACTTATTGTTAGATATTTTTTCATAAATAAATATTTTGGTTATCGTTTGCATACGAGTTGCCGTACGAATTAATGTTATCGCAACGAAACCGGGTTCGACCTTCGCAGGGGTCGAGCGGGCGCGCGCTAACTCGTGGGGTTCGGGGCGCGCCTAAAACCTAAACCACTGCATGCATCAGTTCATGAAGGGATAAGCATTTTTAGATACACGCATTTTCGAACTGATATGTACTTACCCTTTTGTGTAAGGGTTGCATGCTTTCATCCGGTGCAAGGAGTACATCAATTCGTTTATGGGGTACTTGAAACCTATAAAAGGCATAAGTCTTTCATCCATAAATTTGACAACATCATTAGAAAAACTTTGAGTGTTCTCGGGTTTGATTCAAACAAGTCACTGTTTGAATCAAACACCCCATCGTATATCTCGAAAGAGATTTTCATTTGATCCCTTAGTGACAAATCGTGTGAGACAAAACATCTCTTAAAAGGCAACGTTATTAACGTGCCTTGGAGTTTCTAATTCTCTGTCAAATCCTAAGTACTACATTTTTTCCAACACTTATCGCGTTTTTACAATCCGTAAATGCAAAAAAATAATAAAACTTGTTTGTATATATCTATTTTTTTGGTCAAATAAAATTTTTATTGGGGCCTTTATCAATTAGAGTAAAAAAAAAAAATTGGGCCTTTATCTAAAAGAAAATTAACATATTATATTAGGTTGAATCGGATTAAATCTACACGATTTTTTTCTTTTAACTTAAACATTTGCATTGGTTTTTTCGACAGGTGGGCCTAAGACTGGTCTCGCTGGCCTTAGCATAGGGCCGGCCCTGGTTGTAGCATAATCATTATGGATCAACAAGAACCTCAGCTGTTGCATTGCAAGTGCAATTGCTAGTTCAAGTGATGACACATTCAAATGGAAAAGTAATTGTAGCAAATATTTGGCTCCAACAACACAACACACAATGTAAACAAAGAAAATATAATTTATTTCCAAAGAGGATGAAATGGCAAGAAGTTATTTACATTTAAGCGATTTTGGCGGATTTCTTGTCATGTTAGCAATTTCCGGCGAACTGGACCAATAACATTATTATTATTATTATGCTATCGTTTCGTTAAAATAATAATAATAGAAATAATAATAAATAATAATAATAAAAGAAATCTTACTAAAAGTTATATTCTTGAAAAAATTTATGGTGATTTACATTTTTTGGACTTTAGAGAAGAGATCTGTGTAGTCTAGCTTATTGCTAGACTGTTTATAATAATAAGTTTCAATTCAAAATAAAAATAAAAATACGGCTCATAAGAATATAGACAAAATTTAAAACACTATTTTATTGCAATACATTTGAACTTCCAAACAAATTTACAAGTCGGACTTTATATAGCCGAAACAAAACAAAACACATCAAACTAAAACAGGGGAGATTTTTGGGTGGTGTATCCGCATGATCTTGGATACATACACCTATGAAGACTTTAAAACACCCGTGTTTTTGCAGGGTATTATGCAAACCGACACATCCGCCCACAATAATTAACACAAGTAACTTTTACACCATTGAGTATTATGTAGGATTTCTTGATTGAAATAAATTCCATCATAATCAATATATACAAAAGTATGTTGTGTCAATCGTTATTACTGAGATAGGCAAATAGGACTACTCAGTTATTTCTTCGCATTCATTATGCCCGCCTAAATCTGGTTGAGAGACGCAATGGCAAATCTTAGGATCAAAACAATCTTCACTGCTGATGCACGTTCCATCCGGCTCAATGCTTTCACAGAAGTTCCGCAAGAGATCGATGCTTTTGGCACGAGGAGTGAAATTGCTATGAACCCATTTTCTTGGCAGTATAATGCCATGCGCTGCTGCTTCAGTACCATCAACTTCCGAAAACATTATGCAACCTGAAATTTTAGTTAGAAAACCAAAGAGAAAAGCAGTTTGTAGAGGGAATGCAGTGGTGGCATGAATATAAATCCACCGTAAATATATTTGTCAGTTATCGTAATGACTTTTTAAA
This sequence comes from Gentiana macrophylla, assembly GCA_026214975.1. Classification (NCBI taxonomy): domain Eukaryota; kingdom Viridiplantae; phylum Streptophyta; class Magnoliopsida; order Gentianales; family Gentianaceae; genus Gentiana; species Gentiana macrophylla. The sequence continues at coordinate 14,265,063 of CM047813.1, forward strand.
GGCCAAGTATACGAAAAAAAAAAACCGGTAAAATTAAAAGGTTTTAAATCACGGATTTTTGTTAATCTGCCGCATGAAATGAAAAATATATGCAAGTGCATATAAAATTTTAATTATCTACCTTCTATCAACTTAAGTTTTTAGTAGAAATGGTAGTTCACACATGATACAAAATGCTATTTATCTATCTTCTATCAGCTTAAGCATTTAGGAGAGATGGTAATTGAACATAATATCAGAACATGAGACGTGGTTGAGCTAGTAGACTAATCGGGTGGGATTAAGTACGATGTTTTGATAACTTAAGTTGGATTCTATAGATTTTGTAGTGTAGAATTTTTTTTCGTCGACTGGGCTTCCGTTCTTAGCCCTACATGTATCTCCGTCTGTGCCACTGCAAACACAGTCCAACATGGTATCAGAACAGGAGGTTATGAGTTCAAACCTTGCTGCAATTGACGGGTTTATTAAAGCGTATAAAATATTAATTATCGACGGTTTACATCACATCACTAGCTAGCAGCAACAAGTAAACCACCATTTTAAACCACATCACACATCACTAGCAGCGACATGTAAAATCCACTGCTAAAAAACTTGGTTTTACCTGAAGAAGAAAAAAACCCGCATCTGACATCGCACATCATTAACAACGAAATGTAAAATCCCCCGCTAAAAAGGGCAAAATTAGGATTTTAGTCCTCTAAGTTGGCCTATTTTGGATTTTAGTCCTGTTCCTACTCCGGTGAGGAAAATAGTCCTCTAAGTTGGGTATTTTTGGGATTTTAGTCCTATCTGCCGGTTTATGCTGACTGGACACCGGAATCATCAAAAATAACTTATATGGACGCATACATCATACACCATGTTGGATCTACGCCATGTTGGTCGACTTACATTAATAATAATAATAATATTAAGAATAATAGGTTATAAAAAAAAAAACTACAAAAATAAAAATTACATAAGAGCTCTTATATATATATCATCTCTGATTAAATTAATTTTGTAAATAAGTTTATTTAAATTAGGCACATACAATGTTGGAAGAAATGTTATTGTGCATAAGTAATTAATTGTGTCATAATATATGTGTTGAAGTTATAGCTTGGATGGCAAAGTACTTTGTATTTTACCATAATCCTTCTTCCCCAACTTTTTATTTTTTTAGTAATTGGAGGAGAAATGGGACCCACAAGCCATGTAGGATCCGACGTGGCAGCCATGTCATCAATTTTAAAATATTCGGCCTTGATCGGCAAGGAGAAATGGGACCCACAAGCCATGTAGGATTCGGCGTGGCAGCCATGTCATCAATTTTAAAATATTCCGGTGCCCAGTCAGCAATATCCGGTGGATAGGACTAAAATCCAAAAAAAAAGAGAAATGGGACCCACAAGCAATGTAGGATCCGACGTGGCAGCCATGTCATCAATTTTAAAATATTCCGGTGCCCAGTCAGCAATATCCGGCGGATAGGACTAAAATCCAAAAAAAAAAAGCCAACTTAGAGGACTATTTTCCTTACCGAAGCAGGAGCAGGACTAAAATTCAAAATAGGTCAACTTAGAGGACTAAAATCCTAATTTTGCCGCTAAAAAGCCATACCTTATTGTAGTGCAAGAACATAGGATCTAATCCCACCCAAATGTATAAAATCAAATAAAACAAAGAATAGAAAAAATTCAGACGGACCTGCGATGAAAAGAATGAGCAGAAAGTAAACATTTTTTGCAGCCATTATATGTCTTTAAATTTGATATTGATGTTACTGTATAGGCTATGAAATGCTTGCGGACTTAAAATCCTATTTATAGCATTTTTTTAATATTTTAATTATATTATAATTACACATTATTTAAAGAAGAGCAACTTTGGCGTACGTTTCTTATACCACTATTTTATTAAATTAAAAAAGTTGATTTGTCATTTCCAAACCACGAATGCTAGCTTCAAATAACTAGTTTGTTAAACAACTGGGTTTGTAATTTTTTTATTTTATTTATGTATCTTGTCCTTTTTTCCAGAACTATGTATCTTTGTCTTGACTTATATATCATCTTTGTACGTAAGTTTTATTTATTTATTTATTTATCAAATTTTTTTTTAGAAGTAGAAGAAGAAATCACAAACGATGTTCTAAAAAAATCATTGCAAAACAATCAATATAAAACATCTAATTTGCACCGTTATGCCTTTGAAATTCTTGATGGAATTTTACTTGATTTTTAGCTTAAACCGGGTCTAAGTATAAGTGGCGAAAGATCAACTTGAGCCTCAATTTTGAATGACTTACGGAATAAATTTCCGAGAGCTAAAAACAGTTTTGAAAACGACTAAGACAGTTGTAGATATTAGGCTTTTGAATTACTTGATTCCGATATCAGGTGAATGAATAATTAATGCTTAAAGGTAGAGTAATTTATGTGGGTGTTGTAATGAAAATGTGTTCCATTCTTTCCCCCCAATTTTAAAACACTCATATCTTTTGATATATATATCCAAACGCGATAAAAATTTCAATGAATTTTTTATTTTTTGTTGCTCTTCGTTTTGAGACTTAGTTCGATATAAATACATCATTTTTCGTGAGATTCACTGTCGAAATTCACTCAGTAAATATCTCCGTGAATCCCAAAAATCAGTGAATATCGACAGTGAATTTCGAACAATAATGAATTTCGACAAATGATTTCTTGAAATCATGTCGCAATATGTTGAATGTGGTCTCAAAATAAAGAGCATGCAAAAAATAAAATATTTGGTGAAAGAATTTTTAAATTTAGAGTTCTAGATTGGGAGATATGAATGTTTAAAAAAGAAGGATGAGAGAGAAAGTGTGTTGAGTTTTTTTGGAAAAAAGTCTAGAAAATAAAATAAAATAAATAGTTTTGTCCTTTATGCAAAAGTTTCAAAAAACTGACATTCTCCTTATTGATAAAAAAAATGACATTCTCCTTTATGCAATAGTTTCAAAATTTGATCAAAAAATTGTCATTCTCTTTTATGCAAAAGTTTCAAAAAACTGTCATTCTCCTCATTCCCCTATAATTTTATACATATGACACTATTTCATTAGTCTGATGCAATGAAACTATCCTCACTGTAACCGTACATATAGTCTTTCCTCCTTGAGTATAGTTTGTTCCCATGTTTGATATGTAATTCCCTTGTATTTGTCTACTGACTTAAACAAAGTAAAACCATGAAAGATGATGATGCTGAATAATGCACCACCGATAAATCAGGGCCACGTGTAATCTAAGGATGAGCTGTAAAGGAATCGAACGGCTGTAGTCTTAGTAAAAGATGGTGTTTTTGGTGTTTTATGGCTGAGTCCAAGAATGTAACTTGGATTGCCTACGTATCCTGTGTGAAAGTCCAGGAATCAAGCCTTACGTAGTTCCTGGAATGATGCATTTATAGGCACATGTCTTCCTTCTGCCCTAAGTTTAGGGCGGTTAGGTCTATTGACATAAATACCCTTAAATGGGCCTTGCCCTCCTGCCCAAGTTACCTGTGATCGGGGTCAATCAGGTTGTAAAATACTTGACCACCATAAACCAATACTAGCAAGAGGACTAGGCCCATCGTAGTATAGCTATAGTGAATCAAGGTCGATCCCACAGGGAACCAATTGTGGGTCACTTCATATATAAACAATTAATTATACATGTCAAGGACATAAAGGCGGTCTACGACCAACATAGGACAAGAAAAGTAAAGACACGACTCGACACAACGTAATTAACCTCCCCAATTATAGTCTTTATCATTTGGACCTAGATAATTTATATAATAAACTGAACTTATTAACTGTCAATCCGTTTGAATCTATCTTAGATTGGCTACGGGAGTCATCCTCTTTAACTTGACTTAGCACCGGTAAGTCACTAAATCACTGTGATATTGTTACGTGACTTCGCCTTTTAGTGCCTCCATCTCATATAACTCACACGCTTACGACTCTAAGGATGCCGATATTGACCGTACACCTCGTCTAGGCAACATTCCTATGGTTAGGCGTACTTCCTAAACAATCACTCAAGCTCTCGTCCAACTAGCAATTACCAAGTTATAGTCTCATGCTAATCTACGACGTACGTATAATCAGGTGCATGCAATTCCCAAATATAAACCTACCTAGATAATATTTGAACGTCCGTGAAGAGCAATTCATAAGCCTACTAAGAGTTTTATATTGGTATTTCCTTTTTACACGTTTAATTAAACTAAGCGAGTAACGTAGCCATAGCCATACCTACTGAGATAATAAATTCTATTAAGTTAACCTAACCATAAAGACATGGCTATCTAACGGATGAACAGGGGGGCTCGGTCGACCGAATACAGTGTAATATCCCGAAATTTTGATTCTCTATTTAATTGATATTAAAAAAAAAAAAAAAAGGGGGTTGTAGTAATTAAAAGGATTTTAATCCTTTCTAAACCTCCCAATTAATCAATTAGCCTTTTTCCTCCTTCTCTCAAAAGAGACGTGTAACCTCAAGAGAAAACCCTCCCCTTGCCGCCATACATTGTGAAGAAGAAGGAGAAAACCTCCTTCTTGGTGTGAGAGTTTCCGCCGTCCGTCGCCGATAAGTACCGTTTTCTTGTCCTCCCGGATAATTCTTGCGAAGCGGAACGATGGGAGAAGCGTTGATCGGCCGGCCAAAGGCCATGGCCGATCCTCTTGAGCTTTCGTGGGGAGTTTTCGATATTTTTTGGTGGCTTGCCTTGGTGGTCCATTAGAATGGCTTGGTAATTATCGTCTTTCCCTTTTGTTATAGATTCGGGGCCGTGGAAGAAACGATTCTAATTCGTTAGCAACAAATTTGTCAAGAAACGCCGCACAATCGGTAGGATAATTCTAAGTTGCGTGTTCGTTTAGTGCGAGAGATGGAGCTTTTAATAACATGTAGGGTTGTGTGGGTGGTTTGGGTTGTATAGCATTGTTGATCAAGGTTTTGAGTATAAGTTGGGGGTTGCTATTTGTGTTTTAAGGTGTATAGACCATTGTGTTTATGCGTGGAAACATAAAACAACCATTGTAAATCTTTTGTTAAAATCGTTACGTTGTTAGTCATACTTTGGGGTGTTAAGCGTCCATAAAAATGTGTTTGGCTTTGGGGTTAAAATTTGTGGACATTGTGGTACTTTGATATGAGGTTTCTTTGTACACATATTATATTCTTTATTCTTCTTTGTTTTGTTGAGAACAACCCAAAAATCGCGTTGAAAATTATTAGGGTTCGATTGCGGCCAGGCCCGGACGGGCGTCGCCTTAATGGGACGGGCGTCGGTCTTGGTTTCAACTCGAGGGTGTAATCTGCCTTAATGGACGGGCGCGCGTCGATCTTGGTTTTCAACTCAGACGGCGCGTCGAAGAGGCGTCAAGGTCTGTTTTGATACTGAGATGTAATTTATTTTAGTGGGACGGGCGTCCAAGCATAATGGATCAAGCGTCCAGGTGTAAAAGCGGATTCGAGGATGTAACAGTCCTTTTGGGCCATACGTCCGAGTTTTGGACGGGCGTTCGGTTATCAAACGGGCGCCGACTTAAGTGTCCTTACTTCTTTGTTAGTTATTGTTAAATCTTATTAACATGCTTTGTGTCACGGATTTTATCTATGCAAAACAACAAGTAATAAATTTATAGATCCGGTATTTCCCAAGTGTAGGGATCGTAGTATAGCGATTAATACGGAGTCGGTCACGAGGAATCGGGGTATCTAGTTCATTAATTTTCCTAAGGTTGTTACTACTAAAGCGAAACTAAACAAAGATAAAATAAAGCCGAATGGAGGATTGTCGGTCCAAAGCCGGGAAGGATAAAAGCGATAAAAACTAAATCTAAACTACTAACTATAAAAGGAAATAAACAAGAAGATGAACATGGAGATTAACAATGAACAAACAAAATCATCCAATCCTTCAAACCCTCTATCTCTATCTAAGGTTATCTTGTGATGATTAACTAAAGATGTGGTTCACCTAATCAAAAGTATGAATCTGCTTCCGTAGATAATTAGTCATCAATCTAACATCTTCCAATGTATAGAATTGGACTTAAACAAACCAAGGTGCAAGATTTTAAATCTAACAACCTAGATAATCAACCTATCAACTTCCGTTATGTCAAGGCTAAAAACCTAATCTTTCTATGGTGATCTAGGTCAATCATGACTTCCATCAAAATCAAACATCAAAAGCAACCATCTTCCGATATCGTGCATGAACAAATAAAGCGATAGGAAAAGATACAACTTTGAATCAAAGATCAAAACATAAACTTAAATAAAAGATAGAAAAACTGATGAAAAGAGTTACATCGTTTGAACAATGTGACCTCCAAGCATGAAGTGCGGAAAAACGCAGAATGCGAAATAGAAAGAAAAGCGAAATAAAAAAAAACCTAATCTAATTGCCACCCCAGAGACCTCCAAAAAAGGGGTGAGGCTAAGGTTGCTCCTTTATGATGGTGTATCAATAAGAGTCGAATATTGTGTGTTTTAGGGTTGAAATCATGGCTGCTATTTATAGGAGAAATAGGTCGGTTTTCAAACATGTCGGCCGTGGGCGCCCGTCCACTCAAGCGGGCCTTCGTCCAAGAATTACAGGCCGCAGTGGGCGCCCGTTTGTTATGGCGTCTAAACTCTCTGAATCAAAAACTCCTCCTGGGCGCTTGATCCACTTATTTGACGCCTTGATCCACTTTGGACGGGACTTGGACGTGCGTTCAGCTCTTTTTCTCCCAAATTAATCTTGATCTTCATTCCAACTTCATCTCTATCTCTTCCCTTCCATGCAAATCATCACTTGAACATCTTTTAAGCTCCTTTCACCTCATGCAAGCGTACTACATCACGATAAAACCATGCAAAATGTAACATCTTACATCTAAAGATATTTATCCAATAAAATCACATAATTAACCCGATTTTGAACTTTAATACTTCTAAAACTCATTTGCTCAATATTTCAATATAAAGCTCGATTTCTATGAGAAACATACGAATATGGAGAGAATTGTTACAAAATATATCCTTATAAAGCGTATAAAATCACCTTAACAACTCCCCCACACTTAAACCTTGCTCTCGTCCCGAGCAAGACAAAACATAATCAAGACTCGAGACATATAAACACTTATGCAAATATAAAACATATTCAATAGTTTAGAGGTTCACCCAAGTGTGTGTGTGCATAGCCATAATAAATTTCCACCAAATCCACACTTGAAATTGATTCAAGCAAAACTAGCCATCATCCCATCTAAATCGGAAATATAAAAGCGATTATAACATGCACCTCACAAAACATACTTATTCAAAAGATAATAGGAGCATTTAAAATATTTCCGACACACTTAGAGGATAGTCCTACAACATATCTTTCGGTTTATACTTTGGGGATGGTGAGAAGATAACTAAGGTTTCCAACCATCTTTTCACATTACCATTCACTAATTTTTCTTAAAGTTCAATCAATTCCACATATATAGCATATATGCCCTCATTCCCAAAGCAATAGGATGTTTCGGGATAACACCCTAGCCGGACTACTATCATCGAGCGATGAGGAGCTATTAACCTCATAGTGGTATAGGACATTTCGTGATAATGCCCTACCGCACTCAAATCATCGGCAGCTACTTCCGACACTTAAATATATATAATTCATATTATTCATCTTAGATTGGTATACAAACCTTAAATTATATCCCTCCTATCACATTCAAACCTTCAGATATTCACAGTATGTCATACTTTAATTCTAAATACAAACTATTAAAATTTTCAAAATTAGTATGGAAGCAAAGAATCATGCGATAATCATCAAAAAATCTCTAATCAAATGGGTATGGCTTTAAAAATATAGCTCTTCATCTACTATGGCACGTGAAAAAGAGTGTCGGGTGAAACAACTAAAATTACTAAATATACAGAATATAGCATAAATGATATAAACTCAAGCAAAGATATGCCTTTGTCTACTCGGGACAAAACAAAAAAAATTTGAAAATTAAGCACTTTTCATAGAAAATTATAACTAATATGACAAATGAATGTAGATACCACATAGCTATTCCCCTCCCCCACACTTAAATTACAACATGTCCTCATGTTGTGCGAAATAAAAGAAAAGAAAACTTAGCTGATTGTAGTTCGAAAGTGGCAAGTCTGGAAGTGGCCATGGTCCAGATCCAGAAATGCTTGAGGAAATCAGTAGACTGTGGACCATCCACCGGAAAACTGAAATCGTCTAAAGCTCACAAAAGCTAATGCAAATACCACCGCACTCATGAAAAACAAAGAAATACCTCGGGGCAAGGGGATAGAACATACAAAGCACAAAATAGAATCGCCAGGATGGAAAAATCAAGCAGGAAAGTACGAGAACATCGAAGCGTCTAAATATGGAAGTTTGATATAAGCACAAAAAGAAATAATAGCTCAGATGGAAAGATCAACACTTAAACTCAGGACATCTAAGAATAAAGCCATAGAAACAGAAACATCAAACTCCAACTAATAATGATAGAGGATTATACATGGAAAAGAAGTCGAGAAAGATTTTTCAGATTAAGCTCATATAAAGATGGAACATATACATGGAATATTACACACTTGATAGGCAGGTGCAACTACATGAAAATATACTACAATGCAGCCTACATGATATGCAATCTAAAAATAAAAATGAATTCTCGGCAGGCTCGCCGAAAGCGGAGTTTCGAGAACAACCTACGGTGACTACGGCCTATGCAGAAACTAAATTAAAGAAAGCGAGGTAGTATTACGAAACCGCGATTAACTACGCTCAAGAAAAATAAAAGAAAAATAGAAAAACAATGCAACTAGATGTTATGCGGCTAAATGATATGCATCGAATGATATGCAAAAATAAAAGAAAATAAAAGAAAGAAACTAGCCCACTCATTTGCAACACGACATGTATATCATAAAGCGTCACCAAATAATGACGGAGTTACGATAAGCAGCGATCTTTGTCCATTACATGCAGTGTAGATGGCGCCTTAAGACTCATCAAAAGGTGATAGCAGCTTATGGAAACCAACGATTAGCTATACTAAACAGATATAACTCATATGGCCTAAGATGGTAGCATTACGGAAAACCGACAGTAGCTACCCATACGAGTTACAAAAACAACAAGGAAGCACATAAGTCTCAAAGCTTAAAAGATTCATCCCAACGGTATGTAGCATACGGAAACCGACATTAGCTACTAAATAACAATAAGAAACGATTATAGCGTCACGAGAACCGGCGGTGACTATAACATGCATGGATGAATCATGTAACCCTAGATAGCGACAACGAGAGCAGCGATAAGTCATATTAGAATCACGTCTAGCTAGGTGAATTACTCAACATGGATTGCAATAGATGGAAAGAAAACCATAACGGTGAAAGAACAGGACATCTACGCATACAAAAGCGGCCATGAGAGGCTCATCCATGTCAATTAATGAAGCATGTATATAAAAATTAATCAATTATTTAATATGGATCAGTAGATGGAAAGGTGTAAACATGCAAGTTCAGAACATCTACGTAAAAATAATTAGCCACAGAAGCTCATATGAAAGTATTAAAAATCATTAAAAATCAAATAAAGCATTAAAAATCAAACTCTATTCACTAGAAGGTCGAACCTTTGGACGGACGTTGAGAACATACTCGGGGCGGACGGGCGTTGGGTGGCGAGCGCCCGTCCCGAACCACATAGAGCCAGGCGGGCGTCCGGAAAGCGAGCAAGCGCCGTCGACTCTCTAAAAACATAACGGCGTGGATGCATTGTAGGCACGGACGGGCGTTCACTTACTATGGGCGCCCGTCGACTCAACGAAAAAATGCACAGCCAGACTTCGATTTTATCGTAAAAGCAGCGGCAACCCTAAAATCATAACCTAATATCATATCATTAAAAGCGAAACCCTAGTGTTTATTAAAAGCGAAAACAAAACTATGAAACCTAAATTCACGTTTCATAAATTGAGTAAAAAACTTCTTGCACATTCTTAACCCAACGGTCATCGAAAACACGGCAAAAATAAAAACTCTCAATTTATTTAACGCTACTTTTATTGAAAACTACCTAAAAATATACGGAAAGCGAAACCTAAACCGGAACTACGAAAAATTTAAAGCAGAAAAAACACAGAAAATACTAACTACATGAAAAAAACGTGTTGAAATCTTCTGAGCCCAAAATGGAAGGGAAAACAGTGGATTTTGACCTCGAAAACGGTGTTGGACGGCCTCTGGCGGTCCACCACGTCGTCGGCGTCGGGCGAGCTTTCGAATTGGGGTCCTGCGTTCCAAAGCGGACACTCGAGCCAAAAAGTTACGGCCAAAATACTAACGAGTGCTAAAGCGATCCCTTTTATCCAAAAATTTGACCGTGAAAAACTTGGAGTCGGATGATTCAACCTTAGAACCCTACCTACGAAACCTACCCTACGAAAAGCGAAACCCTAAACCACGATACCTACCTAAAACAAAAATAAATAAAAAAGCGGTGTGAGCAGGCCAGGCAGGCGTCGATTCTTTGACGGACGACGTCGATGAAGAAAGAAACGGGGACGGGCGTCCAAGTTACTGGGCGGCCAAATGCACTGGGCAAAACACATCTGAGACGATCGATTTGGGACGGACGGGCGTCTAATAGCTCGGGGCGCCCGTTTACGTTCAAATCAAGCACATAAATTTGCTAAACATAAAAATGGTCCAAACTAAACACGAAAACTAAACAAAACCCTAATTGGAACCTAAACACAAACCTATGAAAAATTAATAATCACTAGATAACACAAACTACCTACGAAAAACAAAACATATCAACTTTAGAAAAATACATAATGAATGGACAAACGCACCGATTCCCGGCAACGGCGTAAAAACTTGTCACGGATTTTATCTATGCAAAACAACAAGTAATAAATTTATAGATCCGGTATTTCCCCAAGTGTAGGGATCGTAGTATAGCGATTAATACCGGAGTCGGTCCACGAGGGAATCGGGTATCTAGTTCATTAATTTTCCTAAGGTTGTTACTACTAAACGAAACTAAACAAAGATAAAATAAAGCGGAATGAGAGGATTGTCGGTCCAAAGCCGGGAAGGATAAAAGCGATAAAAACTAAATCTAAACTACTAACTATAAAAGGAAATAAACAAGAAGATGAACATGGAGATTAACAATGAACAAACAAAATCATCCAATCCTTCAAACCCTCTATCTCTATCTAAGGTTATCTTGTGATGATTAACTAAAGATGTGGTTCACCTAATCAAAAGTATGAATCCTACTTCCGTAGATAATTCGTCTATCAATCTAACATCTTCCAATGTATAGAATTGACGCAAACAAACCAAGGTGCAAGATTTTAAATCTAACAACCTAGATAATCAACCTATCAACTTCCGTTATGTCAAGGCTAAAAACCTAATCTTTCCTATGGTGATCTAGGTCTAATCATGACTTCCATCAAAATCAAACATCAAAAGCAACCTTCTTCCGATATACGTGCATGAACAAATAAGCGATAGGAAAGATACAACTTTGAATCAAAGATCAAAACATAAACTTAAATAAAAGATAGAAAAACTGATGAAAAGAGTTACATCGTTTGAACAATCGTGACCTCAAGCATGAAGTGCGAAAACGCAAAGACCGAAATAGAAAGAAAAGCGAAATAAAAAAAAAATCTAATCTGCCACCACTGACCTCCCAAAGAAATTTGGGCGCTAAGGTTGCTCCTTTATGATGGTGTATCAATAAGAGTCGAATATTGTGTGTTTTAGGGTTGAAATCGCGTTTGCTATTTATAGGAGAAATAGGTCGGTTTCAAGCATGTCGGCCGTGGGCGCCCGTCCACTCAAGCTCGACGCTTCGTCCAAGAATGCAGGACTTGGTGGGCGCCCGTTTGTTATGGCGTCTAAACTCTCTCGAATCAAAAACTCCTCTGGGCGCTTGATCCACTTATTTGGACTTGATCCACTTTGGACAGGACTTGGGCGTGCGTTCGGCTCTTTTCTCCCAAATTAATCTTGATCTTCATTCCAACTTCATCTCTATCTCTTCCCTTCCATGCAAATCATCACTTGAACATCTTTTAAGCTCCTTTCACCTCATGCAAGCGTACCTACATCACGATAAAACCATGCAAAATGTAACATCTTACATCTAAAGATATTTATCCAATAAAATCACATAATTAACCCGATTTTGAACTTTAATACTTCTAAAACTCATTTGCTCAATATTTCAATATAAAGCTCGATTTCTATGAGAAACATACGAATATGGAGAGAATTGTTACAAAATATATCCTTATAAAACGTATAAAATCACCCTTAACACTTTGTAAGTTGGGTTTTGATGAGTTAAGGGTGGTGTTATCATTGTGGAACCTGATTTTTGAGGCATTGAATGTTAAGTAGACCCGTAGTGGTTGGGCCGGATAGGGTAGCTACGAAGCCGGGTATCCGGGAGTGGAATTGCCTTACGACTTTAATGACCTTCCGTATTTGGGAGTTGCGAGGCAGATGTAATGTTGGGCGGATAGGGTATCTCGAATCCGATAACCGGGAGAGGAAATCCTTGCACCTAAAGATGCTGGCGTGGACCATTTTAATAATGGTACCATTGGATGACCCTTAGGAATGTGCACATTCGGGACCTTTAGGTATATATGGATTGTGGTGTTTCATATCTTCTATGGAATGGTTGTATCGATTATAGTTTGGTCGTAATTGTTATGTGATGGTTGATGTGCGTAGAGAAGTTTCCTTAAATTGTTGTTAACTTTCATTCTCGTATATTAGATTTATCCTTACTCAACTTTTAGTTGACCGGTTATACATTGACCTGCTATGATCCGTTTTGGGAGCGATTCTTAGCGAGTATTTCTCCTTGGCGTTTGCCGATTGCGGGGGTGTCGCGGGGTATCGAGAGCCACGTGAAGTCGCGATCTTACGTTTCCACTTTCTTTGGATTTCCGGCACTTTAAGATTTTATTGACGTTTCCACATATTTTCATTTTCTTTCAAGAAATTTTAAGTACTTTGACCCTTTTAATAATGAATGGTGAATGTTTATTTTCTTACGTTGTGGAATGTTGAGTATTGCTATGCTGCGATTGTGTGTCGTGAAGTGACGTTTCGGTGACCAATTCCGGCGGCCGACGGGATTGGAAAACCGGGGTGTTACAAAGTGGTATCAGAGCCGTTCGACTCCAGGACCACCACCTAAAATGAACCTTAAGAATAAATTCACTAAAATAAGCACGGTGAGGATGTGTGGGGTAGGTATTGAGCTCTATGTAGGGAAGATGCGGTGAATTCGATGTATGTGGAAATGTGTTGCATGTTGCAATTTATTTTAGGCGATAAGTGTTAGTCTATGTGAAATATTCGTGGCATGATATAGGCGATAAGCGAATATATGATTGTTTACTTTTGTAGTTTTAGCTATGCCTCACAGGAATGGAAAGCGAGAGAGATCGGTGATTGATCAGTTGGTCAAGATGAATCAAGATCCGATTCAAGCGGTTAACAAGTTGACGGAAGACCGTTCTCGGGGTCATCCACCCGGCATGACCGAGGGTGTGAGCCAACAAAGGCCTAGTCGATCGATGGTAAGGGAGACCCTAAGGGTCTTGGCGGTGGATTAGAGAGTTCGAGAAGATCTTCGCCACTACGGGCTGTCGGAGGAGGCGAAAGTCGACCAAGCGCTTCTACTTGGTTGTGAGTGATTTGTGGTGGGGTGCCAACAAGGATAGGTTGGCTCAGGGTCGAAAATGAGCAAGGGAGTCGATGGTGGTACCACTGAAGCTGACTGAGTTTAAACATGAGTTACTGGCGTGAATTCTTCCACTGAATCAAAAGGAAAGAGTTGCAGTGGAGTTCGACAATCTCCGAGCGAGGGGATATGACGGTCCAAGAATATTACGAAAAGTTTGTTGATTTGGCGGTCTATGCCTGCGAGCTAGTGCCATTGAAGAGGCTAAGATGGTGAAGTTCGAGCAGTATTTAGATTTGGCGATCCGAGACCGTATGGGGGCAAGTAGGGGCTTCACGAGCTTAAAGGAGATGTGTGAGGTAGCATGCAATATTGAGAGGATTCGGAAGGAGGTTAAAGCGGCGTATGCTACCAATAATAAGAGGAAGAGTGTCTCGAGGACAATCGAAGCAGGTGAGCGGAGTAATTTTGGAAATCACCAGTCGACAATCTTTCTCGGGAAATTCTCGGTTTAATAGAGGCGGTGGGGGTCGAGTCAAGCGAGGGGTAACTCTCGAGGGGTCTAGTCGGCCACGAAATTATCAACTTGCAAGAGGTGTCGGCGAAATCACCCGAGTGCAGATTGTTCAGTGCGAGTCGGTGTCACGGTGCGGAAAGTTCGGACCACGAGGCGGTTTGAGTGTTTCTGGCTCCAACACTGCCAGGGCGACATCGGATCGAGGAGCAACATGGTCGGGACTCGAGGGGGTAACACAGGGGAATGGTAATAGGAATAACCCGGCCAGTGAGTGGTACTCTGCTTTCCGAGCCGACAAGGGTACACCTACGACCTTTGGTGGGGATAGAAACCGACCATCGTGGTCGGCGGACGGTTCGAGGGAGTTGGAGGAAGCAGGACGGGAAACTATTTGCCGTGGGGCGAGAGAGGAGGCTGAGCGAGCAACCACGTAGTAGCGGGTAATTTTCTAGTTAACTCACTTTTATCTTATGTGCTTTTCGATTCGGGTGCATCGTGTTCCTTCGTAGCAAGTTCGCATGTTTGAAGTTGGGTCTAGCTAATTTTGAGGTGATTATTTGTGAGTTCATGCAACCGGCAGGAGAGCTAGTACCGTGTTCTAAGTTACATAGAGATGTACCGTTAGTAATTATGGGGGTCAACATGTCGGTTGACTTGATCGAGTTCCCTCTTGAGAATTTCGGCGTCATTTTGGGTATGGATTGGGTGAACGGCATAAAGCCAAAATTGATTGTGAAGCGGAAGAAGGTGACTTTAAGAGGCCCTAAAGGGAGTGCGAGTATCCACAAGGATTTGTGGATAAACCTAGGGTGAAAATTATTTCGGTAGTGACCTTGAAATCCTTCGTAAAGAAGGGTACCCGTTATTTATGTGTCATGTACATGATGTAAATCTTTTTGAGGATCCTAAACTAACGGACATTGATGTAGTTCGTGAGTTTGAGGGCGTATTTCGGATGAGATACCGAGTATGCCTCCCGGAGAGAGGTAGAGTTTGCGATAGAGTTGGTGCCGGGACCGGACCAATATCGAAAGCACCTACCGTATGGCGCGCTAAGGAACTAGCGAGTTGAAAATACAATTGGAAGAACTTCTCGGTAAAGGGTACATCCGACCGAGTGTGTCCCCGATGAGGGAGCACCGGTACTATTTTGAAGAAGAAGGATGGTAGTATGCGGTTTGTGTATTGATTACCGAGGCGAACAACGTCACGCAGTGAAGAACAAGTATCCATTACCAGGATCGATGACTTGTTCGATCAACTACGAAGCGGTATTTTCTCGAAGATTGATTTGCGATCGAGGGTATCACCATTTCGAGGGTAGCGAGATGCGGATATTCCAAAGACCGCATTCCGCACTGAGTCACGGACACTCTGAATTCACGGTTATGCCTTTCCGGATGACCAGCGCACCGGCGATTTTCATGGATTTGATGAACCGGGTATTCAGGCCCTATTTGGACGATTTGTAGTAGTATTTATTGGCGACATCTGGTCTACTCTAAGACTAAGGAAGAACATGCCGAACATCCGAGGCTCGTCTGCAATTCTACGAGAAAAACAATTATACGCGAAACTATCCAAATGTGAATTACGGTTTGGAGCAGTGGCATTCTTGGGGCATGTTGTTTGAAAAGGCGGTGTATCCGTTGACCCGAGCAAAATAGGCGATGGCGAAATGGCCAACCCCTAAGAATGTTGCGAGAAATTCGAAGCTTCTTGGGTTTGGCGGGATATTACCGAAGGTTTGTAAAAGACTTCTCAAGATTGCTAGGCGATGACCGCTTTGATGAAGAAAGAGAACCGGTTCAAGTGGGATGAAAAATGTGAGGCGTTCCAACTCCTTAAGAATACGATTGACTACGGCTCTATTTTAGCATTACCGAGGGTAATGAGGACATTGAGTTTATACGGACGCGTCAAAGAATGGCCTGGGGTGCGTCTTGATGCGGAGGCGAGTGATTGCGTATGCATCGAGACAACTCAAGCCGTCACGAGAGTAACTATCCGACTCATGACTTGGAGTTGGCGGCGGTGGTCTTCGCATTAAAGATTTGGCGGCACTATCTGTATGGGATAACCTTTAAGGTGTTTTGAGATCACAAGAAGTGCGAAGTACATATTTACGAAGGAGCTCAATATGCGTCAGGCGTTGGTTGGAGTTGATTAAAGATTACGACATGGAAATCAATACCACGAAGGAAGGCCAATGTAGTGGCGGATGCCTTGAGTCGGAAGTCGATTCATTCCTTGTGTGAGAGAGTCGCGCGAGATGAGGTTGCGAGAAGAGTTAGACCGTATGGATATATGTGTCATCGAGAAAGGTGGAGATAAGAGGGACTTAGTCTTGCAACCCGAATTGTATGATGAAATCCGGGTGAGACAAGCGGGTGATAAGGTAATCGAGGCAAGAGAGGCTAAGATTGAGTACAGATGCAAGCGATTGATTTTACTTTACGAGGATGGGGCGTTCGGTTCAAGGGTCGGTGGTGTGTACCGGCCGACGAGGAACTCAAGAAGCGGATTTTGAGTGAAGCTCATGTCGCCTTATTACATTCATCCGGAGGAGACAAAGCGTATAAAGATCTCAAGAAAACCTTTTGGTGGCCCAATATGAAAGCGAAGTAGCGAGTTTGTGTCGAAGTGCTTGACCTGTCGGAAGGTAAAGATCGAACATCGGCGCCGCAGGTATATGCCGGCCGTTGGATGTGCCGGTTTGGAAGTGGGATTCCATCTCCATGGATTTTGTATGCGGATTACCGAGAGCCACTAAAAGGAATAATATGATTTGGGTCGTTGTGGATGGCCCGACTAAAGCGGCGCATTTCATTCCGATGAAAGACACTTGGAGTAAGGCGGAGTTGGCTATGGCATACGGAGAAATATTGTGAGACTACATGGTATACCCAGCAGACATTGTGTCGAGATAGAGATGCGAGATTTATATCTCGGTTTTGGCATGAGCTCTGAGGCAGCCTTGGGGCGGAACTACGAATGAGTCACGGCTTTTCACCTGCTACCGATGGTGAGACGGAGAGGACCATACAAGCGTTGGAAGACATCTTTGAGGGCATGTGTATTAGAATTCAAAGGCTCTTGGGAGGAAAAGCTCGACCTTATCGAATTTTCATACAACAACGGCTACCATGCGGCATTAAGATGGCACCTTTTGAGGCACTTTATGGTAGGAAGTGCAAGAGTCCGGTTTGTTGGGACGATTCGTCCGAGGCGATGATTTTGGGACCCACAGATGATCGAAGATACGGTCAAGCAGTCTGAGACAATCCGAGAAAAGATGAGAAATCTGCCCAAGATAGACGAAGAAGAGTTATGCGAGACTTACACCGCCGGGATATTGAGTTCGCCGTGGGCGATAAGGTACTACTACAGTATCACCAACCAAAAGAGTAATGCGTTTTGGCAAGAAAGGAAGTTGAGTCCCAATGCGTGGGGCCTTATGAGATCTTGGACCGCGTGGGTGAAGTAGCATATCGACTAGCCTTGCCACCGGCGTTGGATAAGGTGCATAACGTGTTCCATGTATCTCGATTGCGCAAATGCGTGAGTGATCCTTCTCACGTGATTGAACCGGAGGTGGTTGAGCTAGATCGATCCTTGACTTACGAGGAGTACGGGTGCGGATATTAGATACTAAGGCACGGAAAACAAGGGGCGTGAGGTTAGCATCGTCAAGGTCTTATGGTGTAAACCATGCCACCGAGAAGCGACATGGGAAGGCGAGGTGCTATGCGACGAAGTACCGCATTTGTTCTCTTAAGGTATGCAATTTTCAAGTCTTGTCGTAGAATCCTTTTCTTACCTTGGGGATGAAGGCCGTTTAAGGGGTGGAACAGCGTCGAGTGCGAACCGAACCGAGGGCGAAGTTTTGTCTTAAGGGGAGGATGTAATATCCGAAATTTTGATTCCCTATTTAATTGATAAAAAAAAAAAAAAAAGGGGTTGTAGTAATTAAAGGATTTTAATCCTTCTAAACCTCCCAATTAATCAATTAGCCTTTTCCTCCTTCTCTCAAAAGAGGCGTGTAACCTCGAGAAAACCCTCCCCCTTGCCGCCATACATTGTGAAGAAGAAGAGAAAACCTCCTTCTTGGTGTGAGAGTTTTCGCCGTCGTAAATGCGGTAAGTACCGTTTTCTTGTCCTCCGAGATAATTCTTGCGAGCGGGCGATGGGAGAAGCGTTGATCGGCGGCCAAAGGCC